>JAHQIW010000308.1:0-96355 GCA_019055375.1 Parelaphostrongylus tenuis
CCTAGCTATAGTAATTCGTATTTGACAATTTCGGGAGTGAAATAGAGGCCTCTTGTTAGCGGAATTTCTATTCTATCTCAAAATGGGAAATGTTTTGAAAGATCTCGAGAGACCCATATCCTAATGACATTGAAGCACATTTCTCAACAACGATGACAATTTTTTGCTAAATCGTAACATTCACAGGATCAGTCAGAGTATTGCAGTGAAATCAGTATTGATTTGGTGAGCTGCAAGCGACGAACCAGTCTCTTGAGGTCATTGTTCTGTTGTTCTGCTCAGAGGAAGGGAAAAAGCCTCAAAGGTTGAAAAACGATTAGAGAGTTACTACCTAACATAGCAGAGTACGCTGAATGTACTTGGCGTACGCTATAGATTAAGAGAATGGCAAAAGAGCGCAGAACATTACAGCCCCACAATTGGAATTCTACTGTCAAATTAATTATACATACAACAATCCTACAAAATATAGGTCATGGGTATGAAATTACCTGAAGGAAAGTTTTCAAAATCAAATTTTTTCTAGAGTTCCTCATTCCACTGCGTCAGCCATAAAAACCGACTACAATTCAGGGATTACTATCGGGTAGCTGAAGGAAATCCCTGTTGCTCATTTACTTTCATGTTCGAAGACGATTGGCTTAAAGAAGCGAGAAAAGCAAGTGCCATATGTGTCAGAAAGTTGCAGTTTTATTATGATGGAGTAAGGTGGTGTGCGTTTTGCAAACTAAAATCTTTAGTCTGAAGGCATTATTACAGATAGAAAATTGTCTGCGTGCACATGCAGATTGACATGGTGTTAAAAACTCCCTTGTTTTTGCATTTATAATGAAATCCAAGCGTATTGTAGCGAATATAAGACTGAAAACGGTATCACCGTTTTTACTTCTAATTATGAAACGCTTTCTGATTTCAATGTTGAGTCTTGGGGAAGAAACGAGAGCAGCATCGCTTGAATTCTCCAAACTATGTGATGTTTCCTGCGAACTGTGAAAGAGTATGCGTTCTTCGGCAAATACACGAAATTAATGTTTGTTTTATACGGCTTTTCGTTCATAATTGCTTCGCGATACTAACTTTCCTGAAAGAGTGACTTTTGTTTAAAAAACAGTCAGAGTAGTTTGCTTCTTAACGTTCTCACCGGGTCATTCACTCGCACCAATGCTCAGTAAAGGAAGCGGACAATGTAGTATTTTGAAGTGATAGAAAGTGTGTCAAGTATGTGCTTCTTCAGTATCATATTTCACATTGGTGATGATCTCTTTGAGAAGAGAGCAGTTATTACACAGAAAAAACGAGATTTAACGAAAATGGTCAAATCATTCCTGTAACAATCTATTTTATACGCTCATGAAGTATTTCTCATAGCCAACTTTTATTACCTTTATGATAAGTCCATGTTATCCTCATAGACGCACACGAGTCTTTTTCACAATGTATATTTTACAGTGACTTATACTACGTCATATTTTGTTTTCTTCAGAACCAATGGTAATAGGCAACTACGGACAGAAATATAGGATAATATGGAAAATATGGTTTTTTTCGGTCATCTAGCAGCAATAAGAAAACGACATTTTTTACTGGACTAAGACTTTCTCTTTCAGTTTTAGTAATCATTCAAAGCCTGTATCTCTGGCTCGTGCCGTGCTTAGACATTTTTTGGAGAAGTCATTTCATAACATTCAAGCAAAAAAAAAACATTTGTGTTTCACAGACGCATGATTCTCGCTAGACAGAGCTCTTTCTTCAACCTGTATGCATCGTTCGATAGCTTAAGTTTCGATGAATCTGTCGCTGAGCTGGTTTTCGAAATACCTCTTCATGGTAGGGTAGCAGAAGAATTAAGTGAATATCGCGAGTTCGACTAAAGTATGGGCTGGGCATAGACAGACCGAGGGAGGGCGGGAGGGGTGTGAAGCTGAATCTTTGTACATTTGATTCGAGATGTTGTTTTCGCTGTAAAAAAAACTCCAAAGAAAACGTAACTTATTGGTACTACAAGCTTTTCTCTACACGACCATGTGCTTTTCCTGCTTCCAGCGAACTAATAGTGAAACGCGCGGTCAGTGTAAAGCATGGTTTTCTTTTGAATGCTGCAGCGTCACAGAAGGATATTTTCAAAAAGGATCATGTAGCGTAGTAGTCAGATATTCAAGCTTTCGAATGACTACTATACTCTCATAAGAAGTTTCGACCAGCAGAAAGGATCGTTTTTCTATCCCGTGCCGTCTAACAGAAAAGAATTATATATGTATATATGTATATATATATAGATATATTATATATACATATATATATAGAAGAATGCAATAGACATGGTTATTAGACTACATAGCCCAATACCTTTACAAAGCTGACGGAAAAAACTTGAGAAAAAGGTTCAATCACATGTGGAACAGTATCACTGGTCTCTCATCGTTTTCCCATGAGCCTTCCTCTCGTTGATAATGACCACCTGCTGACAGTTTACATAGGTGAAGAATGTGCCTGTCACAAACAAAAAAAATCTTCCTGACACATTAACAGAGTTCAAGCGTGATTCTATTGCTAAATTCAGCTTAGTGGACTTTGTAAAGAACACCTTAAAATGTTCTGCATTGAATTTTGAATTTTCATGAGAGGATCGTGATTTCGATTGGAAAATCTATGCCGATAGCTCTGTACATTTATACCAATAACATGTTGAAGTTATTGCTCAATGATGCGATTGATAGGAGACATGTAATAGGAATTGTAGAATTGGCTTTCGTCGTGTACGAAAAAAGATCTGATAGCCATTGCTGTCCATATCTAAGGCAGATTACAGTAGTAAATTGATGCTTCCGTCGGAAAAACCTGATTTACTTGAATTAAACAAAATGTGGTATGCCATCAAAATGTACTTTGGAGTACTTCTGCAGGATTTCAAAGTAGCTGACTATGTATATCGCGTTATCACTGCTACCCTTTTAGGGCTTTGATGAGGGCGAAATATGGAGAAGCAAAAGCAGTTGTGAAAATTGTTGTGGTAGCAATCACGTATTTGCCCCTCAAAAAACTTGAGCTTGATGTATTGTGGAGCTCTCCAATCTAAGGAATAGTTCCCAACTCCACAGAACAATGCTATTCGGCAAGTTAGAAGAAACTGTGTGCTACGCAAGAATTGTTTCAGGTTCCGAAGACGACGCTGATAATGTGATGAAGTGTAGGGTGCGGAAAAGTTTTGATATTTTTTTAGATATTTCAACAGTAAAAAAATTACTGCATAAACAAATGAATTCATTCAGCTGAGGAAATGATTAAACTTGTTAGATAGTAATTGTAACAACAAACAAAAAAGGGTACTTCTCCGTTAGCTGAGCGCCGCTTCGAGTCCTTGTATAAAACGTATTTTTTTGGTATTTTTCAATGTTCAAATGGCCGTTCGATAGCACAAATCAAGGAAATTTAAGTGATATATTTCATCTCCAAAAATCTTTATTATTGCGCTGAAAGAGCAAAAACAAAATTTTGTATCTCATTGAAAAATTTCTCGTTGGCTAAAGCATTTCTGTTGGAGATTTGCTAAGTAGTCAATAGATCAAATCTTAAGGACTTTGATATATTATTTAGTTTTTATCACGGAGCCGATATTGCGCTGTAACACCCAAAGAAGATATTTCGCACAAAAAATGGATCACCTTGACTGTCTTTTCTTCATTTTGACCCATTGGGAAAAAAGTATTTTTGATCCTTCCTATTGAAAAAATAATCAGTCGAGAGCTTGAATTAAAATAAAGTTGAATGATGTGTTTTACATTCAACAAGGTTATTAAAACTTGTTAATACGTTGAAGGAGCAAAAAAATAGTTTGTTCCTCATTTGAAGACTCATAAGAAGACGGCGACTTTCCGCTGGCGTAAGCACCTGCTCAGACAATCGCAAAAACCGGAAAATGACTGCGGCCCATGGTTTTTGCTACCGCTTGCCTCTGTTAACCCTTTCTGAGAATTTGTAGCAATTCTGGCGATTGTACAACGGTTCGACCGTAAATTTTTCCTCACTGGTGAAAAGTGCCTTCGACAAACGAGCACCAGCGATCAAAGGAATCATTTGGTAAGCCTTTGGAAGATGTTTTTCTTCCATCTTTTTGTCCACAAAGTTAAGACAAGCAGTCTGCAACGGCGCAGCTTCAGCTTATTTTCAACAGTATTTCGGGCACTCCACTCGTTGACTGCGAGCTTCTCGAGCCATCTTGCGCATCGAACGCTCCGGATTTTGTTCAACTCGGCAACGAATCTTCGCTTTCCGGAGTAGACGCTGTGGTGAGACGACCTTTCCGAGGCGCTCTTCACTAACCCCATTCTTTTCAAAAAGTTTCAAGGCTCTGCAGACATTTGCTGGTCCAGAACCAGCCGATTTCAACATTGTCGGCTGTTTTCATTCCCGTCTTCAGAAACACAATTAATGCGATACGTTGATTTAACATTGATTGATGCGTAACTTGAGCACAACTGAAAATAGATAAATAAGATAATAGACTTTGGGCTAAAATTGAACGAAGATGTTAAGAAAGTCATCAGTACCAATATAAAATCATAATATCAATGATAAATCCAATAAAATACAAAACTATCACAAAAGCAAGGCCGTAAGGTTAAGAGAAATGTAACATCTTTGGGAAAAAACAATGTCATACTCATGAAACTTTCCATGAATTTCTTCACTGAATTAAAATAGCTATATAAATTATAAACTTATTTTACGTTGTGTACGAGATGCCTGCTTAGACGTCATTGTTTTCGAAACTTCTTTAGCCATTTTGAACCGGGTTTGATTTAGAATAGGCTTTAGGTGAAAACTGGTGAAGGCTTATGGGATTATATGAAAACTGAATTCAAACGCAAACAGAAGAGAAATCAAGGCATAAGCAGCGGTGTGTTGCTGTCGGTATGTTATAGAAGAAAATGGCAGCTTATCAATTCAGACAGGTGAGTATGAAGGTAATCAAATGAAACAGAAACGTTCCATTACAACATCTTATTCTACAAATTGCTGGAGTTTACCAATGAATGGAGCTTGAGTGTATTGCGCAACAGTGAACATCTTACCTTATCCATATCTCGAAGCTTTCTTGTTTTGCATAAGTAGATTCTTGAAGGAAAAGTAAGTTTTTGGGATGTCAGTCACGGCCAAGTCAACCTTGATAACAAAGCATAAAAAATTGACCCCTAGAATATTTCAAAACTATACATTACGTGTGGACAGCTGCTCTCAGATTCTTTCTAGAAAGAAGTGCGCTACAATACCGTCAATAATATGACATAATCAATCAACCTCACCAGAAAATCCTATCACTTCGATTATCTTCCAGTTTTGTCCTTGAAATCTATAAGATGCTGGCATACTAGGGAAGAACTGAAGCACCTGTTACCACAGTGATAATAGTGCTATTGAATCTTTTTGGATAAATCGACTATACACACTGTTCATATCACAGTATTTATCGATTGGGTCTGCTGTCTGGCATTGTGCGCGTTTAGCTTCTATCTGCCAAGTTCAGTTTCATCTTCACAAATGTCGTGGAATGCTGATGTCGTAGAAAAAATCCTGAGAAAAATTTGCTGGCTTTTTTCTTCAGGTCTTCACCACAGACGAGGTTACAAGCTCTGCCAACAATCATCTTATTCCAGAGAAATCGTGGTAGACTTTGGTTGGCTTAGTATGGTGTGAATCAAGGTGTATAGTACGCTTAGAAAATATGCCGTCTCCGACCATTGCGCTTCCTGTGTCAAATATTGTTAACGACGTATCTGAAAAACGAACTCAATATGTAACAAATAGAATTCTCTTAACGAAATAGAACAATTGATTTCTCCAGTTTACGTGAGATGCATTTGAGGGCAAACGAGTGCATCCATCTTGACTTAAATATACGATATAATGAAATCTCTTTCAAATTCATTACACTGGATGATCATCATTTCTATGTTTAATCGCCGCACGTGCAATAAGCTTCAATATTGAAGTTATTTCCGGAAGGGCAAACAGACAAAATAATAATGAGGAAGTTTTTGATAAAGCGTAAACCATTTTTTTGAACTTCCTACCATCAAACTTCTGCCAACAAGGATGACTTTTCGATAAATAACGGTGTTTTCTTAATTATTAGAGTACTCTAGAACTCACGAGTTCTTTGGTTTCAAAGGAAGACTTTGCACTACTACATTTCACATGCATATACTTTACATGGCGTTTTTTCAAATTTGAATGCCTCGATATCAGAATATTAATAAATTGGGGGTAGAACGAAAGTTCTTTGTTTTTCTAAAGGAAAAGCGGCAGATGCATATATAAGCAGTATGGTAAAGCACCAACATGATAAAGTGCGCAATATCCGGCTTGTTCATTTGCTTTGGTGTCCGAAATATTGAAGCAAAATAGTGAAAGATATGTGTTATTGTCTTAAAAAATCAACTTTCATCGTGACAAAATAAGCGTACATCAACCACTCAATTACATTCTCAAATTCTTACACATTCTATTGCAAATAATGAAATTCAATATAACCAGGATATGTTGATTTAAAGTTGAAATTGACCATTGTTTGCTCATCGCATAGCCTCTATAGCGCCCACGTATTCGCGCAAGTGTCAGTGGTATTTCTGAAAATAAAGCGACGAAATGGTTTTCTTAATGCTCAACGAATATGATAATGATGACCACACGACATTTATTGGGACTCGCTGGGCTTGCTGACTGTAGAGTTTCATAATATGTCGAAAACCTGTTTTGCTTATTTTGTATATTTATTTGCAACAGTAGGGGCGGTGGGAGAAGAAGATGAGGAGGGGGCGAGGTAACTCAGTGGTTAGTGATGTAATGTTTCATGAAACGAAGTGGTAAATAAGGCGCTTGTTCAATCGCTCCTTTAGCATTCTACTACAATTGATCGAAGAACGCCTCAGAGAACCTTTCAGCTCGGCTGCCTTCTCGTCTCGGCCTGCATTCTATGACATTGATGGGAGGCATAATTCCCGAGCAGCAGCCGAAACAACACTCAAAATGTTCAAAGACGTTTGTGGAGGGTGAATGCAAGGAAGCGAATAGAATGAAAAAGGGTGCTGATATCCGTACCGTAAATTTGATGACGGGTTGCATGTGTGAAAAAGTTCATACAATTTCCATTTCTAATTGCAATTTGCTAGCTGTGCAGGATCTTCTTTTTAAGAACTGCCGAAAATTTTGATATATCCTTTCCACAATACTCTACAATTTGATTCAAACGCACAAATCCTTTCCATTACTTCGTACTAAATATTTCTGCTTATATAAGAGACATTTCGTACAAGAGTGCCATTCTACGCGCCAGCCTTTGAAGGTGGGGTCAGAGAAGTCTTGCGTTTTAACGACATCTCTAGGACGAGCGCCGTTACCGAATAAATTTCTCCGGATGTCAACCATAGTACAAGAAGACCACGGACATCGATGGCCCGATAGCTCTGTAAGAAACATAAAAGAATAATGAGGTGTTCAACGAATTTCTAGAGTCAGACGGACCCACTAGGCAGTGTTGTAGGTGATGAGAAAAAGTGAAAGTGTTACTAGTGCCCGTCTGGGTCGCTCGACAATTGAAGGGCCGTAGGTGATACAGATGATATTGCTTAGATCACTGAAATAGAAGAAGGTGCAAAAAAAATTCGATCAATTCAAAAGACTGGCGAACAAGTTGCCAGTATCGTTCATGATGCTGCTGTCTAAAGAGTTACTGAAAGTGACACGATACACCAGCCCCGGTTCGTAAAGTTCCATGACTGGTAAAGACGATAGTGTTGGGAATGAGGAGCATCGTAGCGACGAGTTTCCACCTGCAAAACATCTTAATGACTTTACTTGGTGCAGATATATATACATAGTACATAAGTAGGTAATGAAACGAAAATATAGTCGAACAAATACTGTGCAATACGAGGAACATGATAGCAAGTAATCGAACTTGTGAAAGAACAAAGCGGAAGGAAAACAATAGTGCGGAAAGATTCAGTTGAATGGGAAAGTGAAAAAGCTTGAGAACTGAGTGACACGTGGATGAAATAAGTATGACGCAAAAACGATGATTTTCCTGACTTTGTAATGAGAAACAAAAATTGATCTAATAAGAAATGATATTTTTGAATGGCTTGACAGATATGAGGGTATGAAACAGTTTTCGAAGATATATCTGCGTCGAGGGAAATTCATGAGAACCTTTCTACAATGATTCACCACTTGGAACTTCTCGAATTTTTGTAAAAATCAATCAATGAAAAACCTCTGAAAGAAATTAGCTTATTACACCATGTACTGCAACGTTTGCGACCGACATTGATCACTTGAAAAAGACCACTATTCCCTTGAGCACCACTGAAGTTGGAGTTATTACGGTTTGAAACTTTGTTTGGTTATTGTCACATTTCTTTCTGTCTGGATGGTATGATCTTCAGCAACTAAGTAGACATGAGCTCAAATAGAGTATAAACATAGACGATTAGAATTTCAGAATGATGGAGTAGATATATTTGAATCTTTTAGGACTGTTTTGGCTGAAAAGTAACTAGTCGATATTTGGTCGCTAATTATTAATCAGATTGAGCCATCTAGTAAATAACGCAAATCGGATGAACACCTCTGCATAATAACAACTCGAAAGACCGATTTTCTTGAAACCTCGGCATGTTAATAATATAAAACGTATCGACCTTCCTCTGAAAAGGACTATGAATCTCAGTGCCGAAAATTGAATGAAGAATGGGTCCGAACGGCAATCAAGCTGCGGGTTACAACCATCTCTTATCCGTCAACTAAAAATTGAATCACCAACTTGCCCCGTCCTATACACACTCATTAAAACACATAAAGTTTCTGCTAATTATTTCGGGTCTACCGATCCATCTACGTTCAAAGTTAGACCAATCATTAGCTGTGTAAGCGGCCGACGGATAGCACAACATGGTTTCTTGGCCTCATTTAGAGGCAATTACTCAAGTTCATACCAACCCATCTCCCCAACACCAATATTTCCTAGAGCACCTTAAGAATGCACGTCCAAATCATACGTATGTAATGGAGTCATTCGATGTTACAGCGCTCTATACAAACGTATCAAATGATGTCGCAATGCAAGCCACTCATGAATTACTGATAGAAAACATAGAAAACGTATATATGTTTGGCTTGTCGGTCCAACAGCTTATCACACTCCTCAAGTCAAGTCTCAGCTGTTCGATATTTAGATGGTCGGGAAAATATTTCGCACAAATTAGAGGGTTGGCAATGGGCAAAGACTAGCACCCAGCTTAGCCATCGCTTTCATTTCAAAAGTGGAAGCTCCAGTTCTCCATCGGCGATCTAATAGTCTACTGTCGATATATAGACGATTGCTTTATCATCTGCTATACACAAGAGGAGATGGATAAATGCTTCAAAACTCTGAACGGACAGCCAGAGTTCATAAAGTTGACGCGAGAACAACAAAATTCAGAGAACTGGCTTCCCTTCTTGAACGTTTCAAGTTCAACTTAATGAAAGTGGCCAAAACAAAAAATGGTATCGCAAGCCTAGCAACAGGAAACATCTTGGTACTTTACCTTTCTTCTCATCCCTCACATACTAAAAAAGCACTTATCCGAAACATGTATCGAACAGATGTAATGTTTGTAAGGGAGACGATGAAGAAGGGAATTTACTAGACTTAGCGCGAAAAATAGACATTTCTAATAGGTACAATGAAGAACAGCAACTATCGTTTAGGCCCAAAGGAGCGAAAAGCCTTGCAAATGGAACAACATGCCGCCACACCTAAACAATGAGGTACCTCTTATACTATCTTTTATAACAGACGAAGTCAGTACCGCTATTAGATGGTGTCTGAAACACAGTGGTCTAGAAGATTCTGTAGGAATTGTCGAAATTGCTCCTAAAACACTGCGTCGTCAATTAGTTTTGAAACCGCTTGCATGACCGTCTATGTAATACAAAGGACTGGCGTTATTTGTCCAACGGTAGAGACGGTGATTGCATGAGCGTAGGTACAATATACCTTGATTCTTGTAAAACATGTGGTGGTGAATATATTGGCGAAACAGGCAGACCAATTCACATCCGCATTGAAGAGCACATAGATGGAAAAAGAAATAAAGACCCAGGTAAACCTCTAGGTAAACACAGGATACAAAGGCACAACGATGACGACTTCGAGGTAGTAAGTCAAAGTCCTAGTTCACGAATCAAAAACATCGGCGCGAAAGACCCTTGAAGCTTTCTGGATAAATTCCAGAAACCCGCAAATGAACAAAAAATGAGAGTGCCTTAACATAACCAACCACATGGCAACTTATCTCAGATGGATTTTCTAGCATGGGTCTCAGCTGACACCTATACATAATTTGACTTAATGATATGGGGGCAGGTTCATATGTCTTCCTGGCGCTAAGAACATAGGTAGTCCCTGGGTTAGATGTTTAGGTGAGTGGTTTTTCCTGAATCAATTATCGCTTACAATACCTTAGATTTAAAAAAATTTTTTTTCTTCCCTTAGTATATAGTCATATGAATAAAGCTACAACGACATAATACGTTTCAGGCTCTGAAGAAGGCGTATTCGCCGAAACGTCAGCCACAAGCAATCGCGAAAAACCCATCGACCGGAAAGAAGAAGAAGCTCTAAAACAAAGATTACTTTTCTAAGCTTTTCTTCTCATTTTCAAGATCTGCATAGTTTTGAAAAGTGAACAGACAGACTTGTAGCTTTCCATTCGTTATGTTAACAAAAGCTTACTGACTTCGCTGAATCTCCATGCTTAATCTCTTTTGGAACATGACTGTAAAAGTTTTAAGAAACCTTAGTTGGAAGAAGAAATTACGATGATTAGTACGATTTTTTTTTTTGAAACTACGACATGCTACATGAGGTGCGATTATAATTGCTTCATTCCTAGGATGCAAGCCATTTACAGGAAAGGCTCCATTTTTTAAAAATTGTGCTCGAAAGCCTTAAAATGGTGTTGATAGTGTGCATCAGTTTTCCTTAAAAAAAATATAGGCAGAAAAGTGGTATGGCAAAAGTATTCTAGTTATCTATCTCAAAATGACAAGTAATTCGCGGAACTTGGATGCTCAAGTAGAAGTCAAACCCGTATCTTACCTATAGCGGTAGTGCGGCCGATAGTATTACGACAGTACACTTCTTTGTTATCACACTTTTCACAATAAAGTTATAAAAGCAGTAAACAGACAAGCTGTCATCGGATTAGGTTTAGTAAACTCGTATCCGTGTTAGGCACATTCAAGCTGATAGCGATTGAGCATTCTTGGAAATATTACAACATCTTAACACTATTTCAGAAACGCAGTAAAAAAAGAGTTTGTGCAGAATTCAATTGTCATTGTTTCGTCGCGTGTACACAAACTACTATCAAAGACGTAATGTGGTGTAGGATGCCGCTCTTACGCTACTGTGTTCATTTCACACACAATGTAAGCTTTCACTGTAAAAAAAGCTACTAAGACCGTTTTTGTTAGGGACAATCAAGTCACATTTTTCTGCATATCTATTCAAAATCTTCCTCATGATGGGTCTCCACCTGGCTTTCGTTTCTGCTTTCAAAACACGTAGTGCGTCATTAGGCAGTGGATAGGGAAATTAAACGAGGACCAAAAGGACCCTACGCTTCTCGAGACGTAAATGGATTCAGGAAATGGACTTCCTGTTTCTTCTGCGCCACTTTGACATACCTTCAATTTCTAAAAATCAAACTGACCATTAGCCTGCAGTCAAGGGGCTGGGAAATATATGGGAAGGGGTTGGAAGTCACCTCTTATGAATCAGCTCTTAATGTCCCTTCGGATGAGATTGGCAAATCACTGTGAGTGCAGAGCTCTTACACTCGAGCGTAACGAGCCATATGTTGCTATAAAAAACCATATGCAGGGATTTTCCCTACTGAACGGAAACAAGTGAGGAAACGACCCCTTTCGCTGGAGAAAGACTTCGCACCACACCTCTAGTAATCATTTAAGAGGGATACTGTGCTACGTGGCATTTTTTGGAAGAGTTTTCTTATACCCCTGTAGCAGAAGGAAAACATCTGTGTTTCATACACGCATATTCCTCGCAGGATAAAATCGTTTCCTGGAAATATGAGTGAGCATTTGATGACGGAAGTTTCAACGATCTCAATGCTGTGCTTATTTTCTGAAAAACCGATTCACTGCAATCTGTCAGGAAAAGTAAGAACAAATTTTACATACGCGGGCACTTGTCTTACGGCTAGTATAAGTCTATATGCTGGGTGTCTGCCGGACGTGGACTCCGATACTGCGCTCAGCGGTCGGTCGATCGATCGCTCTGAAGCATCTCACATGTGGAGTGCCGCGTTTGTTATTTGATTCGGGATTTCTTCTTCATTTTATGAGAAACTCCACATAGAACGTATGGCTCTGATACCACAAGATTTCCTCTGCACCTTCATGTGCTTTTCGTGATTTCATCGATGTAAAAGTAAAAGCATGCTGCCGTTGTGAAACGTAATTTCATTTTGGACGCTGCAGCTTTAAAAACAGGCTTTTTCAGAAAAAGCCCCGTAGTGCAGTACTCAGAGATTTGAGCCAAGTTTACCTAGCAAAATTTTGAGACGACCATAGACAGACTAAGCTGAGATTATCAAATCGTCATTTGACTCCAGGGAATAGAGCGTTATTTACAATATCCTCAAAAAAAAGGCTGCTCATATACCATCTTCACGTTAGCGCTATAAACTCCGAGAGCCTGAATTCCATCAATGACGTTTGTCTCCACAAACACTAGAGCTGTAGCGTAATCTCACGAAACTCGATAAATCGACATCTCATGTCAGTACCTGAAAATTTGTACAAAAAAGCGTATGGCTTCCGAAAAGGCTATGGAGAAATGATCTGTTAGTTATACTCATATCTCTTCATTACGTTCTAAAGCCATTATAAAAAAATAGATTTATCGTGACACCGAAAACTACCGTTCTGAGCTCGCACGTGCTATCTCGTTCGTGAAATCGAGCAACATCTGGTCCAAACAGAAAATGATGCGACAGCACCTAAAGAATCGTTCTCCAACTTTTAATAGCACACTGACTCGACTCTTTGAAGTTATCTGACAGATTGTAAGGTCTCAATCATTAAATCAGCAATATCGCAATATTTTCAAAAGCAGGAACTTCACAGTGTCGAAGGCAATGACCAGCCTCCTTATTGACTGTTGCCTATACTCTTCTCTCATGTCGCCCCAACAGTCCTAACAGTACACTGGGCGACAGGCAGTCACGCTAATCTCCAAAGGTCTGAAAGAATTTTGTAATTTGAACCACATCCATGCCATAAAAAGACTATTGGAAGTTTTGAGAGATTCGAAGAGTTCTATCTATCCCACATTCATTAATGTGACGAATAATTCGATTCAGTAGAAGGAGTGGTGTGCAGAACGGTCGTCAGTAGCGCAACGGGTTAGAGCACGTGCTCCGGATAAAGTGAGATGTGGGTTCGAGTCCCGACTGAAGCAAAAGCTTTTCACATCACTCTGCATCACTGGATATATCCAAAACATCATACCTCCGCCAAAAAAAGCAGTTAAATAAAGAAGACTTTTATTCAATTTGATAAAGTTGAAATAGATTAAGTCATATAAGCTCTGAACAGTCAACACGTCCTTACTTATTGCATAAAATTTTCTTCGTGGATTGTAAAGAGTATTCACAGTTTGAAATTAATCATTCCATACCGACATTATTATCAAGGCAAGAAGTGTCCATCAAGGAGGTGACATCTCTCAAACTTACTCACTGTGATCCTCTTGAGGGTCATGCGAACATCAGAATAGAAAAATGGGAGTAGAAGGTGATGATCCGCTATCACTCAACCTTCAGTTGCTGATGACCGATTCATATAACACCAAGCATCATCCAGGAGAGTGAATGCTGACTGATTCTGACAGCTGCGGTGAATGACTTATCTCTAACCATATCCCATAATGTTCATGAGGAACGGACTGACTGTGAATGCCTCATACTTCCAGCGGAATGGCTATCTCTAAATGCTCCACTTTAGAATATTCAAGTCAGGAAGATAATAGTGATCAACGAACTTGCTCTAGACGTAGGCACGAAGATTAAAGTGGCTTGAAGAGCTTTTAATAGCTTCGAGAATGTAACAAAGAGCACACGATTCTGTGTGCATCTTCCCAACTTCAGTCTTATACCTGCCGTAACGTATGCGCCAGGAGTATGGACACTTCGTAAACAGGATGCTGAACCACTCGGCGTTCGTAGTCAAAAGCTCGATGCTAACAATGACCCATAACTTGCAAATGAGAGAAAGGATTCGAAATTATGAATTACGCCATCGATTTAGTAACAGATATTTCGCTCTGCTCGCTAGGTTAACAAAGTTAAGCACGTAATGTGTTTTAACATTAACTGATAGACGCGAACAGTTGTCGATCGATTCCTCTAGATGTCAGACGTAGAGCAGGAAAGTCACCGACTCGATAGTTCGTTTTCTTCACGAAAGGTTTAGAAGAAAGATGTCATGCTAGACGCACTGCTTGAGCAGATAGACACAGTGGACTTCCTTGAACGAGACAGTGAAGAAGAAAGTCTTATTGGTGCCCGCTCGAGTCACTCAACGATCAACGGAAACGACGAGTGGCACCAGCGTCCTTCAGAGGCTGTTCGGTACGACATTTCCAGTGACCTGTATTATTGAAGTTTTCTCCCCCCTCACATCATGTTACCTAAGAGCGTTTGCTACTAAAGAGACTTTACTGACTCAGCAGAAGTTGCGGTGGCAGCTTAGTTTATTGGAGTGACACAGTGAGCTCTTACTTGGCTTTTCGATGCCCAATTAGCTGTGATGCCAAAAGGCTTCTTATTTAGTATTAGCTTTCATGGGTAGATAGACCTTGTTCACTCAGTGCGATTTCACTTATAAAACTTCTCCGAATTTATGTAAATTATAAGTGTCTTATGAATAGAGGAATAAATGTTAAGAAACAGTAATAGATATAAATGTCTTGAGAATTTGTAGTCATCCTTATTTTACTGAATTACGAGACAGCATAAACAAGAACTTATTCTCAAAAGAAGTATCGTTTGGGCGCAATAATTACTCCTCTCAATTATCCCAAGAGATGTACAGGAAGAGCAGGGACAGCAATCCTTGAAATTAAACGTGGCTAATATTCATCTCCAACGAAAACAGATGTTTAGCCTTTCGGGATAGATTATCACAGGTGATCATCCCTCAAACGATGTTTGTAGTGAGAATAACGTCTCGTTAAAGCTGAATTTTATGCGAGCAAAATAAAGATAGCTTTGAAGCTCCATCAAAAAACAATAGGTTAAAAGAAATTGATAGCAACCGATGAATGATACCGAACTTCTGTCAGAAGTCAGTCAGTTTGTAGCTGCTGCTATGATGTTCTATACCTAATGAAAAATTGAGAACTATGCTGCAACGGTAGAGATAATAACTGTATGAGTTTGGGTATGGTTTGCCTAATACTCGTAGAGTGTGCGGAAACAAATGCTTCGGCGAAAAGAGTAGACTACTCTATACCATTCCGCGTAGAAATGTAAAGTATCAATACGAATCCTTGAAGTATTCTGAATAACTTGGAAGAATTCAAAAAAAAAACACAGAAAGGAGTGATACGTTATTAAGGATATGACGCTTTATATAAAACCAATATTTTGATGCGAGTGTGGTGCATTACCTTTCCACGTCGATCCCTGTGGCGGTCGTCTCTGCGAGATTTATCTACTGGGAAACTCAGACAAACCGATAAGTGTTTAATTCCAATGCAAATGAAATCCTGATGCCATGGTTTCTCTGCTTTGATTATACATAAAATTAGCTGATCAGGCCGCAGTAAAGTCAGTGTTTTCAGGCACTAAAAAAACATGACAAGTACATGCTTTTCACTAATATTCAGCTAGTGGATCCTTCTATACAGGTGATTTTGAGTTTACTTTGAAGGATGCGATTTGGCTGGCGTTAGATCATCATTTAGTATCAAACTTATTTTTTTTATAAATAAATAGAGAGCAAGAAATAGTTGGGATCCATTTCCAGTTGAGAATCGGTGATTGTCCATAAACACGTCGCGCTTACTACTTTTCTAAACTTATCTCCAGCTCACTTTTTTGCCTTTTTGAAAAGAGGCCAGTCATATGAGCAATTATGCGCTGACTTTCTCTTCATAAATGTTGACATTCAGTTCTGATGCACAAAGAAAACCGCATAAATGTAGCACGTGCTAAATGAATGTTTTTTTTTTGTGAATGATATGATTTTGAGTTCAGTTGTGATTAGCGGTTATTCTTTACGAGTATGTTAGACGGTTGTACCTTACTGCTGATGAAATATAGATGTAATCTGCCAGCCCATCCTATTGAATGCATCCAAATAAAGGCTAGTGTTTGCATCATTTCACGGGAATCAATAACAGCTGAATTTTTTGTGGTTAGAGCTTGGAAATCAATCTCAGTGTTATAGAGAGGTTGAACGCGGCGCACAGATAATTGATGGAATGATAAAAGATATAGATTGAACGGGGGACATAGATAATTGATGGAAGGATAAAAGATATAGATCCATAACCAAATATCGACTTTTCAGCTCATCAACGATTTCGTCCGCAAAACTGCGATTGTTGATAACAGTAACCATCCAAGCAAGTGCCTCCTCAAATCTCGGCTTCCATAAACGGTAAGTACTACACAATTTTTAGGATAAATAGAAAACATTATAGCAAAGATCTGAATTCATTAATAAGTATTTAGAGAGATAGCAGCGGTGGCTGAAGATGATGAACCCGGAGAATTTTACCCGGGTGGAAAAGAGAAATGAAGTAGGGATTGAAAGGTAAGCAGTCACACTGTTCTGGATGGACTTCTAGTTCAACATGATTGAGAACTGCGAGGGTAAAGTGAATCGGAAGGGTAATGCATCAGTTAGGTTATACTATGGTAAAGATTTCATATTTCCTACGCCCAAAGTCACTTGTGTTGACTACGAAAGAGTGCTGAGTTAGATTTAGATAAAAAAGATGCCAACAAGCGATAAGTTAGAGCCAAAAATATGGCCCCGTTCATACTGCCTTCATTTTAACGGAATAAATCTGACGTACAAACTCTGCTCAGAATAGCCCTGTTCAGAAATATCTTTAGCTGTGATTGATATACCATTTCAACTCTAAGGTGCCAGCAAATGCATAACCGCTTGTATGACCGTCTAAGCGAAATTTGCTCTAAAATGCGAGATTGTGATTATATGGGTTTGTTTATGGCTTACCTAGTCTCGTTAAACTTGCGGAAGCGAATGCTTTATTTAAACCCTTAGATCACTTTGTTTACGCGTAAGAAAGCGCTTTGTAGACAGAAAACTCTTCTCAAAGTAAGCATAGGACTCAAAGACATAACGAAGCAGTCAATATCCTTCCACAAGTATCTGAAACTTCGACGCCAAAAGGTCCTAAAACTTCTGAATTCTAAAAATCATGTACTACAAGAACAAGCATTGTGTGATCATGCGCAGCAATATGTCGTACCTCAAGCCAATTTTTTCACCTCAGCTAGGCAAACATCTGACCCCATGTTAAACTCTGTACTGCTCACCTCCACTAATGACTACCGGACCTATAAGGAACAGAACAGGCCTACTGAAGGCATTTATACATAGATGAGAAATTGGCAATCACGGCTCATTTCTGATGTCACCATGAAAGTGTTCCACTAAGCACAATGTCGATCAGTTTGGCCTTTCCAGGCTTTAAAAAGACGTAATCGGCTAAGCCGATTACGGTGAATGCGCTTTGAACGCGAACAATCCTCGTGTTTGCTTATCAAGAAAAATTGTGCTAAATGCACTTTGATCTCGACAACCTCGTGCCTGCTCATCAGAGAAGAAAGGAATAAAACTGCAGCAGACGAAGAAGAACAACGATGACGAAGATACACAACGAAAGGGCAGACCATTGTGGCCACTTACTCAAATCATCAACTCTGAGTAAGATAACGAACACGTCGTAACGTTAGCCAAATAAATCTTTGTTACTAAACTCGTGTTACAAACTTAATCAACAAAAATAATTGAATGGCAATGTCAGGACTCAAAGGAAGGCTGTAAGCAATTTTATTTAATTGAATCGAATGGTGTGCACGAGAGAGCATGAAGTAAAAATAAACATCAAATGTCGATCGAGTAATTATCGAAACTGAAAGAGTTACGTCATAACTTTTGGTTTCAAGAACACAAAACGTAGTGTGTTTTATTATTTTATGAATATTCAATGACAGCTCGAAATATGAGCTTCACGTAAGCAACTAGTTTGCCCTTTTGAAATGCGGAATTCCAGAGAAATCGTTGGCATTGTCTGTACTAGCGCTAGCTTCATTGTGGTCTCTATAATACCTAACATTTACTGACAAGTTACTTCCTTTAGTGGTATAAAAAAGTCTATATTTCATTGAAACTACAACACAGTCACTGCAGCGCGTCTCACTCGTCGCGCCATTAAGTCACACCTGTTGCGCCAGAAATCAAAGTCGCAACGCAATGTTGAGTAAAATTTCTGACGTGCTACCACTGGTTCTGAAAAGCAAAAATTTCCTGAATCTAACATTTTCGGTTTACAAAGAAAAGCAATCTCGAATCAATAGAGATTATCGCTAAATTTGAGCCATTCTTCAAGAAGCCTCTGCACTGGGAATGCTGAGAATGCCATTGCCGTACTTGATATGAGCAACGATAGTGAGCAGATAATGCAATTCAACTAAACTTTAGCGATGGTGATATGGGTTGTAAAGGCGATTTGCTTTGATTCGGAAGCTCAGAGATAGGCAACGAGCACACATTGCGCAATGATCTAGAGCTATTACAGAATGTGAGGCAACTCGATTCAAAAAGGCTCTTAATTTGCCTTATAAAGAGCTCAGCCACAGATTGACAAACCACTCTTCAATTACAAGGGCAGGAGGCTGGATAATAAAAAAAGGATAAAGCTCTCGGCGTTGATCAATCCCTGAGGGATGCGCCATGCATTCGACTTCAATTTCTAACTTCGTTTGAGGTGATTGAATGCATATCTGGCCTTTACAATGACTCGCGGAGGCCTCCCGCTGAACCGAGTCAGTGCTGCTTATCCTCCCAGACAAGTCTGAGACCTGTCTGGTACCAATTTACCGACCCCGGAGGGATAGATGGCTTGGTGAGCCATGAGCGCGAGATCGAACCGTTGACCTCGTGTGCGACGCAGGGCACCTTTAACCACTGCGCCACATGCGCTCTTGCTGAGGCTGGATAGTGTGATGAAAACTGAATGCTTCACATAGACTTCTATGCAGCTCATGAGAAAAAATCTCAGTGAAAAGACGTTGCGCAATAGAAGATAATTGTACTGGAGACCAACAAAGCAACTTCGTGAAGAGGGCTATTTGTTCTTATTAAGATGCACAACCCTTTGTTGTATAGGGCCAAAACAGCTGAGTGCTTTGTATCGCCAACGTAGCAGATTAACCAGATATGGTGTAGACAAAAGTCGCTCAATCAGCGTTTTACCTTTATCAGCAATTTATTGAATAAGGTAGACTTTATTGAAATCTGTAGTGCACCGTCAAAGCCCTTTTCTTTCTCATATTCTGGTTTTACTTCCGTTATGTGGAGTAGTCAAGGCTTGAAGATCCGTTTGAAAATGAGTATACGATATTTTGATGTCAATCATCAGTTAATGTGAGAATTCACGTTGGTTGTCACCCATAATATCGCAGATTAATTTGCTCTCTACTTACAGTAGATCCCGCATACTCTCCAGTTCATCAGCTCCTGTGTCGAAATGGTAAGGTGTGTTAGTGTAGTGAGATATGTTAGCTATTCTGCTGTATTGAATTGCAATTGCAGAATTCTTCACCAACGACGGTCTAAGAACTTTTCCTGTTTTGGCTCGCCAAATATTGTCAAGAATGTTGATGAGCGCTGGTGGGATCGATTTTCTGTGGAGTTGCCAGATATTTGAGCTAGACAATTCCCATTTGTTCTTAAGAAAGTCTTTTTCTTGGACAAGTCTCATGTCATTTTTGTGTCCCGGAGAGATGGAGGGCCAAATGAGCTCTGGGCTGCTTTGGGCCAGCACCATCTTTGTAATAAACTTCTCCACCATTGTGAGCCTCGCTCTTCAATGATATCCTCAAAAGCGTATGCCAAGAAGCTTTAGTCGGATTAAGGGATTCGCATACTTTGATAGGCAGAAGTTGTGACTTGATTGTATGACGTTCGACCTCTCATGACCATGGATGTTGATCTCACTTGGTAGTCTGTTGAACTTTTTTGGTGACACATCACAATTTGTATGCGTACGCTTTTTGCTAGCCGATTTCGCAATACATAGCGTTCGCCAGACTTTTGTAGTTAATCGATAATTGTCAAACACAGGTTTTATGCTGATGCTGATTCATGCATTAGTGTTCTCAATGCGCTATATCTTGATCTCAATGCGTATTTCAATGACACGCGGACCTACGTGACGAAGAGCCCGTTTTTATCAGTTGTGTGGATCCTAGCACATTTCCATTCGTTTCTTTTCCTCGCACTCGTCGTCCATGGTGGTGGTTTTTCAAGCATGTCTGTGGGTCCCAGTCTGATAACATGATCTGTTAAATAGGAACACTTGTTGATACAGCTGACTGATTTCAGTTGGGGCACAGTTAGTCACTTGAGGGGACGCTTCCAAGCTTGTTTAATCAGCTTTCAGCTCTTTTCATCCATCTTCCGCTTGTTCTTCCATGTAGCATTGCAAAGTAACATCATAACGATGAGGAGATCTCCAGGTAAGATCGATAACACGAAGAAGGAGCCAAATGATGTTGAGTGATACGCAGAACTTTGACTGTCACACGCAAATCGAACCAGTATCTCACCCTTTCCGAGAGCACATGCTAACCAATTGCACTACCTACGCTCCTCTTTTGCCAGCACTGTATTGCGATACAGTTGTACCGATCTGTCAGCAGCCAATCGTCAAAGTTTGGCCTGGCGGCTACATATTAGCAGTGAACTCATCTGCAATGAAAGATATTGGATGTATGTAGTGTGTCGCAGAAAGAGTGATGCCAATACAAGAGCGTCGGTAGTGCAATTGGTTAGCAAGCGCTTCCAGAAGAGGTAAAATGCCGGTTTGATTCCCGTCTGACGTTTGAAGTTTTGCATATCAACCAGCATTATTGGATCTACAACTATATTATCGCGCCACCGCTAAGAGAGCATAGAATTGTGTTGATTTCATGAAGGTGCTTGGGAATTATCATGAAGATGACTGGGACACGGGGTCATGACCGCTCAGAGCGTCACATCAAATGAATTTCACCCGCACAGTCGCGTGGTGTAGTGTTTCGTAAAGTGTGAAAATAGTTTGGATATTGTGAATTTTTCAACACTTCAGACTGTATGTTGCAGATGAACACCTTATTTTGAATGGTGTTCCTGGTCATACAAGGAGACTAATATTGTTATGGTTACAAATAACACTATGAAATAAACAAAGGGACTATCCTATAAACTCATCAGAATGGTTCCTTTGGAATCGACAAAGGCTAGAAGTGTCTGGTCTCGTTAGTTTTTTTTTTTCAAACCTGTACTTTATTACTACCTCATCTTTCTGGCCGAAATATTTGATTTTTCGCCTGATTTCATTCCGGATAATGTAAACTGTCAAACCATTGGGATCTAAAATATTTCTAAGCTAATAGAGCGTTTATGCTATCGCGCTTCATTATTTCTTACAGCAGAAAAAATCATCTACAAATACCTAGGGGCGCAGTCATAGTCGACAGTCTCGAGTAGAAATAGCTCTTATGGATGTATTGAGTTAAGAGAACACCAGATTGCTAATTAGAGCTAGCTAAACACAGTTTCTAAAAATGGGCGCGCAAATTTCTCCATATTCATTCAATATCATTGTTTCATAATAGTGACGTGAAAGTCATTTCAAAGGCATTTGTTTCGTTTCTTTTACACCTTGTCGAATGCTCTACGAACAGCTGTCGTGTGGCAACTAGCAGCTATAGTACTGCAACCACTATCCTCAGTCTTATCTCATTCTTCCCAATATCCGACAACCTCCATGATTTGCGACTAAATTGAATAGCACGCTTCGAAAATGTACAACCAAAATAATGACATCTTTGACATGGTGGGTTTTTCTCATCACGGTTCTCGATAAGACTCTCATTTCTCATGATGATAATCCACTGTTTTGAGTAGTTTTGAGTACTTCTAACAAAATTCAGATTTTATAGATAACTCTCAGGTATATACACGTATAAATACAAATACAAATAAGCAAATAAATGTATAATCACGAAAGGGCTCTGAGAACTCGAACTCGTTCTTTACGAAATCGCAGTGGAAATGGATTTGACAGCATCGGGACCACCAATATCTGACGGCGAAATAGATATCGAATCAAGAGAAAGGAAATACATCAGGGTAAAAGATTTCATATTTCTCAAACAAATACCTATAATAAGTTCGATATTCACGAGTACTATAGTAGGAATATGCATAGTTTACACATTGAAGTTACTGGCCAGCACTAAATGGGAATGAATCTGTTTATTGCTGCCCTAGAAATTTTTAACTAATTGTCAAGCTGTGACTGAGTACTAGAACTGCTAAGGTTTTAACTTCTGCACTTACCCACATGAAATCTAGGCGTACTTTTCTACACCAAATAAGTATTTTGAAGTGTGACCTTATATGCGTTTTCCGTTTCACCACATTTTGTAGAGAATTCAGTGACAACATTTTGATTAATGGGATAGAATATTTTCTTCAGATGCAAAAAAGCAAAAAAGTTTTTGTGAGCTCATATAATTCGCTACGTCCTAGTAATGTACATCATGTGAAGGACAGAAGCATTCTGTATATAAATGTAGTCGACTCTGAAAACTTACGAAAGTAACATAAACTGCGAATAATGACCTCATGACGAAAGCTACCAACCACTCATGTGCGATAAAACTAACGCCAAGCAATGACCTAATCCCCTATATTTGAAATGGAAGATTTTTAGACATAAAGGTGTTCATTTTCTAATTATTACCGTTTGAGATAGAATCAGCACAGCAATACGACCCCGTATACTGAATTTTGTGTGGAAGGACACAATATACCTTATTACGATGCCAACATTATCAGATTTTGAGCTGGTGCTAGAAGGAAAATGATCATTGTTATTCTATCTAATTCGGACAAAATTAGTCAAAAAAGTTCTCTGTATATATGTATAATTGAATAAATAAGTAAATAAGCGAATATCTAAGCATATAGGTTAGTATAATATATTATCTATATCAATATATATGTATATATGAGTATATATATATATATATATATATGTATATTCACAGGTAAGTATTGAAAGTCAAATCAGTCTATCGAAACAGTAGTCAAATTGGCGAAAAGGATGAACTAATGAGTCAGAGACCTTCCATAAATAATCCTTCGTTTTCGATTCAAAATGCTCGATAATAGCCTGCCACTTATGGGCATAGCTGCTTACATATTATCCGCCCAAGAACAATAACAAGCGGATACAAAAACATCAAAGGTTGAGCATAAGCACCAGCATCTACATATCCGGCAAACCTACGTAAACCGAAAAAGATACAGAATACTCTACCACGCGCTGCGGAAACTGATGTCCGATTTCAGCCACCATTTCCCAAGCGGCATATCATAACTTAGAATAAACTTTAATATTAGAAACAAAAGCCATTAACATTTACACATGCATAGACATATTGGACCCCTGGAGGCAAAATAGACGTTAGGGACTTTTTTGGCCTCAGCTGGTTTTCTGAAGCATTTCTCAAGCTAAAACTTGGCGAAACACTTGAAGAAGTCATAATCGATAGACTACAGAATTGGCGAGTATAGTGCATAGCAGAGATTCGTAGTCAGCTAGTTCAAACTTTGCAGCGTTGGGTATACGGCGTGCATTATCGTGGAAAAGGGATGCTGCTTTCTGCTGTCAAGTGCAACAGTTGTAGTGCTTCGATTCAATTTTTATATTCAAGGGAGTATTATCAAAAGTGATGGGAGTGCACTCAACGAATAGAAACCACCAAAGGCTGGCATGACTGTCTTTTGGTACAGTACTGGTTTGGGACGCAATTTGGACCTTTTTGGTGTTTAGTTCAGTTCGTGTGGCATCCATCCGTTATGCTTCATCGACTTTCCAATCTCCTTCAGATGCTCAGAAACACTTGAGATTATACATAAATATATATATATATATCTGCTCCTATGAAAACTTATTTTTTTTTTGTCGTTGATGGCGGGAATCCACAATTTTCGCAAACTGCGTAGTACAATTTTGCCTCGACGTAGTTCCTGAAACCGACGTTGCACTTAGCGTTCGTCAACACCTCCTAATATTCTTGAGCTTTCGTCAGGATCCCCATACTTCACTATCGCTAGCCTTTTTTGCGCTCTGTGTGTTTGATTTTGATTCCATAAAAGTAAACATGCCAAAGTTGTTGTTTCGGTATGAGTACTAATATGGAATTCTAACGCTCAAAGTTTGTCACAGCTCAAATTATATTATATCTCATTTACAAGATGCAAAGCGAATGTGCTTTGAGATTTTATGTAGTCGTAAGCAAGAGAAAATGAAATTTTATCAAAAATATGAAAAAAATTGCTATCTTATGCTGTATGCTAATTCTCGAGCCATCTAGTACAAAACTAAAATATCATCACGTGTGATGTAAATGCTACTATGCAACAGAAAACAACAGTGCTAGGAAATAATAACAAATGCTAGCTTTCGAGATCGACATGTTTAATGGCGGCAGAGTGTGTGAGATGGAGAATAAATGATTCCTATGCTGAAACGAACCTTGGAGTGAGTTCGTTAACGCTGGGCACGATAATTAGAAATTTCAAATGTCATTGCGTGAAATTCGGTGAACGTTCAAATTGACTGAAAACTGAGCTAGTTACCTCTGATAGAGCAAACGAAGAACAACAAATAGCAAAACTTGTCTTTCACTACTCAAATTGCTAACAAAAGTACGTTTCACGGAAGAGCCGAGATACTTCACCGCTCTAACTGGGCAGTATTTGCTGCATACAGGATTATTCGATCAACTGGTGAACATCGTTTGAATGAAAAAAATTCGTACTGCTGTTTAGACAAAAGTGTTCTCCTTAAGAATTGATGAGGGAAGAAAGCATTAGGAATTTTTTCAGTAACATTTTCAATAGTGTAAAATAGACTACATTATGACACTCGTCCTTCCATTACACAAAGGTGATGACTGGATTGGCTGTCTTATCTGAGGCATTCGTGAACACTACAACAGAAACGTTCAGCATTTTCATAACTACAAAGCCTCGAAAAAACTGCTTAACTCCCCATTTCCATCATCTCGATAAATAGACTAGTATACCTAATCCTGAGTGACTGCGAAACGTAATGTGAAAGAAATCTAGCATAGTAATCTCCTAATTCAAAACGTGAAACGAATGACAAAAAAATTATCCAGGTGGTTCATATCTTCTTATTTCTGGAGAATTTTGATATTTCGAACAATGTTTTGATCATTTAAAGTGCTAGTCAAACTCGGACCTGCTAATAGTAAATTCGTATTTGACAATTTCGGAAGTGAAATAGAGGCCTTTTGTTAGTGGAATTTCTATTCTATCTTAGAATGGAAAATGTTTGATATATCTCGACAAACATTATATCCTAATGACATTGAAGCACATTTCTCAACAACGATGACAATTTTTTTGTTAAATCGTAACATTCATAGTTTCAGTCAGAGCATTGCAGTGAAATCAGTATTCAAAGCTTCACAAGGTTGGTATTTTTTCCCAATCGATTGCTCTTCTTTCCGGTCGATGGGTTTTCTCGATTGCTTGTGGCTGACGTTTCGGCAAATATGCCTTCTTCAGAGCCTGAACGTATTATTCGTTGCAGCTTTATTTATATGACTATACAATAAGGAAAGAGAAAAAAAAATTATTTGAAAATCTAAGGTATTGTAAGCGAAAATCGATTCAGGGAAAACCACTCACCTAACCATCTAATCCAGGGACTACCTATGTTGTTAGCTCCAAGGTGACGTATGAACCTGCCCCCATGTCAATAGGTCAAATTATGTATGGGTGTCAGCTGGGACCCATGATAGAGAATTAATCTGAGATAAGGTGCCATATGGTTGGTTATGTTAAGGCACTCTCCCTTTTTGTTCATTTGCGGGTTTTTGGAATTTATCCAAAAAGCTTCAAGGGTCTTTCGCGCCGATGTCTTTGGTTCGTGCCCTAGAATTTTGACTACTACCTCGAAGTCATCGTCGTTGTATCTTTGAATCCTATGTGTACCTAGAGGTTTACCTGGGTCCTTATTTGCTTTTCCATCTAGGTGCTCTTTAATCCGGATGTGAATTGGTCTGCCTGTTTCGCCAATATATTCATCACCACATGTTTTACAAGAGATTAGGTATATTGTACCTACGCTCATGCAATCGCCGTCTCTACCGTTGGGGCAAATAACGCAGTCCTTCGTATTACATAGACGGTCATACAAGCGGTTTCGAACTAATTGACTACGCAGTGTTTTAGGCGGAATTTCTACAATTCCTACAGAATCTTCTAGACCACTGTTTTTTCAGACACTTTCTAATAGCGGTACTGACTTCGTCTGTTATGAAAGGTAGTTTAAGAGGTACCTTATTGTTTAGGTGTGGCGCCCTGTCATTCCCATTGCGAGGCTTTTCGCTCCTTTTGGGCCCAACGTTAGTTGTTGCTCTTTCTTTGTACCCATTAGAAATTGCTATTTTTCGCGATAAGTCTAGTGATTCCCTTCTTTCATCGTCTCCCTGACAAACACTTACAGCTGTTCGATACATATTTCGGATAAGTGCCTTTTTAGTATGTGAGGGATGGGAAGAAAGGTAATGTACCAAGATGTTTTTATTACTAGGCTTGCGGTACCATTTTGTGCTATAGCCACTTTCATTAAGTTGAACTTGAACGTTCAAGAAGGGAAGCCAGTTCTCTGAATTTTGTTGTTCTCGCGTCAACTTAATAAACTCTGACTGTCCGTTCAGAATTTCAAAGCAATTATCCATCTCCTCTTGTGTAGAGCAGATGATAAAGCAATCGTCTATATATTGACAGTAGAGTATTGGACGCCGATGGAGAACTGGAGCTTCCACTTTTGACATGAAAGCGATGGCTAAGCTGGGTGCTAGTCTTTGCCCCATTGCCAACCCTCTAATTTGCGCGAAATATTTTCCCGACCATCTAAATATCGAACAGCTGAGACTTGACTTGAGTAGTGTGATAAGCTGTTGGACCGACAAGCCAAACATATCTACGTTTTTCTATGTTCTCTATCAGTAATTCATGAGTGGCTTGTATTGCGACGTCATTTGAGACGTTTGTATAGAGCGCTGTAACATCAAACGACTCCATTACATACGTATGATTTGGACGTGCATTTTTAAGGTGCTCTAGGAATATATTGGTGTTGGGGAGATGGGTTGGTATGAACTTCAGTAATTGCGACAAAATGAGGCCAAGAAACCAAGTAATCCTATCCGTCGGCCCGCCTACACAGCTAATGATTGGTCTAACTTTGAACGTAGATGGATCGGTAGACCCAAAATCATTAGCAGAAATTTTATGTGTTTTAATGAGTGTGTATAGGACGGGGCAAGTTGGCGATTCAATTTTTAGTTGACGGATAAGAGATTGTTGTAAACCCGCAGCTTTTGCCGTCCGGACCCATTCTTCATTCAATTTTCGGCATTGTGATTTATATTCCTTTTCAGAGGAAGGTCGATAGAGAGAAGCATCTTGGAGATGTTTCTCCGTTATATCAACATCCAACTGACGAGGAATAACTACAAATTCCCCACCCTTATCGCTAATAGATAACCGGACTCTTTTTGAGTTTATCAGCTCTCGGACTTCTTTTATACCATGCTTTTGTTTTTTGGTTAGGTTGGAGCTGAATTTGCTTTGTCGGTAGCGATTAAGTATGTGGAAGAGTTCGTGTGAAAATGTACGGAAGATTGAGTCAATTTCGCTTTCAGGTTGTTGTTGTTTAAAGAACGTTCGTGGGAAAGGAGGTGGTGGTAATGTTGCCTCTCGACGCTGTGCTAGACCTAACCTTTCTTGTTTTCCTTTATAACGGAGTTGATCTAGGACCTCGTGCAAATTACAAGCGATAGCGCGCAACGATGTTTTGGAAAGGGATTGAGCAGGTGCAAAACTTGGCCCTAACTCCAATAGTGATTGCGCACTATCCGTGAGGGTTATGCCTCCTAATGTGGTAACTCTGGAGGGTTTTGGCGCGTTTTTTTTACCTCAGATTCTCCTTCGAACTTGCCAGGATCGCGGTTTCTTTTACTTTTTGAGCCTGAATTTGAACTAGGATTTTGCTCCCGCATTAGATTTTCAAATTTTCTCCGCAATCTATGTTTTATGTCATATGTCATATCGTCACAAATAGACATAGATTCATCTACTATTCTTTTTCAAAGATTCCTATCCAAATACTGCACACTATGATGTTCTTTATAGACGCATTTTTCCAGAAGTGAAAACAGTTTGTTTCTGTATTTTGTAGACAGATGCGTAATAAACGCATGTGAATGTTCAGTATTTGGTATGAATCATTTGGTAGGCCACACATTTCATGTAGTTTCCTATGTTTTATGAAATTAGGAATGACCTTATATTTATGCAGCGGCTAAGAAAGTGGATCTTCTGTCTAATTAAGACGATTTCTTGCCTTAACGATAATACGTCCCTGACAAGTCGGAAATGTTTAGCTGGTACATTTTGTAACAACTCGAAAGACCGACTTTCTTGAAACCTCGGCATGTTAATAATATAAAACTCGCTCGAAAAATTTCCTGCTAATCAGGGTACCTCTTATGTAATTCTAAAAACCAAGCGGTAGATCGAATTTCAAGAAAACCAATAAAATTTTTGGTTTTTTTTCTAACGGCCTTCTTAGCGCATAATAACAACCAAAAGAAGATTGGGTTTCGCACTTAGTGCTTTTTCTTCCAGTTTTGCGTAGCCCAATATTCTTTTGGCTGTTACAGCTTGATATGGGGTCGATATTCGAAATCAAATAAATTGTTGAAATACTTAAGATTTAAGCTATGGAATAATCATTAAAACTCCAAAGAAAAATTTTTGATCAACAATAAATCCTTAAATGAGAAACAATACTATTTTTGCTCTTTCAGCGCAACTACAAGACCTTTTTGAAGAGTACACCGTTCATATTCTTGCTATCGAATGGTAATTTAATTGCGAAAAACAAGCGTAAAATAATCGTTTCCTGAGAGGTTAAAATGGCACTCAGCTAACGGAAAAGCACCCAGAAAGCATATAACAAATTCTCAAAATTGACTCCTTTGGTCTCTAATCATTTACGAAGTTGCTTATAAAAATTTCCAACGATGCTCGCACGCCGTTTCCACCCTAATTTCGTCCCAAGCGCGTGTCAAAGCTGTCTTGAACGCGTCTACGGTAGTGTAGCGAGTAGCCGAACATTTTCCTACCGTATAGTCCACACGGAGTAATCCATGGATTGGATCCAGACAGTGTGACGGCCAAATGTCCTTGCCCTGAAATCCTGAAAGCAGCTCTTGAAAGAGGCAATCGTAGAGCGGGGCGAATGTGCAGGAGCTCAGTCCCGTTGAAACCTAAATCCGCTGGCACTACAGTGTTGGGTACTCCAAAGCCCCGATACGCCCGCAAGACTTGTTGGTGATAGCTGGCGGCGTTGATTTTGACGTTTCTGCTGACGAAGATCGACGGCGTCTTTCCGCTGGCGCAATTTCTCTTCACTGGTGAAAAGTGCCTTCGACAAACGAGCACCAGCGATCAAAGGAATCATTGGGCAAGTCTTTGCAAGCCGTTTTTCTTTTATCTTTTTGTCCATAAAGTAAAGACGAGCGATCTGTAACTGCGCAGCTTCAGTTTATTTTCGACAGTGTTCCGGGCGCTCCAGTCGCTGATTCTGAGTTTTTCTAGGAATCTCGCGCATCGAACGCTCCTAATTACGTTTAACTTGGCAACGGATCTTTGCTTTCCGGAGTAGACGCTGTGGTAAGACGACCCTTCCGTGGACGCTTTTCATTAACTCCACTCTCTTCGAAAAGTTTCAAGGCTCTGCAGACATTTGCTGGTCTAAAACCGGCTGATTTAAACATTGTCAGTTGTTTTCATTTCCGTCTTCTGCAACACAACTACTGCGATACATTGATTTATACGACCAGTAACTTGAGCATAACTGAAAATAGATAAATAAGGTAATAGACTCTGGGCTAAACTTGAACGAAGATTTTAATAAAATCATCAGTATCAATAAAAAGTCATGATATCAATGACAAATTCAATAAAATACAAAACTATCACAAAAGCAAGGCCGTAAGGTTAAGAGAAATGTAACCTTATTGGGAAAAAACCATTCATGTCATACTTATAAAACTTCCCATGACCTTCTCCACTGAATCAAAATAGTTATTCAATCTATGAACTTATTTTGCATTATGTACGAGATGCCTGCTTAGACGTCATAGTTTTTGAAACTTGTCTAGCCATTTTGAACAGGGTTTGATTTAGAACAGCGTTTAGGTGAAAAGTGGTGAAGGCTTATTTGATTATATGAAAACTGAATTCAAACGCAAACAGAAGAGAAATCAAGGCATAAGCAGCGGTGTGTTGCTGTCGGTATGACATAGAAGAAAATGGCAGCTTATCGATTTAGACAGGTGAGTATGAAAGAAATCAAACGAAATAAACAGTTTACTCTACAAATAGCTGCAGTTTACCAATGAATGGAGCTTGAGTGTATTGCTCAACGCTAAGCATCTTACCTTATCCATACCTCGAAGCTTTCTTATTTTGCATAAATTTGATTCTTGAAGAAAAAGTAACTTTTTGGGATGTCAGACATGGCCAAGTCTACCTTGATTACAAAGCATAAAAATTGATCCTTGGAATATTTTAAAACTATACATTACATGTGGACAACTACTCTCAAAAATTCCTTCAGAAACAACTGCGCTGCAACATCGATCATAATATGACATAATCAATCAACCTCACCAGAAAATCCTATCACTTCGACGATCTTCCAGTTTGTCCTTAAAATCTATAAGATGCTGGCATACTAGGGAAGAAATGAAGCACCTGTTACCACAGTGATAATAGTGCTATTGAATCTTTTTGGATAAATCGACTATACACACTGTTCATATCGCAGCATTTATTCGACTGGATTTGCTGTCTGGCAATGTGCACGTTCAGCTGCTGCCTGCGAAGTACAATCTCATCTTCACAAATGTCGTCCTGAGAAAGATTTGCTGGTCTCTGTCTGGTATTCACCACAGAGAAAGTTACAAGCTCTGATTTTTTTAGTTCATGTGAGATGCATTTGAGGACAAACGAGTGCATTCACATTAACATACATATACGAATATTTAGAAATTTCTTTTAAAGTCAGTACATTTGATTATCATTTCTCTATTTAATCGCTGCACGTGCGATGAGCTGCAATATTGAAGTTATTTTCATGAAGGGCAAAAAAAAAAAACAAAACGATAAAGAGGAAGTTTTCGATAAACCGTAAACCAAACCCTTAAACTTCCTACTATTAAACTTCCCCAACAAGGCTGATTTTTCCATAAATAATGTGTCTCTTAATTATTAGAGTACCCTAGAGCTCACGAATTCCATGATATTAAAGGAGAGTCTTTGCACTACTACATTTCACATGCATATACTTTACATGGCGTTTTTTCAGGTTCGAATGCCTTGATTTAAGAAAATTAAGAAATTAAGCGTAAAACGAAAGTTCTTTGTTTTTCTAAAGGAAAAGCGGCAGATGCTTATATAGGCAGTATGGTGAAGCACCAACATGATACAGTGTGCAATATCCGGCTTGTTCATTTGTTTTCGTGTCCGAAATATTGAAGCAAAAAAGAGAACGATATGTGTTCTTGTCTTCAAAAAATCAAACTTTCATCGTGACAAAATAAGCGTACATCAATCACTTAATCACATTCTTAAATTCTTACACATTTTATTGCAAACAATGAAATTAATATAAATCAGGATATGTTCATTTAAAGTTAAAATTGACCATTGTTTGCACATCGCATAACCTCTGTAGTGCCCATGTATTCGCGCAAGTGTCAATGGCACTTCCGAAAATAAAGCGACGACTTGGTTTTCTTAATGCTCAACGAAGATAATAATGATGACCAAATGCCATTTATTGGGACTTGCTGGGCATGCTGATTGTAGAGTTTCATAATATGTCGAACACCTGTTTTGCTTATTTTGAGTACTTATTTGCAACACTAGGGGCGGTGGGAGAAGAAGATGAGGAGGGGGGCGAGGTAATGCAGTGGTTAGTGATGTAATGTTTCATGAAACGAAATGGTAAATAATGCGCTTGTTCAATCTCCGCTTTAGCAGTTTACTACAACTGATAGACGAACGCCTCAGAGAACCTCTCAGCTCAGCTGCTTTCAAGGTTGCAATTACAAGAAGAATCGTCTCGGCCTGCATTCTATGACATTGATGGGAGACATAATTCCCGAGCAGTAGCCGAAACAAGACTCAAAATGTTCAAAGACGTTTGTGGAAGATGAATGCAAGGAAGAGAATAGAATGAAAAAGGTGCCGATATCCGTACCGTAAATTTGATGACGGGTTGCATGTGTGAAAAAAGCTCATACAATTTTCATTTTTAACTGCAATTTGCTAGCTGTGCAAGATCTTCTTTTTAAGAACTGCCGAAATTTTGATATATCCTTTCCACAATACTCTACAATTTGATTCAAACGCACAAATCCTTTCCATTACTTCGTACTAAATATTTCTGCTTATATAAGAGACATTTCGTGCAAGAGTGCCATTCTACGCGCCAGCCTTTGAAGGTGGGGTCAGAGAAGTCATGCGTTTTAACGACATCTCTAGGACGAGCGCCCTTACAGACTGGATTCTTCCGGATGTCAGCCATACTACAGGAAGACCACGAACGTCGATGGCCCGATAGCTCTGTAAGAAACCTAAAAGAAGAATGAGGTGTCCAACGAATTTCTAGAGTCAGACGGACCCACTGGGTAGTATTGCACGTGATAAGAATAAGTGGAAGTGGTACTAGTGCACGTTTGCGTCGCTCGACGATTGAAGGGCGGCAGGTGATACAGATGATATTGCGTAGATCACTGAAATAAAAGAAGATGCAAAAGAAAATTCAATCAATTTTCAAAAGACTGGCGAACAAGTTGCCGGTATCGCTCATGATGCTGCCGTCTAAAGAGTTACTGAAATTGACACGATACACCAACTCTGGTTCATAAAGTTTCTTGACTGGTAAAGACGATAATGTTGGGAACGAGGAGCATCGTAGCGACGCGCTTCCACCTGCAAAACATCCAATGACGTTATTTGGTGCAGATATAATATACATAGTACATAAGTAGGTAATGAAACGAAAATATAGTCGAACAAATACTGTGCTATACGAGGTACATGATAGCAAGAAATCGATCTTGTGAAAGAACAAAGCGGAAGGAAAACAACAGTGCGGAAAGATTCGATTGAATGGGAAAGTGAAAAAGCTCGAGAACTGAGTGACACGTGGATTAAATAAGTATGACGCAAAAACGATGAATTTCCTGACATTGCAATATGAAATAAAATTGATTTAACAAACACTGATATTTTTGAATGGCTTGACAGATATGAGGTAATGAAACAGTTTTCGAAGATATATCTGTGTCGAGGGAATTCATGAGAACCTTTCTACGATGATTCACCACTTGGAACTTCTCTAATTTTTGTAAAAATCAATCAATGAAAAAACTTCTGAAATATTTGCTTATTACACCATGTACTGCAACGTTTGCGACCGACACTGATCACTTGAAAAAGTCCATTATTCCCGTGAGCACTACTGAAGTTGGAGTTATTACGGTTTGAAACTTTGTTTAATTATAGTCACATTTCTTTCTGGATGGATGATATGATCTTCATCACCTAGGGAGTTGTGGACATGAGCTCAAATAGAGTATAAAACATAGACGATTAGAATTTTAGAATGATGGAGTAGATATTATAGTTTCTTTTGCGACATTTTGGTTGGAAGGTATTTAGTCGATATTTGGTCGCTAATTATAAATAATATTGAGCCATATAGTAAATGACAAAAATCGCATAGACGACTCTGCATAGTTTTGAAAAGTGAACATACAGACTTTTAGCTTTTCATTCATTATATTAACAGAGAATTGATCGGCTTCGCTGAATTTCCATGCTTAATCTCTTTTAGAACATCTCTGTCTCTGCTTTTCATTCATTTCCAATTCGATGTTTTGATTTGGTGGCAGATAGTCTGACTACCAATATCTAGAAGTTAAGACTATATGAAGTTTATTCGACAACTTTCTGAGCTTTGAAAACTAAAGGTTAATTAGAACGGACACTTCTTACTGAAAGTTGTGAATCATTTAGTTTATTTTCGTTTACTTCACGCAATGCAATTTTAACTATTTCTCGCGCATATCTGTAGTTGTTTAAAGCGATATTTTTAGTGAAAAGAAGGTCTCGTTTTTACTGTCCTCTACTTGAGCGAAATAAGGATGGCTATAACTATTGATATAAAAACTAAATAAATAAATATATGTAAAATATACTGATTTGCTGTATTTTTTACAACTGTTTTACACTTATTTAAACTCTTACTTATAAAATATTTGTAGCCAAATGAAAATCTTTTATCTGGAATGAGAAGACCCGGGTTATTAGCAGGTTTTTAGACATAAGAAGAGTATGCACACTTACCTTTCTCATCGAGTGTTTTCTTATGACCACGCTCAGATTTCAATATGCCAGATAATCACTTTTTGAGCCACACATATGGTCTGTTATATAAGGGCTGAGTTGAGAGCCCGATACACGTGTTTCTACGTTGACAGTCTCATTAGGCGGGCCTTATCCTTCGTATCATGTATACTTATATGTATATTTATATTTGCCATTCTAATAGCTTACTGACCAATAATCTTAAAAAAAGCACCTTTGTACAACAATGAAGAAACAATTGGAGAAACTTACTAAGTAGGCCATTTAGCAAAAGCCGAAGGGAGGGTACCTGAAGGCCTAGCAGAATCGCCACGTCATAATGTTTTCCAAATGAAAGAATAAGTCAGACACTATTAAGATGTATGGAAAGCATTGCGTGATTTTTGCCCACAACTGAATGAAAGATTGTTTCGTGAAAATATGCACTGACTAATTGCGAAAAAGAGGTGCTAATTAATGTTTTATCTTCCGTGTAATTGAGACTTATCATAACTTTATGAGTCTAAGTCGATAGACACCATAACAAATAGATTAGTACTGATTTATGCGTATGTAGAAGAATTTTCTGGTTGTACTGTCTCGACAGTCACCTGTATCAACTGTTGTCTTGTTGATAATCGACAATTTACCAACTCTAAAGTCTATATATATTTCACTAGCTCAAGTGAGAGCTTTCAAGTGGGTTTTCCTCGCTGAAAGGGTTTGTTGAGCATATCATATCTTCTTCTAGACCTTTCGTTCAAGAATCAGACAACAATGACGAGAGCACTTCTGCTCTTCTTTTGACATTCCGAAAAAGTACAGTCGACAGCTGTTCGCGTCTACAAATTACAGTCAAAACGCTTTACGTGTGCGATCCACCCTATCTTCAATAACATTTGATGTGAAATTCCGTCCTCGACTTTCGATCGCTGGTGTAGGCAAGATTCCTCAATTAATCGAATGCTTTTCTCCAGTAGCGACGTGCAGGAACCTCCAAGACCTTTCGATTACCCGTCTGATGGCGCAAAGTGATCGCTCCTTCTGCTTACATAACGGCTAGGATTCCGGGACGCATTCTAAGTTAGACGTGATCGCTGTGTCGTAGAAAACTGGAACTCTCCTAAGCAGTTTGCCAAGAGCATCGGAGTTCTGGGCGTTGCGGATGTTCTCTAGGTTCGCAGCCTTGGCCATACTTGTCGCTCTTCTTTCTGTACGACCTTTTATCGCTGCTCTGCAGCGTAATATGCGTCAGTAACACCATCACCTGTATCACCTGTCGTCCCGTTGATCGTCGAGTGACTCGAGCGGGTACCAGCAACTCTTCCATTTTCCCTATCGCGCGCAAGAGTAGCCCAGTGGGTCCTCCTTGCTCTAGGAATTCGCTGAGCATCATATCTTTCTTCCATCGCTTTCGTGAAGAAATCGGACCAACGGGTCAGTGGTCTTCCTTTAGAGCGCTTGACGTCCCGAGGAATCCAGTCGGTAACGGCTCTCGTCCATCGGTTTGTCGCTGAAGCGCATCACGTGTCCGGCCCACCTTATTTTCGATATCCTGGCATATAGAACGGCGTCTCTGATTTTCGATCGTTGACGTAGGTCGGAAGTTCGGATCCTTTGTCTCATTTGCGAAATACGAGATACTCCTAGCATCGACCTTTCGACTGCGCGTTCGATAACGGCAAGTGATCTTTCATCCTGCTTACGTAGCGACCAGGTTTCTGCTGCATACGTTAGGGCAGGGATATTTGTCGAGTCGAAAAGGTGGGCACGGAGTCGGATGTTCTTTGTCCTCTTCACTACATCTTCGATGCTCTTGAACGTTCCCCAAGCCGCTCGTTTCCTCCTGCTCAACTCTGGGGCTAGGTCGTTCATCATGTTGATTTCACGACCTAGATAGATGTAACTGGAGCATTCGGAAATTGTCGTTTCCGTGAGCGTGAATGGGGCATTAGAAACCCATCCGTTCCTCATGAACATTGTTTTCGTTAGATTCAGTTGAAGACCGATCTTTCCACAGGCGTTGTCGAAATCAGTCAACATTCGTTCCGCTTGGCTGATGTTTGGTGTTATGAGAACGATATCGTCAGCAAAGCGAAGATGGTTTAATTGTCGACCGTCAATTTTCACTCCCATTTCGTCCCATTCTAAAGTTCGCATGACGTTTTGTAGGGTGGCAGTGAATAGTTTTGGCGATATTGTATCGCCTTGTCGAACCCCTCTTCTTACGTCAATGGTGATATTGTTGTAGAATGGAGATATTCTGGTCGTGAAATCTTTATAAAGCTCACGAAGGATCATTATGTACCGAGTAGGGACGCCCTGGTTATCCAGAGCCTCTATAACCGCTTCTGTTTCCACTGAATCAAAGGCTTTCTTCAGATCGATAAAAGTGAGACAGAGTGGTTGTTTGTACTCTCGCGAAACTTCAATGAGTCTTGTGATCGTGTGGATGTGGTCCATGGTACTAAATCCTTTTCTGAACCCTGCTTGTTCGCATGGCTGTCCTTCGTCCAGTGTTCTGTCAATCCTGTTCAGGATGACTCGAGTAAAGAGTTTATAGACAACGGACAGCAAGCAGATTGGGCGATAATTGCCTATGTCGTGAAGGTCTCCCTTTTTGAACAACAATACGGTCTTGCTGGTTTCCATTGAATAGGGACCTTGCATTCTGACAGGTAGCGAGTGAAGAGCCGAGCCAGGGTGTTGATGAGAACTGGCGGCAGGCTCTTCAGGTGTTCTGGTCTAATCCTGTCTGGACCGGGTGTTGTTCTGTTTTTCACCGACGATATAGCATGTCGGATTTCGGAAGGAAGGACCGGTGGAACGACATATTCATCCTCTTTCAATTTATATGACGGTAAGAGAACATGGCTAGCGAAGAGATCCGAGTAGTACTGGTGGATGATTTTCTCCATAGCCCTTCTGGAAGCTGTAAGTGTCCCGTCAGGGTATCGGAGTGCAATCATCTTGGTCTTATAGTTGGCGAAGCCTCGCTGGGCTTTGCGAATGCTCTTCCAGCTTCTGCAGCTTCTGCCATAACTGCTGCTCTTCTCTCTTTAAGGTCTTCTTTTATCGCTTCTCTGCATCGTTTCGCAAGTTCGGACGTAAGGTTTCGGTTGCCTGCGGCTCGTGCGATTCCACGTTGACGTATCAGCTCGAGTGTCTGCGGAGACAAGCGTCTCTTCGTGACCTTAGGACTTTCGGCTTTTTTAGCGCCAACGTGAAGATATTCAACGAGTCGATCGTATTCTTCGTCGATGTTGTCGACAACGGTATCTTCCCAAGAGCCGACTAATGATTTGAATACATCCCAGTTTATGGTAGTTCTGGGACTTCGTTGTTTGAATTTAGCGGCTTTCTCTCCTTTCCTCGAAAATCGGAACGTTGCGCGAAGGAGGCGATGGTCTGATCCCGTGTAGAACTTGGGAACAACAGCGACGTCGGTCAGGCAAAACCTTCGATTTACTATGATGTGATCTATTTCGTTATGGTACTCTCCATTGGGAGACTCCCACGTCCATCGCTGAGAGAGAGGCTTTTGGAATTGCGAGTTACCATGGATGGTTTGGGTCGTCATGATAAACTCGGATAGCCTCTCACCCTGTTCATTCCATTCTAGTCCGTGGGTCCCTATGTGACGTTCTTCAGACGTTCTTCTAGGTCCAATTTTTGCGTTAAAATCTCCAACAATGACCTTGAAGAATGTATGATCTTCTCTGAAGAATTTTTCGAGGTCCATATAGAACGCTTCGACTTCGTCTTCGTCATAGCTGATGTTGGTGCGTAGGAGATAAACGCCAGTAGACACCATATAGAGAGATAAATGGCGCATAAATACTATGTATAATATACGGAATATATTTGAGAAACATGTTCAATTTCAGACTGCAAATTCGACAGTGCATAAGCCGCGATCGTTTTGCACCAACCCAATATTATTTTTCTATTCGATCATTCAACATTCGCCTTCCACGCATAACATATCTTCGTCCAAATCGATGCAAAAATTTCCTCGTGGAATTCATTCCACTTCTATAAGCAGAATACAGCATTGATTTTTGATTAGTGACTGATTGTTCAGTGAGGAGGGATGGCCGAGTGTCTAGTGATGCTCAGTTCCAGATTGATTTCCAGCCTCTTTCTCAGCATCGCTCTCCAATAATCCATCAACGAATGCTCAAACTTGGCTGTTCTCGAGTTAGCAAGTAGATCTAATAGGTCGGTAATCTATCAAGTTCACGAAAAGACGGGATCTTTAAGCAGGCCATATGGGGGTGGCGTGGGGAGGGGGGCGAATCGAATGCTACAAGTCAAGTATTGGGATCGCGCAATGAAATGTGAAGACGGGTCGTATAACCTTAAATTTCGACATTTATCGAACCTCAGCGTGGATGATTTTTATTGTTTTTATTGATAAACTAATACGAGGTCTTCATCGATTTTTATTACGACGGCGCATATTGAAGGTGGATGAAAACCTCATGCTCTACGATAATAAAGATAAAATAGCTGTGAAATTTTGTAAAGCCACCCACAAAAGGCTTAAAGCACCTTTCGTGGATGTTTCATCACAATCAAGGGAATTAAGTACGAAAAAATGTAGACAGAACTATAAATGGTATATAGAACATGTAAAAGGAAGAAAACTTTTAAAAAACCTTAGTTAGTTGTAGAAAATACGATGATCAGTGCAATTATTTTCGAAACCACGACATTCTACATGTGGTACGATCATGATTGCTTCATTCCTAGATGTAAGCCAGTTACAGGTAAGGCTCCATTTTCAAGGAATTGTGCTCGAAAGCCTTAAAATGGTATTGATAGTGAGCATCAATCTGGCCCTGAAAATAAATATGGGCAGAAAAGTGGTTGGGCAAAAGTATTCTTATTATCTGTCTAAAAATGTCAAGTAGTTCGCAGAACTTGGATGCTCAAATATAAGTCAGACCCTTGTTTTACCTATGGCGGTAGTGCAGTTGATAGTATTACAACAGTATACTTCTTTGTTATCACACCCTTTTACAATAAAAGTATAAAAGCATTAAACAGACAAGCTGTCACCGGATTAGATCTGGTAAACTCGCATCTGTGTTAGGCCCATTCAAGCTGATAGCGATTGAGCATTCTTGGGAATATTACAACATCTTAACATTATTTCAGAAATGCAGTAAAAAAAGAGTTTGTGCAGAATTCAATTGTCATTGTTTCGTCGCGCGTACAGAAACTACTACCAAAGACGTAATGTGGTGTAGGATGCCGCTCTTGCACTGCAGTGTTCATTTCACACACAATGTAAGCTTTCACTGTAAAAAAAGCTACTAAAACCGTTTTTGTTAGAGACAATCAAGTCGCATTTTTCTGCATTTCTATTCAAAATCTTCCTGATGAAAGATCTCCACCTGGTCTTCGTCTCTGCTTTGAAAACACGTAGTGCGTCATTAATCAGTGGATAGGGAAATTAAAAGAGGACCAAAAGACCCTACGCTTTTCGAGACGTAAATGGATTCAGGAAATGGACTTCCTGTTTATTCTGCGCCAATTTGACATACCTTCAATTTCTAAGATCAAATTGACCATAAGCCTGCAGTCAAGGGGCTAGGAAATATATGAGAAGGGGTTGGAGTCACCTGTTATAAATTAGTCTTCCCGTCCCTTCGGATGAGATTGGCAAGTCACTGTGAGTACACAGCTCTTATACTCGAGCTTTAACGAGCCGTATGTTGCTATAAAAGGCCATATGTAGGAATTTTCCCTACTAAACGGAAGCAAATGAGGAAACGACCCCTTTCGCTGGAGAAAGACTTTGCACCACACCTCTAGTAATCATTTGAGAGCGATACCGTGCTGCGTAGCATTTTTTGAAAGAGTTTTCTTATACCGCTGTAGCAGAAGGAAAACATATGTGTTTCACACACGCATATTCCTCGCAGGATAGAACCGTTTCCTGGAAATATGAGTGACCATTTGATGACGTAAGTTTCAACAATCCCAATGCTGTGCTTATTTTCTGAAAGAGCGTTTCGCTGCAATCTGTCAGGAAAAGTAAGAACAAGCTTTACATGTGCGGGCAGTTGTTTTCCGGCTAGTATAAGTCTATATGCTGGGTGTCTGCCGGGCGTGGACTCGATACTGCGCTCAGCGGTCGATCGATCGATCGCTCTGAAGCATCTCACAAGTGGAGTGCAACTTTTGTAATTTAATTCGGGATTTTTTCTTCGTTTCATGAGAATCTCCACATAGAACGTTTGACTCTGATACTATAAGATTTCTTCTGCACCTTCATGTGCTTTTCGTGACTTCATCGATGTAAAAGTAAAAGCACGCTGCCGTTGTGAAACGTAATTTCATTTTGGACGCTGCAGCTTAAAAACAGGCTTTTTCAGAAAAAGCCCCGTAGTGCAGTACTCAGAGATTTGAGCCAAGTTCACCCAGCAAAATTTTGAAACGACCATAGACAGACTAAGCTGGGATTATCAAATCGTCATTTGGCTCCAGGGAAAAGAGCGTTATTTACGATATCCTCAAAAAAAAAAGCTGCTCATATACGATCTTCACGTTAGCGCTATAAACTCCGAGAGCCTGAACTCCATCAATGACGTTTGTCTCCACAAACACTTGAGCTGACGCGGTCATATCAGTACCTGAAAAATTCTGCAAAGAAGCGTATGGTTTCCGAAAAGGCATTGGAGAAGATGATCTGTTAGTTATACTCATATCTCTTCATTACTTTCTAAAGCCGTTATAAAAAAATAGATTTATCGTTACACCGAAAACTACCGTTCTGAGCTCGAACGTGCTATCTCGTTCGTGAGATCGCGCCAACGTCTGGTCCAAACAAAAAATGATGCTACAGCACCTGAAGAATCTTTCTCCAACTTTTAATAGCACACTGACTCGACTCTTTAAAGTTATCTGACAGAATGTAAGGTCTCAATCATTAAATCAGCAATATCGCAATGTTTTTCAAAAAGCAGAAACTTCACAATGTCGAAGGCCATGACCAGCCTCCTCATTGACTGTTGCCTATACCCTTCTCTCACGTCGCCCTAACAGTCCTGACAGTACACTGGGCGATAGGCAGATACATGCAAGTATCCAAGGTTTCTGAAAGAATTTGTGTAATTTGAACCGCATCCTACATCATAATAAAGACTATTGTGGGACAGTTTCGGGATGATTCTCAAAACGAGTCCATCCTCCCTCGTCGACCATTCATCAATGTGACGATTTATGAATTTACTTTCAATGGAATAGTTTTTTTCTGTTTAGCGTTTCCGCGGTGTTATTGGGATGTTATTTATTGCAGTATTAGTGGGGGGCGAAGGCCTACCACAGGATAGTCAGTAATGCAGCTTTGAATACACAATATTCGAGGTGGCTAACGTTTCGGCGGGTCGCCTTCGTCAGAGCCTGGAAAGATCACATTGATCCACAATCCACTAAGTCCAAAAACCTCCATAACCCTAGCAGAAACATTAGAGATGTGTTTTGGATCGCATAGTAAAAGCTTCATTTCTGAACACTCACCGTTTTTTGATATTTGGGTCTATCATTATTAATTGAAGACCAGCCGCTTAAGGTCAGTGCATCAGTGGGCTGTGCCTAACTCGGGCCGGAAAAATCAGCCTGAGGTATGGTTCGAGGTCACGCGTGATTACGAGGCACTCCTCTTTTCGGTTCATTTTCGGACCTTTGTCATGTATCCAAAATGCTTCTAATGTTTTAACGCGCAGATGTTCTTGATTCCTGTGCGATGATCGTGAATTTGACGTCGAACATTACTCCTGCATGTTTTTGGTCCCTATGCGTGCCTAGTGGGAGTTTTTGAATCACAGTTGCGTAACCCAGCTAGGTGCTCTTTTACACGGAGGAATAGTGGTCTATCCGTTTCGCCAATGTACTCATCGCCGCATATCTCGCAAGAGATTAGGTAAATTATACCCGATCTCATACAGTCGCCGTCTCTGCCGTTCGGACAAACTTTGCAATCATTGGTTTCGCAGAGGCGGTGATACAGTCGGTTGCGGACTAACTGACGCTTTAGTGTTTTTGGTGGTATTTCAACTATTGCTACCGAATTATCCAAACCTGCTCTTTTTAGGCATCGTTTAATAGCTGTACTATTTCGTTTAGAGATAAAAGGCAGAGGAAAGGAACCTTATTTTCGCCAGACTTATCGTTTGGGAGCATAGAATTTCCTTTAAATCTAACCTGAGAAGCTCCTACCGCATCGTAGCCATTAACGATGGCTATTTTTCGCGCCAAGCGTAAGGATTCTACCTTATGTTCTTTCCCTGTGCACACATTTGACGCTGTTCGGAACATATTCTTAAGTAGTGCGCGTTTTATGTGTGAAGGATGGGCTGATAGGTAGTGAACCAAGATGTTTTTGTTGCTTAGTTTACGGTACCATTTGTACCATTTTGTATAGTAGGAGTTTTTTGGACAGGTTAACCTGAACGATCAAAAAAGGGAGCCAGTTTGCTTTAGGTTTCTCACGGGTGAACTTTATGTACTCTGACTGACTGTTCAGCAATTCAAAGCATTTGTCCATCTCCTCTCGGGTTGAGCAGACGACAAAGCAGTCATCTATGTATCTACAGTAGAGTACCGGCCGGAGTTCGATTATTGGGCTGTAATTCACTTCAGTAGACAGCAACGGGTTAGAGCACGTGCTCCCGGATAGAGTGAGATGTGAGTTCGAGTCCGACTGACGCAAAAGTATGCACATCACTCTGCATCACGGGTTGTATCCAAAACATTATACCACCGCCAAAACATCGTGTTAAATAAAAAAGACTTTTATTTAATTTGATCCAGTTGACATAGAGTAAGTCACATAAGCTCTGAACAGTCAGCACGTCCTTACTTATTGTATAAAATTTTCTTCGTGATTGTACAGAGTATTTACAATTCGAAATTAATCATTCCATAACGACATTATTATCAAGCAAAAGTGTCCATCAAGGAGGTGACATCTCTCAAACTTACTCACTGTGATCCTCTTGAGGGTCATGCGAACATCAGATTAGACAAAATGGGAGTAGAAGGTGATGGTCCACTATCACTAAACCTTCAGTTTGCTGATGACTCATTCACATAACACCAAGCATCATCCAGGAGTGTGAATGCTGACTGATTCTGACAGCTGCGGTGAAGGACTAATCTCTGATCATATCTCATAATGTTCATGAGGAACGGATTGACTTTGAATGCTTCATATTTCCAACGGAATGACTATCTCTAACTGATCCACTTTAGAATATTTTAGTCAGGAAGATAATAGTGATCAGAGAATTTGCTCTAGACGTAGGCAGGAAGAATAAAACGGCTTGGAGAGCTTCTAATAGCTTCGAGAATGTAATGAAGAAAACAAAGAGCACACATTCTGTGTCCATCTTCTCAATTCACGCTTATACCTGCCGTAACGTATGCGTCAGAAATATGGTCACTTCGTAAACCGGATGCTAAACCACGCGGCGTTCGTAGTCGAAAGCTCGATGCTAATAGTGACCCATAACTTGCAAATGAGAGAAAGGATCCGAAATTATGAATTACGTCGTCGATTTAGAAACAGATATTTTGCTCTGCATGCTAGGTTAACAAAGCTAAGCACGTAATGTGTTTTAACATTAAGTGATAGACGTGAACAGTTGTCGATCGATTCTTCGAGATGTCAGACGTAGAGCAGGAAGTCACCGACTCGATAGTTCGTTTTCTTCACGAAAGGTCCAGAAGAAAGATATCATGCCAGACGCACTGCTCGAGCAGATAGACACAGTGGACTTCCTTGAACGCGATAGTGAAGAAGAAAGTCTTATTGGTGCCCGCTCGAGTCACGCAACGATCAACGGAAACGACGAGTGGCACCAGCGTCATTCAGAGGCTGTTCGGTACGACATTCCCATGACCTGTATTATTGAAGTTTTCTCCGCCCTCACATCATGTTACCTAAAAGCGTTTGCTACTAGAAAGACTTTACTGACTCAGTAGAGGATGTGGAGGCAGCTTAGTTTATTGGAGTGATACAGTGAGCTCTTAGCTGGCTTTTCGCTGCCCAATTAGCTGTGATGCCAAAAGGCTTCTTATTTAGTATTAGCTTTCAATGGTAGATAGACCTTGGTCACTCAGTGCGATTTCACTAATAAAACGTCTCCGAGTATAAATAATCATAAGTATCTTATAAATGAATGAATAAATATAAAGAAACAGTCATAGATACAAATGCCTTGAGAATTTGTAGTCATCCTTATTTTACTAAAATAAGAGACAGCATAAACAAGACCTTATTCTCATTAGAAGTACCATTTGGGCGCATATTTACTCCTCTCAGGTATCCCAAAAGGTGGACAGGAAGAGGAGAAAGAGCAATCCTTGAAATTAGCGTGGCTAATATTCATCTCCAACGCCAACAGATGTTTAGTCTTTCGGGACAGATTATCACAGGTGATCATCCTTCAAACGATGTTTGTAGTGAGAATAACGTCTCGTTAAAGCTGACTTTTATCCGAGCAAAATAAGATAGCTTTGAAGCTCCATCAAAAAGCAATAGGTTAAGAGAAATTGAAAGCAACCGATGAATGATACTGAACGTCTGTCAGAAGTCAGTCAGTTTGTAGCTGCTGCTATGATGATCTATGCCCACTGGAAAATTGAGAACTATGCTGCAACGTTAGAGATAATAACTGTATGAGTTTGGGTATGGTTTGCCTAATACTTGTAGAAGGTGCGGAAACAAATGTTTCGGGCGAAAAATGTAGACTACTCTATACCATTCCTCGTAGAAATGTAAAGTATCAATACGAATCCTTGAAGTATTCTGGACCACTCGGAAGAATTCAAAAAAAAAACACAGAAAGGAGTGGTACGTTATTAAGCGCGATATGACGCTTTATATAAAACCAATATTTTGATGCGAGTGTGGTGCATTACCTTTCCACGTCGATCCCTGTGGCGGTCGTCTCTGCGAGATTTATCTACTGGGAAACTCAGACAAACCGGTAAGTGTTTAATTCCAATGCAAATGAAGTCCTGATGCCATGGTTTCTCTGCGGATTATAGAGATAATTAGCTGATCAGGCAGCAGTGAAGTCAATGTTTTCAGGCACCAAAAAAACATGACAAGTACATGCTTTTCACTAATATTCAGCTAGTGGAACCTTCTATACAGGTGATTTTGAGTTTACTTTGAACGATGCGATTTGGCTAGCGTTAGATCATCATCCAGTATTAACTTTTTCTTTTGATAAGTAAATAAAAAGCAAGAAATAGATGGGAACCATTTCCAGTTGAAAATTGGTGATGGTCCATAGAAACTTCGCGCTTACCACTTTTCTAAACTTTTTGGAAAGAGGCCAGTCATGTGTGCAATTAAGCGCTGACTCCCTCTTCATAAATGTTTTCATTCAGTTGTGATGCACAAAGAAAACCGCATAAATGTAGCACGTGCTGAATAAATGTTTTTTTTTTTGTGAATGACATGATTTTGAGTTCAGTTGTGGTTAGCAGTTATTCTTTACGAGTATGTTAGGCGGTTGTGCCTTACTGCTGATAAAATGTAGGTGTAATCTGCCAGTCCATTCTATTGAATGCATCCAAATGAAGGCCAGTGTTTGCATCATTCACGGGAATCAATAACAGCCGAATTGTTTGCGATTAGGAACTTGGAATTTAGTCTCAGTTTTATGATCAGGCTGAACGCTGCGCACAGATGATTGATGGACGGATAAAAGATATAGATCCATGACCAAATATCGACTTTTCACCTCATGAAATGTACTGTTTGCAGGACAATCGGAAACCTTGTGAGGCAACCACAGGATGTACGACTGTCCATAACTATAACTTCAACCACTTCCATCACCAAGTATCGTTAGTTTTCTATGAATAGTATGTATTAACCAAAGCAATATAGTATAGATTCGAATTTCAATAATAACCGTTTAGAGACAGTACGGCGACGACTCAAATTGAAAAACCCGGAAATTTTTATCCGGGAGGGAACTAGCGGTGAATCACGCATTGGAAACACGAAAAGGCAAACAGTTACATTGTTTAGAATGGACTTCTAATTACACTTTCATGAGATTGGCGACGGTAAATTGAATCGCAGAGGTATTATACTAGTCAGGAAATACCACGGTAAAGACGTCACGTATTCCTGTGCCTAATCCACTTGTTATTGACTACGAATTTTTGCTGCGCTAGATTTAGAGAAAAAAGACGCTAACAAACAGCAAGTTAAAAAAAAAAGGATAAAGCTCTCGGCGTTGATCAATCCCTTAGGGATGCGCCATGCATTCGACTTCAATTTCTAACTTCGTTTGAGGTGATTGAATGCATATCTGGCCTTTACAATGACTCGCGGTGGCCTCCCGCTGAACCGAGTCAGTGCTGCTTATCCTCCCAGACAAGTCTGAGACCTATCTGGTACCAATTTACCGACCCCGGAGGGATGGATGGCTTGGTGGGCCATGAGCGCGAGATCGAACCATTGACCTCTGTGTGCGACGCAGGGCACCTCTAACCACTGCGGCCACATGCGCTCAAACAGCAAGTTAGAACAAAAAAAATAAGGTCCCACTCATGTTGCTTTCATCTGAAAGTAATAGGTTTGGCCTACAAACTCTGCTCAGAAAAGCCCCGATCAGAGAGATTTTTAGCGGTGATTACAATACCATTGTACACTTCTATGGTGTCAGCTAGTCCCTAACCGTTTGTTTGAGTGTCTATGCGAAATTTGCTCTAAGAATATAGATTATCATGACATGATGTCTGTTTACGGCTTACCTAGTATCTCTTAAGACTAGCGAGCGAATACTTCGTTAGGACAGGTAGATCACTTTGTTTTCGCATAATAATGTGCTTGGCAGACATATAACACATCCCAGAGTAAGTATAGGACTCAAACACATAGCGAAGCGGTCTTTATGCTCCTACAGATATCGAAAACGTCGTGACCAAAGCTATTGAAACATGTTAGAATTTCCGAGAAATCGTGAACCACAAGGACAAGCATCGTATGATCATAAGCAGCCATATGTCATACCTCAAGCCATTTTTTTCACCTCAACTAGGCAAACATCTGACCCATGTAAAACTCTGTACTGCTCACCTCCACTAATGACTACCGGACCTACAGGAAACAAAACAGGCCTACTGAAGGCATTAATACATAGCTGAGAAATTGATATCACGGCTTTTTTCTGATGTCACCATGGAAGTGTTCCACTAAGCATATTGTCTATCAGTTTGGCCTTTCCAGGCTCTTAAAAAGACGTAATCGGCGAAGTCGAATATGGTGAACGCGCTTTGAACGCGAACAGTCCCGTGTCTGCTTATCAAGAAAAATTGTGCTAAATGCACTTTGACCTCAGCAACCTCGTACCTGTTCATCAAGAGAAAAAAAGGAGTAAAACTGCAGCAGACGAAGAAGAACAACGAAAGCGAAGATACACAAGGAAAGGACAAATCATTGTGGCCATTGACACAAATCATCGACTCTGAAGAAGATAACGAACACGTCGTAACGTTAGCCAAATAAATCTTTATTACTAAACTCGTGTTACAAACCTAATCAACAAAAAAAATTGAATGGCAACGTAAGGACTGAAAGGAAGGCTGTAAGCAATATTATATAATTGAATCAAATGGTGTGCATGAGAAAGCATGAAGTAAAAAATAAACGTCAAATGTGGATCGGGTAAATATCGAAACTGAAAAAGTTACGTCATAATTTCTGGTTTCAAGAACACAAAACGTAGTGTGTTCGATTATTTTATGAATGTTCAACGGCAGCTCGAAATATGAGCTTTACGTAAGCAACTAAATTGCCCTTCTAAAATGTGGAATTCCAGAGAAATCGTTGGCATTGTCTGTACTAACGATAGCTTCATTGAGGTCTCTATAATATCTAATAATTACTGACAAGTTACTTTCTTTAGTGGCATAAAAAATCTTTATTTCATTGAAACAACAACACAGTCAATGCAGCGCGTCCCACTCGCAGGACGATTAGCCACACTTATTGCATCAGAAATCAAAGTCGCAACGCAATGTTGAGTAAAATTTCTGACGAGCTATCATTGGTTCTGTAGAGCAAAAATTTCCTGCATCTTACATTTCCGGTCCATAAAGAAAAGTAATATCGAATTGATAGAGATTATCGCTAAATTTGAGCCATTCTTCAAGAAATCTCTGCACTGGCAATGCTGAGAGCGCCACTGCCGTCTTTGATATGAGCAACGATAGTGAGCAGATAATGCAATTCAACTAAACACTTTAGCGATGGTGATATGGGTTGTAAAGGCGATTTGCTTTGATTCGGAAGCTCAGAGATAGGCAACGAGCACACATTGCGCAATGATCTAGAGCTATTGCAGAATGCGAGTCAACTCGATTCAAAAAGGCTCTTAATTTGCCTTACAAAGAGCTCAGCCACAGATTGACAAACCACTCTTCAATTACAAAGGCCGGAGGCTGGATAGTGTGTTAAGAAGTAAATGCTTCGCACAGATTTCTATGCCGCACATAAAGAAAATCTTAGTGAAAAAACGTTGGGCAATAGGAGATAATTGTACTGGAGGCCAACAAAGCAACCTCGTGAAGAGGGCCATTTGTTTGTCATTATGGATTATTTATTGCACAACCCTTTGTTGTATAGGACCAAAACAGCTGAGTGCTTTGTATCTCCTACGTAGCAGATTGTCCAGATATGGTGTAGACAAAGGTTGTTCAGTCAGCGTTTTAGCTTTGTCAGCGATTTATTGTATAAGGTAGACTTTATTGAAATCTGTAGTGCACCGTCAAAGCCCTTTTCTTTCTCATATTCTGGTTTTACTTCCGTTATGTGGAGTAGTCAAGGCTTGAAGATCCCTTTGAAATGAATATACGATATTTTGATGTCAATCATTAATTAAGGTGATAATTCACATTGGTTGTCACCAATAATATCGCAGATTAATCTGCTCTCTACACACAATGAATCCCGCATACTCTCCAGTTCATCAGCTCCTGTGTCGAAATGGTGGGTGTGTTAGTGTAGTGAGATATGTTAGCCAATCTGTTGTATTAATATTTTAATAGCGCTGGTATTCCCAGTTCTCACAAATTTCGCTTTACTAATCTCTTTGTTACGTAGGTTGCTTCACATATGCAGCTTGAAATGAATTTCGAGATTCAATACAAAACTTGAACTATAATGTCTAATGGGTCCACTAGTTATTTGGCAAAACTAACAAATCAGTTCATTGTGCTCTGAAAGTGTCACCATTTTTAAGTTTACTTCTAAGTTGAGCAAGATAAATCCAATCGCAAGTTCATCTTCTGTCATCTAATCCTATACTATATCATTTTTTGTCATTTTGACTTCAGAAGTCATGTCTTGATAGCACTTACAGCGTTTGCCTTCGCAGATGACGCAGACATGGCTGAAACAATGATCTCTCTCAAAGGATATGGTCATGGATGGCCAGTACATAGCTAAAAATTGCTAGTGAATCGCTAACGCAACTTTGTGAGGAACAAGTGGATAAAAGTAGAGGTAGGATTATGCGAATAAAAAATTCGTGCTGCTGAAGAATGTAGTTGAAAACGTGTGGCGATAGCACGTCTTATAGATGGTTTGAAGGAAAATGTGCTGACTATTCACGAACGTGAAATTTCTTATTAAAAAGTTCTCCAAGACGACTTGTCTTTCGCTTGTGCTGTGTGAACTGCAGCATTCTTCATAAACGACGGTCTGAGAACTTTTCCTGTTTCGGCTCGCCATATACTGTCAAGAATGTTGATGAGTGCTGGTGGGATCGATTTTCTTCGGAGTTTGCCAGATATTTGGGCTAGACAGTTCCCATTTGTTCTTGAGAGTGTCTTTTTCTTGGACAAGTCTCGTACCAATCTTGTGTTCCAGAGAGATGGAGGGCCGAAAGAGCTCTGTCCTGCTTTGGGTCAGCATCATCTTTGTAATAAAGGGCTCGAGAACTATTGTGAGGTCCCGCTCTTCAATGATATCCTCAAAGGCGTGCGCCAAGAAGCTTTCGTCGCATTAAGTTATTCGCATGCTTTGATAGGCAGAAGTTGTGGCACGATTGTATGACGTTCGACCCTCATGACCATGGATGTTGATCTGACTTTGTACCAGCCAGCTAGCAATCGAGTGCGAAAACACTCTGTGTTAGGTGAAAATTTCGCCTGACATAGAGTGTAAAACGTACGTCGTCGACAACCTTTATAGGGAGTGTAACGCTCCCGAGAGAGCTGAATATAAAAAGATCGACAGACGACGGATTCTGCCCGGCTGATCAGTCTGTAAAGACTAAAGACGTGTCTCGGGCTGTACAAGAGCCCATACCAGACCACATGACATGTTGTGTGGGGTAGTGTTTCGTAAAGTGTGAAAATAGTTTGGATATTGTGAATTTTCAATAACTTCACACTGTATGATGCAGATGAATACCTTGTTTTGAATGGTGTTTCTGGTCATGCAAGGAGACCAATATTGTTAAGGTTTCCAAATACACTATGAAATAAACAAAGGGATTGTCCTACAAACTCATCAAAATGGTTCCTCTAGAATCGATAGAAGCTAGAAGTGTCTGGTCTCGCTTGTTTTTTTTTTTTCTCAAACCTGTGCTTTATAGTCACCTCATCCCTCTGGCCGAAATATTTAATTTTTCGCCTGATTTCACTCCGGGTAATATAAACTGTTAGAACCATTGGGATCTAGAACATTTTGAAGGTAACAGAGCGTTTATGCTATCGCGCTTCATTATTTCTTACAGCAGAAAAAATCATCGACAAATAGCTAGGGGCGCAGTCATAGTCGACAATCTCGAGTAGAAATAGCTTTTATGGATGTCTTTTGTTAAGAGAACATCGGATTGCTAATTAGAGCTAAACACAGTTTCTAAAGATGGGCCCGCAAATTTCTCTATATTCATTCAATATCATAATTCCATAATAAATGACGTGAAAGTCATTTCAAAGGCATTTGTTTCGCTTCTTTTGCACCGTGCGGATGCTCTGCGAACAGCTGTCGTGTGACAATTATATATGTATATGTATATATATATATATATATCAAATATATATATATGTATATTCACAGGTAGATATTGAAAGTCAAATTAGTCTATCGAAACAGTGGTCAAATTTGCGAAAAGGATGAACAAATGTGTTAGAGACCTTCTATAAACAATCCTCCATTTTCGATTCAAAATGCTCGATAATAGCTTGCCACTTATGGGCATAGCTGCTTACACATTATCCGCCCAAGAACAATAACAAGCGAATACAAAAACATCAAAGGTTGAGCATCAGCACCAGCATCTACGTATCCGGCAAACCTACGTAAACTGATAAAGATACAAAAAACTTTATCAGGTGCTGCGGAAACTGATGTCCGATTTCAGCCACCATTTTCCAAGCGGCATAACATAAGCCAGAGCATACTTTACAAGTAGAAAGAAAAGCCATTAACATCTACACATGCATAGACATATTGGACCCTTGGAGGCAATATAGACGTTAGGGACTTTTTTGGCCTCAACTGGTTTTCTGAAGTATTTCTCAGCTAGAATTTGGCGAAACACTTGAAGAAGTCATAATCGATGGACTACAGAAATGGCGAGTATAGTGCATAGCAGAGATTCGTAGCCAGCCAGTTCAAACGTTGTAGCGTTGGGTTACGGCGTGCATTGTCGTGGAAAAGGGATGCTGCTTTCTGCTGTCAAGTGCAACAGTTGAAGTGCTTCGATTCAATTTTTATATTCAAGGGAGTAATATCAAAAGTGATGGGAGTGCACTCAACGAATAGAAACCACCAAAGGCCGGCATGGCTGTCTTTTGGTACAGTACTGGTTTGGGATGCACTTTGGACCTTTTTGGTGTTTAGTTCAAATCGTGTGGCATCCATCCGTTATGCTTCATCGACTTTCCAGTCTCCTTCAGATGCTCAGAAACACTTGAGATTATATATATTTGCTCCCATAAAATCTTATTTCTTTGTCGTTAATGGCAGGAATCCTTAATTTTCGCAAACTGCGAAGTATAATTTGCCTCGACGTAGTTCCTGAAACCGACGTTGCACTCAGCGTTCGTCAACACCTCCTAATATTCTTGAGCTTTCGTCAAGATCCCCTTACTTCACCATCGCTGGACTTTTTTGCGCTGTGTGTGTTTGATTTTGATTCCATAAAAGTAAATATGCCAAAGTTGTTGTTTCAGCATGAGTACTAATATGGAATTCTAATGCTCAAAGTTTGTCCACCTCAAATTATATCATATCTCATTAACAAGATGCAAAGGCGAATGTGCCTTGAGGTGTTATGTAGCAGTACAGCATGAGAAAACGAAATTCTATCAAAAATATGAAAAAAATTGCAATCTTATGTTGTATGCTAGTTCTCGAGCCATCTAGTACAGAACTAAAATATCATCATGTGTGATGTAAATGCTACTATGCAACAGAAAACAACAGTGCTAGGAAATAATAACAAATGCTAGCTTTCGTGATCGACATGTTTAATGGCGGCAGAGTGTGTGAGATGGAGAATAAATGATTCCTATGCTGAAACGAACCTTGGAGTGAGTTCGTTAACGCTGGGCACGATAATTAGGATTTTCAAATGTTATTGCGTGAAATTCGGTGAACATTTAAATTGACTGAAAACTGAGCTAGTTACCTCTGATAAAGCAAACGAAGAACACAAAATAGCAAACTTGTCTTTCACTGCTCAAATTGCTAACAAAAGTACGTTTCATGGAAGAGCCGAGATACTTCACCGCTCTAAGTGGGCACTATTCGCTGCATCCAGGATTATTCGATCAACTGGTGAACATCGTTTGAATGAAAAAAATTCGTACTGCTGTTTAAACAAAAGTATTCTCCTTGAGAACTGATGAGGGAAGAAAGCATTAGGAATTTTTTCAGTATCATTTTCAATAGTGTAAAATAGACTACATTATGGCACTCGTCCTTTCATAACACAATGGTGGTGACTGGATTGGCTGTCTTATCTGAGGCGTTGGTGAACACTACAACAGAAACGTTTAGCCTTTTCATATCTACAAAGCGTCGAAAAAACTGCTTGATTCCTCATTTCCATTATCTCGATAAATAGACTAGTATACCTAATCCTGAGTGACTGCGAAACGTAATGTGAAAGAAATCTAGCATAGTAATCTCCTAATTCAAAACGTGAAACGAATGACAAAAAAAATTATCCAGGTGGCTCATATCTTTTTATTTCTGGAGAATTTTGATATTTCGAACAATGTTTTGATCATTCAAAGTGCTAGTCAAACTCGGACCTGCTAATAGTAAATTCGTATTTGACAATTTCGGGAGTGAAATAGAGGCCTCTTGTTAGGGGAATTTCTATTCTATCTCAAAATGGGAAATGTTTGAAAGATCTCGAGAGACCCCATATCCTAATGACATTGAAGCACATTTCTCAACAACGATGACAATTTTTTGCTAAATCGTGACATTCACAGGATCAGTCAGAGTATTGCAGTGAAATCAGTATTGATTTGGTGAGCTGCAAGCGACGAACCAGTCTCTTGAGGTCATTGTTCTGTTGTTCTGCTCAGAGGAAGGGAAAAAGCCTCAAAGGTTGAAAAACGATTAGAGATTTACTACCTAACATAGCAGAGTACGCTGAAGTGTACTTGGCGTACGCTATAGATTAAGAGAATGGCAAAAGAGTGCAGAACATTACAGCCCCACAATTGGAATTCTACTGTCAAATTAATTATACATACAACAATCCTACAAAATATAGGTCATGGTATGAATTACCTGAAGGAAAGTTTTCAAAATCAAAATTTTTTCTAGAGTTCCTCATTCCACTGCGTCAGCCATAAAAACCGACTACAATTCAGGGATTACTATCGGGTAGCTGAAGGAAATCCCTGTTGCTCATTTACTTTCATGTTCGAAGACGATTGGCTTAAAGAAGCGAGAAAAGCAAGTGCCATATGTGTCAGAAAGTTGCAGTTTTATTATGATGGAGTAAGGTGGTGTGCGTTTTGCAAACTAAAATCTTTAGTCTGAAGGCATTATTACAGATAGAAAATTGTCTGCGTGCACATGCAGATTGACATGGTGTTAAAAACTCCCTTGTTTTTGCATTTATAATGAAATCCAAGCGTATTGTAGCGAATATAAGACTGAAAACGGTATCACCGTTTTTACTTCTAATTATGAAACGCTTCTGATTTCAATGTTGAGTCTTGGGGAAGAAAACGAGAGAAGCATCGCTTGAATTCTCCAAACTATGTGATGTTTCCTGCGAACTGTGAAAGAGTATGCGTTCTTCGGCAAATACACGAAATTAATGTTTGTTTTATACGGCTATTTCGTTCATAATTGCTTCGCGATACTAACTTTCCTGAAAGAGTGACTTTTGTTTAAAAAACAGTCAGAGTAGTTGCTTCTTAACGTTCACCGGGTCATTCACTCGCACCAATGCTCAGTAAAGGAAGCGGACAATGTAGTATTTTGAAGTGATAGAAAGTGTGTCAAGTATGTGCTTCTTCAGTATCATATTTCACATTGGTGATGATCTCTTTGAGAAGAGAGCAGTTATTACACAGAAAAAACGAGATTTAACGAAAATGGTCAAATCATTCCTGTAACAATCTATTTTATACGCTCAATGAAGTATTTCTCATAGCCAACTTTTTATTACCTTTATAATAAGTCCATGTTATCCTCATAGACGCACACGAAGTCTTTTTCACAATGTATATTTTACAGTGACTTATACTACGTCATATTTTGTTTTCTTCAGAACCAATGGTAATAGGCAACTACGGACAGAAATATAGGATAAATATGGAAAAATATGGTTTTTTTCGGTCATCTAGCAGCAATAAGAAAACGACATTTTTTACTGGACTAAGACTTTCTCTTTCAGTTTTAGTAATCATTCAAAGCCTGTATCTCTGGCTCGTGCCGTGCTTAGACATTTTTTGGAGAAGTCATTTCATAACATTCAAGCAAAAAAAAAACATTTGTGTTTCACAGACGCATGATTCTCGCTAGACAGAGCTCTTTCTTCAACCTGTATGCAATCGTTCGATAGCTTAAGTTTCGATGAATCTGTCGCTGAGCTGGTTTTCGAAATACCTCTTCATGGTAGGGTAGCAGAAGAATTAAGTGAATATCGCGAGTTCGACTAAAGTATGGGCTGGGCATAGACAGACCGAGGGAGGGGGGAGGGGTGTGAAGCTGAATCTTTTTACATTTGATTCGAGATGTTGTTTTCGCTGTAAAAAAAACTCCAAAGAAAACGTAACTTATTGGTACTACAAGCTTTTCTCTACACGACCATGTGCTTTTCCTGCTTCCAGCGAACTAATAGTGAAACGCGCGGTCAGTGTAAAGCATGGTTTTCTTTTGAATGCTGCAGCGTCACAGAAGGATATTTTCAAAAAGGATCATGTAGAGTAGTAGTCAGATATTCAAGCTTTCGAATGACTACTATACTCTCATAAGAAGTTTCGACCAGCAGAAAGGATCGTTTTTCTATCCCGTGCCGTCTAACAGAAAAGAATTATATATGTATATATGTATATATATATAGATATATATATATATACATATATTATATAAAGAATGCAATAGACATGGTTATTAGACTACATAGCCCAATACCTTTACAAAGCTGACGGAAAAAACTTGAGAAAAAGGTTCAATCACATGTGGAACAGTATCACTGGTCTCTCATCGTTTCCCATGAGCCTTCCTCTCGTTGATAATGACCACCTGCTGACAGTTTACATAGGTGAAGAATGTGCCTGTCACAAACAAAAAAAATCTTCCTGACACATTAACAGAGTTCAAGCGTGATTCTATTGCTAAATTCAGCTTAGTGGACTTTGTAAAGAACACCTTAAAATGTTCTGCATTGAATTTTGAATTTTCATGAGAGGATCGTGATTTCGATTGGAAAATCTATGCCGATAGCTCTGTACATTTATACCAATAACATGTTGAAGTTATTGCTCAATGATGCGATTGATAGGAGACATGTAATAGGAATTGTAGAATGGCTTTCGTCGTGTACGAAAAAAGATCTGATAGCCATTGCTGTCCATATCTAAGGCAGATTACAGTAGTAAATTGATGCTTCCGTCGGAAAAACCTGATTTACTTGAATTAAACAAAATGTGGTATGCCATCAAAATGTACTTTGGAGTACTTCTGCAGGATTTCAAAGTAGCTGACTATGTATATCGCGTTATCACTGCTACCCTTTTAGGGCTTTGATGAGGGCGAAATATGGAGAAGCAAAAGCAGTTGTGAAAATTGTTGTGGTAGCAATCACGTATTTGCCCCTCAAAAAACTTGAGCTTGATGTATTGTGGAGCTCTCCAATCTAAGGAATAGTTCCCAACTCCAACAGAACAATGCTATTCGGCAAGTTAGAAGAAACTGTGTGCTACGCAAGAATTGTTTCAGGTTCCGAAGACGACGCTGATAATGTGATGAAGTGTAGGGTGCGGAAAAGTTTTGATATTTTTTTAGATATTTCAACAGTAAAAAAAATTACTGCATAAACAAATGAATTCATTCAGCTGAGGAAATGATTAAACTTGTTAGATAGTAATTGTAACAACAAACAAAAAAGGGTACTTCTCCGTTAGCTGAGCGCCGCTTCGAGTCCTTGTATAAAACGTATTTTTTTGGTATTTTTCAATGTTCAAATGGCCGGTCGATAGCACAAATCAAGGAAATTTAAGTGATATATTTCATCTCCAAAAATCTTTCTTATTGCGCTGAAAGAGCAAAAACAAAATTTTGTATCTCATTGAAAAATTTCTCGTTGGCTAAAGCATTTCTGTTGGAGATTTGCTAAGTAGTCAATAGATCAAATCTTAAGGACTTTGATATATTATTTAGTTTTTATCACGGAGCCGATATTGCGCTGTAACACCCAAAAGAAGATATTTCGCACAAAAAATGGATCACCTTGACTGTCTTTTCTTCATTTTGACCCATTGGGAAAAAAGTATTTTTGATCCTTCCTATTGAAAAAATAATCAGTCGAGAGCTTGAATTAAAATAAAGTTGAATGATGTGTTTTACATTCAACAAGGTTATTAAAACTTGTTAATACGTTGAAGGAGCAAAAAAATAGTTTGTTCCTCATTTGAAGACTCATAAGAAGACGGCGACTTTCCGCTGGCGTAAGCACCTGCTCAGACAATCGCAAAAACCGGAAAATGACTGCGGCCCATGGTTTTTGCTACCGCTTGCCTCTGTTAACCCTTTCTGAGAATTTGTAGCAATTCTGGCGATTGTACAACGGTTCGACCGTAAATTTTTCCTCACTGGTGAAAAGTGCCTTCGACAAACGAGCACCAGCGATCAAAGGAATCATTTGGTAAGCCTTTGGAAGATGTTTTTCTTCCATCTTTTTGTCCACAAAGTTAAGACAAGCAGTCTGCAACGGCGCAGCTTCAGCTTATTTTCAACAGTATTTCGGGCACTCCACTCGTTGACTGCGAGCTTCTCGAGCCATCTTGCGCATCGAACGCTCCGGATTTTGTTCAACTCGGCAACGAATCTTCGCTTTCCGGAGTAGACGCTGTGGTGAGACGACCTTTCCGAGGCGCTCTTCACTAACCCCATTCTTTTCAAAAAGTTTCAAGGCTCTGCAGACATTTGCTGGTCCAGAACCAGCCGATTTCAACATTGTCGGCTGTTTTCATTCCCGTCTTCAGAAACACAATTAATGCGATACGTTGATTTAACATTGATTGATGCGTAACTTGAGCACAACTGAAAATAGATAAATAAGATAATAGACTTTGGGCTAAAATTGAACGAAGATGTTAAGAAAGTCATCAGTACCAATATAAAATCATAATATCAATGATAAATCCAATAAAATACAAAACTATCACAAAAGCAAGGCCGTAAGGTTAAGAGAAATGTAACATCTTTGGGAAAAAACAATGTCATACTCATGAAACTTTCCATGAATTTCTTCACTGAATTAAAATAGCTATATAAATTATAAACTTATTTTACGTTGTGTACGAGATGCCTGCTTAGACGTCATTGTTTTCGAAACTTCTTTAGCCATTTTGAACCGGGTTTGATTTAGAATAGGCTTTAGGTGAAAACTGGTGAAGGCTTATGGGATTATATGAAAACTGAATTCAAACGCAAACAGAAGAGAAATCAAGGCATAAGCAGCGGTGTGTTGCTGTCGGTATGTTATAGAAGAAAATGGCAGCTTATCAATTCAGACAGGTGAGTATGAAGGTAATCAAATGAAACAGAAACGTTCCATTACAACATCTTATTCTACAAATTGCTGGAGTTTACCAATGAATGGAGCTTGAGTGTATTGCGCAACAGTGAACATCTTACCTTATCCATATCTCGAAGCTTTCTTGTTTTGCATAAGTAGATTCTTGAAGGAAAAGTAAGTTTTTGGGATGTCAGTCACGGCCAAGTCAACCTTGATAACAAAGCATAAAAAATTGACCCCTAGAATATTTCAAAACTATACATTACGTGTGGACAGCTGCTCTCAGATTCTTTCTAGAAAGAAGTGCGCTACAATACCGTCAATAATATGACATAATCAATCAACCTCACCAGAAAATCCTATCACTTCGATTATCTTCCAGTTTGTCCTTGAAATCTATAAGATGCTGGCATACTAGGGAAGAACTGAAGCACCTGTTACCACAGTGATAATAGTGCTATTGAATCTTTTTGGATAAATCGACTATACACACTGTTCATATCACAGTATTTATCGATTGGGTCTGCTGTCTGGCATTGTGCGCGTTTAGCTTCTATCTGCCAAGTTCAGTTTCATCTTCACAAATGTCGTGGAATGCTGATGTCGTAGAAAAAAATCCTGAGAAAAATTTGCTGGCTTTTTTCTTCAGGTCTTCACCACAGACGAGGTTACAAGCTCTGCCAACAATCATCTTATTCCAGAGAAATCGTGGTAGACTTTGGTTGGCTTAGTATGGTGTGAATCAAGGTGTATAGTACGCTTAGAAAATATGCCGTCTCCGACCATTGCGCTTCCTGTGTCAAATATTGTTAACGACGTATCTGAAAAACGAACTCAATATGTAACAAATAGAATTCTCTTAACGAAATAGAACAATTGATTTCTCCAGTTTACGTGAGATGCATTTGAGGGCAAACGAGTGCATCCATCTTGACTTAAATATACGATATAATGAAATCTCTTTCAAATTCATTACACTGGATGATCATCATTTCTATGTTTAATCGCCGCACGTGCAATAAGCTTCAATATTGAAGTTATTTCCGGGAAGGGCAAACAGAACAAAATAATAATGAGGAAGTTTTTGATAAAGCGTAAACCATTTTTTTGAACTTCCTACCATCAAACTTCTGCCAACAAGGATGACTTTTCGATAAATAACGGTGTTTCTTAATTATTAGAGTACTCTAGAACTCACGAGTTCTTTGGTTTCAAAGGAAAGACTTTGCACTACTACATTTCACATGCATATACTTTACATGGCGTTTTTTCAAATTTGAATGCCTCGATATCAGAATATTAATAAATTGGGGGTAGAACGAAAGTTCTTTGTTTTTCTAAAGGAAAAGCGGCAGATGCATATATAAGCAGTATGGTAAAGCACCAACATGATAAAGTGCGCAATATCCGGCTTGTTCATTTGCTTTGGTGTCCGAAATATTGAAGCAAAATAGTGAAAGATATGTGTTATTGTCTTAAAAAATCAACTTTCATCGTGACAAAATAAGCGTACATCAACCACTCAATTACATTCTCAAATTCTTACACATTCTATTGCAAATAATGAAATTCAATATAAACCAGGATATGTTGATTTAAAGTTGAAATTGACCATTGTTTGCTCATCGCATAGCCTCTATAGCGCCCACGTATTCGCGCAAGTGTCAGTGGTATTTCTGAAAATAAAGCGACGAAATGGTTTTCTTAATGCTCAACGAATATGATAATGATGACCACACGACATTTATTGGGACTCGCTGGGCTTGCTGACTGTAGAGTTTCATAATATGTCGAAAACCTGTTTTGCTTATTTTGTATATTTATTTGCAACAGTAGGGGCGGTGGGAGAAGAAGATGAGGAGGGGGCGAGGTAACTCAGTGGTTAGTGATGTAATGTTTCATGAAACGAAGTGGTAAATAAGGCGCTTGTTCAATCGCTCCTTTAGCATTCTACTACAATTGATCGAAGAACGCCTCAGAGAACCTTTCAGCTCGGCTGCCTTCTCGTCTCGGCCTGCATTCTATGACATTGATGGGAGGCATAATTCCCGAGCAGCAGCCGAAACAACACTCAAAATGTTCAAAGACGTTTGTGGAGGGTGAATGCAAGGAAGCGAATAGAATGAAAAAGGGTGCTGATATCCGTACCGTAAATTTGATGACGGGTTGCATGTGTGAAAAAGTTCATACAATTTCCATTTCTAATTGCAATTTGCTAGCTGTGCAGGATCTTCTTTTTAAGAACTGCCGAAAATTTTGATATATCCTTTCCACAATACTCTACAATTTGATTCAAACGCACAAATCCTTTCCATTACTTCGTACTAAATATTTCTGCTTATATAAGAGACATTTCGTACAAGAGTGCCATTCTACGCGCCAGCCTTTGAAGGTGGGGTCAGAGAAGTCTTGCGTTTTAACGACATCTCTAGGACGAGCGCCGTTACCGAATAAATTTCTCCGGATGTCAACCATAGTACAAGAAGACCACGGACATCGATGGCCCGATAGCTCTGTAAGAAACATAAAAGAATAATGAGGTGTTCAACGAATTTCTAGAGTCAGACGGACCCACTAGGCAGTGTTGTAGGTGATGAGAAAAAGTGAAAGTGTTACTAGTGCCCGTCTGGGTCGCTCGACAATTGAAGGGCCGTAGGTGATACAGATGATATTGCTTAGATCACTGAAATAGAAGAAGGTGCAAAAAAAATTCGATCAATTCAAAAGACTGGCGAACAAGTTGCCAGTATCGTTCATGATGCTGCTGTCTAAAGAGTTACTGAAAGTGACACGATACACCAGCCCCGGTTCGTAAAGTTCCATGACTGGTAAAGACGATAGTGTTGGGAATGAGGAGCATCGTAGCGACGAGTTTCCACCTGCAAAACATCTTAATGACTTTACTTGGTGCAGATATAATATACATAGTACATAAGTAGGTAATGAAACGAAAATATAGTCGAACAAATACTGTGCAATACGAGGAACATGATAGCAAGTAATCGAACTTGTGAAAGAACAAAGCGGAAGGAAAACAATAGTGCGGAAAGATTCAGTTGAATGGGAAAGTGAAAAAGCTTGAGAACTGAGTGACACGTGGATGAAATAAGTATGACGCAAAAACGATGATTTTCCTGACTTTGTAATGAGAAACAAAAATTGATCTAATAAGAAATGATATTTTTGAATGGCTTGACAGATATGAGGGTATGAAACAGTTTTCGAAGATATATCTGCGTCGAGGGAAATTCATGAGAACCTTTCTACAATGATTCACCACTTGGAACTTCTCGAATTTTTGTAAAAATCAATCAATGAAAAACCTCTGAAAGAAATTAGCTTATTACACCATGTACTGCAACGTTTGCGACCGACATTGATCACTTGAAAAAGACCACTATTCCCTTGAGCACCACTGAAGTTGGAGTTATTACGGTTTGAAACTTTGTTTGGTTATTGTCACATTTCTTTCTGTCTGGATGGTATGATCTTCAGCAACTAAGTAGACATGAGCTCAAATAGAGTATAAAACATAGACGATTAGAATTTCAGAATGATGGAGTAGATATATTTGAATCTTTTAGGACTGTTTTGGCTGAAAAGTAACTAGTCGATATTTGGTCGCTAATTATTAATCAGATTGAGCCATCTAGTAAATAACGCAAATCGGATGAACACCTCTGCATAATAACAACTCGAAAGACCGATTTTCTTGAAACCTCGGCATGTTAATAATATAAAACGTATCGACCTTCCTCTGAAAAGGACTATGAATCTCAGTGCCGAAAATTGAATGAAGAATGGGTCCGAACGGCAATCAAGCTGCGGGTTTACAACAATCTCTTATCCGTCAACTAAAAATTGAATCACCAACTTGCCCCGTCCTATACACACTCATTAAAACACATAAAGTTTCTGCTAATTATTTCGGGTCTACCGATCCATCTACGTTCAAAGTTAGACCAATCATTAGCTGTGTAAGCGGCCGACGGATAGCACAACATGGTTTCTTGGCCTCATTTAGAGGCAATTACTCAAGTTCATACCAACCCATCTCCCCAACACCAATATTTCCTAGAGCACCTTAAGAATGCACGTCCAAATCATACGTATGTAATGGAGTCATTCGATGTTACAGCGCTCTATACAAACGTATCAAATGATGTCGCAATGCAAGCCACTCATGAATTACTGATAGAAAACATAGAAAACGTATATATGTTTGGCTTGTCGGTCCAACAGCTTATCACACTCCTCAAGTCAAGTCTCAGCTGTTCGATATTTAGGTGGTCGGGAAATATTTCGCCACAATTAGAGGGTTGGCAATGGGGCAAAGACTAGCACCCAGCTTAGCCATCGCTTTCATTTCAAAGTGGAAGCTCCAGTTCTCCATCGGCGTCTAATAGTCTACTGTCGATATATAGACGATTGCTTTATCATCTGCTATACACAAGAGGAGATGGATAAATGCTTCAAAACTCTGAACGGACAGCCAGAGTTCATAAAGTTGACGCGAGAACAACAAAATTCAGAGAACTGGCTTCCCTTCTTGAACGTTCAAGTTCAACTTAATGAAAGTGGCCAAAACAAAAAATGTATCGCAAGCCTAGCAACAGAAACATCTTGGTACATTACCTTTCTTCTCATCCCTCACATACTAAAAAAGCACTTATCCGAAACATGTATCGAACAGATGTAAGTGTTTGTAAGGGAGACGATGAAGAAGGGAATTACTAGACTTAGCGCGAAAAATAGACATTTCTAATAGGTACAATGAAGAACAGCAACTATCGTTAGGCCCAAAGGAGCGAAAAGCCTTGCAATGGAACAACAGGCCGCCACACCTAAACAATGAGGTACCTCTTATACTATCTTTTATAACAGACGAAGTCAGTACCGCTATTAGATGGTGTCTGAAAACACAGTGGTCTAGAAGATTCTGTAGGAATTGTCGAAATTGCTCCTAAAACACTGCGTCGTCAATTAGTTTGAAACCGCTTGCATGACCGTCTATGTAATACAAAGGACTGGCGTTATTTGTCCAACGGTAGAGACGGTGATTGCATGAGCGTAGGTACAATATACCTTGATTCTTGTAAACATGTGGTGGTGAATATATTGGCGAAACAGGCAGACCAATTCACATCCGCATTGAAGAGCACATAGATGGAAAAAGAAATAAAGACCCAGGTAAACCTCTAGGTAAACACAGGATACAAAGGCACAACGATGACGACTTCGAGGTAGTAGTCAAAGTCCTAGTTCACGAATCAAAAACATCGGCGCGAAAGACCCTTGAAGCTTTCTGGATAAATTCCAGAAACCCGCAAATGAACAAAAAATGAGAGTGCCTTAACATAACCAACCACATGGCAACTTATCTCAGATGGATTTTCTAGCATGGGTCTCAGCTGACACCTATACATAATTTGACTTAATGATATGGGGCAGGTTCATATGTCTTCCTGGCGCTAAGAACATAGGTAGTCCCTGGGTTAGATTTTAAGGTGAGTGGTTTTTCCTGAATCAATTATCGCTTACAATACCTTAGATTTAAAAAAATTTTTTTTCTTCCCTTAGTATATAGTCATATGAATAAAGCTACAACGAATATACGTTCAGGCTCTGAAGAAGGCGTATTCGCCGAAACGTCAGCCACAAGCAATCGCGAAAAACCCATCGACCGGAAAGAAGAAGAAGCTCTAAAACAAAGATTACTTTTCTAAGCTTTTCTTCTCATTTTCAAGATCTGCATAGTTTTGAAAAGTGAACAGACAGACTTGTAGCTTTCCATTCGTTATGTTAACAAAAGCTTACTGACTTCGCTGAATCTCCATGCTTAATCTCTTTTGGAACATGACTGTAAAAGTTTTAAGAAACCTTAGTTGGAAGAAGAAATTACGATGATTAGTACGATTTTTTTTTTTGAAACTACGACATGCTACATGAGGTGCGATTATAATTGCTTCATTCCTAGGATGCAAGCCATTTACAGGAAAGGCTCCATTTTTTAAAAATTGTGCTCGAAAGCCTTAAAATGGTGTTGATAGTGTGCATCAGTTATTCCTTAAAAAAAATATAGGCAGAAAAGTGGTATGGCAAAAGTATTCTAGTTATCTATCTCAAAATGACAAGTAATTCGCGGAACTTGGATGCTCAAGTAGAAGTCAAACCCGTATCTTACCTATAGCGGTAGTGCGGCCGATAGTATTACGACAGTACACTTCTTTGTTATCACACTTTTCACAATAAAGTTATAAAAGCAGTAAACAGACAAGCTGTCATCGGATTAGGTTTAGTAAACTCGTATCCGTGTTAGGCACATTCAAGCTGATAGCGATTGAGCATTCTTGGAAATATTACAACATCTTAACACTATTTCAGAAACGCAGTAAAAAAAGAGTTTGTGCAGAATTCAATTGTCATTGTTTCGTCGCGTGTACACAAACTACTATCAAAGACGTAATGTGGTGTAGGATGCCGCTCTTACGCTACTGTGTTCATTTCACACACAATGTAAGCTTTCACTGTAAAAAAAGCTACTAAGACCGTTTTTGTTAGGGACAATCAAGTCACATTTTTCTGCATATCTATTCAAAATCTTCCTCATGATGGGTCTCCACCTGGCTTTCGTTTCTGCTTTCAAAACACGTAGTGCGTCATTAGGCAGTGGATAGGGAAATTAAACGAGGACCAAAAGGACCCTACGCTTCTCGAGACGTAAATGGATTCAGGAAATGGACTTCCTGTTTCTTCTGCGCCACTTTGACATACCTTCAATTTCTAAAAATCAAACTGACCATTAGCCTGCAGTCAAGGGGCTGGGAAATATATGGGAAGGGGTTGGAAGTCACCTCTTATGAATCAGCTCTTAATGTCCCTTCGGATGAGATTGGCAAATCACTGTGAGTGCAGAGCTCTTACACTCGAGCGTAACGAGCCATATGTTGCTATAAAAACCATATGCAGGGATTTTCCCTACTGAACGGAAACAAGTGAGGAAACGACCCCTTTCGCTGGAGAAAGACTTCGCACCACACCTCTAGTAATCATTTAAGAGGGATACTGTGCTACGTGGCATTTTTTGGAAGAGTTTTCTTATACCCCTGTAGCAGAAGGAAAACATCTGTGTTTCATACACGCATATTCCTCGCAGGATAAAATCGTTTCCTGGAAATATGAGTGAGCATTTGATGACGGAAGTTTCAACGATCTCAATGCTGTGCTTATTTTCTGAAAAACCGATTCACTGCAATCTGTCAGGAAAAGTAAGAACAAATTTTACATACGCGGGCACTTGTCTTACGGCTAGTATAAGTCTATATGCTGGGTGTCTGCCGGACGTGGACTCGATACTGCGCTCAGCGGTCGGTCGATCGATCGCTCTGAAGCATCTCACATGTGGAGTGCCGCGTTTGTTATTTGATTCGGGATTCTTCTTCATTTTATGAGAAACTCCACATAGAACGTATGGCTCTGATACCACAAGATTTCCTCTGCACCTTCATGTGCTTTTCGTGATTTCATCGATGTAAAAGTAAAAGCATGCTGCCGTTGTGAAACGTAATTTCATTTTGGACGCTGCAGCTTTAAAAACAGGCTTTTTCAGAAAAAGCCCCGTAGTGCAGTACTCAGAGATTTGAGCCAAGTTTACCTAGCAAAATTTTGAGACGACCATAGACAGACTAAGCTGAGATTATCAAATCGTCATTTGACTCCAGGGAATAGAGCGTTATTTACAATATCCTCAAAAAAAAGGCTGCTCATATACCATCTTCACGTTAGCGCTATAAACTCCGAGAGCCTGAATTCCATCAATGACGTTTGTCTCCACAAACACTAGAGCTGTAGCGTAATCTCACGAAACTCGATAAATCGACATCTCATGTCAGTACCTGAAAATTTGTACAAAAAAGCGTATGGCTTCCGAAAAGGCTATGGAGAAATGATCTGTTAGTTATACTCATATCTCTTCATTACGTTCTAAAGCCATTATAAAAAAATAGATTTATCGTGACACCGAAAACTACCGTTCTGAGCTCGCACGTGCTATCTCGTTCGTGAAATCGAGCAACATCTGGTCCAAACAGAAAATGATGCGACAGCACCTAAAGAATCGTTCTCCAACTTTTAATAGCACACTGACTCGACTCTTTGAAGTTATCTGACAGATTGTAAGGTCTCAATCATTAAATCAGCAATATCGCAATATTTTCAAAAAGCAGGAACTTCACAGTGTCGAAGGCAATGACCAGCCTCCTTATTGACTGTTGCCTATACTCTTCTCTCATGTCGCCCCAACAGTCCTAACAGTACACTGGGCGACAGGCAGTCACGCTAATCTCCAAAGGTCTGAAAGAATTTTGTAATTTGAACCACATCCATGCCATAAAAAGACTATTGGAAGTTTTGAGAGATTCGAAGAGTTCTATCTATCCCACATTCATTAATGTGACGAATAATTCGATTCAGTAGAAGGAGTGGTGTGCAGAACGGTCGTCAGTAGCGCAACGGGTTAGAGCACGTGCTCCGGATAAAGTGAGATGTGGGTTCGAGTCCCGACTGAAGCAAAAGCTTTTCACATCACTCTGCATCACTGGATATATCCAAAACATCATACCTCCGCCAAAAAAAGCAGTTAAATAAAGAAGACTTTTATTCAATTTGATAAAGTTGAAATAGATTAAGTCATATAAGCTCTGAACAGTCAACACGTCCTTACTTATTGCATAAAATTTTCTTCGTGGATTGTAAAGAGTATTCACAGTTTGAAATTAATCATTCCATACCGACATTATTATCAAGGCAAGAAGTGTCCATCAAGGAGGTGACATCTCTCAAACTTACTCACTGTGATCCTCTTGAGGGTCATGCGAACATCAGAATAGAAAAATGGGAGTAGAAGGTGATGATCCGCTATCACTCAACCTTCAGTTGCTGATGACCGATTCATATAACACCAAGCATCATCCAGGAGAGTGAATGCTGACTGATTCTGACAGCTGCGGTGAATGACTTATCTCTAACCATATCCCATAATGTTCATGAGGAACGGACTGACTGTGAATGCCTCATACTTCCAGCGGAATGGCTATCTCTAAATGCTCCACTTTAGAATATTCAAGTCAGGAAGATAATAGTGATCAACGAACTTGCTCTAGACGTAGGCACGAAGATTAAAGTGGCTTGAAGAGCTTTTAATAGCTTCGAGAATGTAACAAAGAGCACACGATTCTGTGTGCATCTTCCCAACTTCAGTCTTATACCTGCCGTAACGTATGCGCCAGGAGTATGGACACTTCGTAAACAGGATGCTGAACCACTCGGCGTTCGTAGTCAAAAGCTCGATGCTAACAATGACCCATAACTTGCAAATGAGAGAAAGGATTCGAAATTATGAATTACGCCATCGATTTAGTAACAGATATTTCGCTCTGCTCGCTAGGTTAACAAAGTTAAGCACGTAATGTGTTTTAACATTAACTGATAGACGCGAACAGTTGTCGATCGATTCCTCTAGATGTCAGACGTAGAGCAGGAAAGTCACCGACTCGATAGTTCGTTTTCTTCACGAAAGGTTTAGAAGAAAGATGTCATGCTAGACGCACTGCTTGAGCAGATAGACACAGTGGACTTCCTTGAACGAGACAGTGAAGAAGAAAGTCTTATTGGTGCCCGCTCGAGTCACTCAACGATCAACGGAAACGACGAGTGGCACCAGCGTCCTTCAGAGGCTGTTCGGTACGACATTTCCAGTGACCTGTATTATTGAAGTTTTCTCCCCCCTCACATCATGTTACCTAAGAGCGTTTGCTACTAAAGAGACTTTACTGACTCAGCAGAAGTTGCGGTGGCAGCTTAGTTTATTGGAGTGACACAGTGAGCTCTTACTTGGCTTTTCGATGCCCAATTAGCTGTGATGCCAAAAGGCTTCTTATTTAGTATTAGCTTTCATGGGTAGATAGACCTTGTTCACTCAGTGCGATTTCACTTATAAAACTTCTCCGAATTTATGTAAATTATAAGTGTCTTATGAATAGAGGAATAAATGTTAAGAAACAGTAATAGATATAAATGTCTTGAGAATTTGTAGTCATCCTTATTTTACTGAATTACGAGACAGCATAAACAAGAACTTATTCTCAAAAGAAGTATCGTTTGGGCGCAATAATTACTCCTCTCAATTATCCCAAGAGATGTACAGGAAGAGCAGGGACAGCAATCCTTGAAATTAAACGTGGCTAATATTCATCTCCAACGAAAACAGATGTTTAGCCTTTCGGGATAGATTATCACAGGTGATCATCCCTCAAACGATGTTTGTAGTGAGAATAACGTCTCGTTAAAGCTGAATTTTATGCGAGCAAAATAAAGATAGCTTTGAAGCTCCATCAAAAAACAATAGGTTAAAAGAAATTGATAGCAACCGATGAATGATACCGAACTTCTGTCAGAAGTCAGTCAGTTTGTAGCTGCTGCTATGATGTTCTATACCTAATGAAAAATTGAGAACTATGCTGCAACGGTAGAGATAATAACTGTATGAGTTTGGGTATGGTTTGCCTAATACTCGTAGAGTGTGCGGAAACAAATGCTTCGGCGAAAAGAGTAGACTACTCTATACCATTCCGCGTAGAAATGTAAAGTATCAATACGAATCCTTGAAGTATTCTGAATAACTTGGAAGAATTCAAAAAAAAAACACAGAAAGGAGTGATACGTTATTAAGGATATGACGCTTTATATAAAACCAATATTTTGATGCGAGTGTGGTGCATTACCTTTCCACGTCGATCCCTGTGGCGGTCGTCTCTGCGAGATTTATCTACTGGGAAACTCAGACAAACCGATAAGTGTTTAATTCCAATGCAAATGAAATCCTGATGCCATGGTTTCTCTGCTTTGATTATACATAAAATTAGCTGATCAGGCCGCAGTAAAGTCAGTGTTTTCAGGCACTAAAAAAACATGACAAGTACATGCTTTTCACTAATATTCAGCTAGTGGATCCTTCTATACAGGTGATTTTGAGTTTACTTTGAAGGATGCGATTTGGCTGGCGTTAGATCATCATTTAGTATCAAACTTATTTTTTTTATAAATAAATAGAGAGCAAGAAATAGTTGGGATCCATTTCCAGTTGAGAATCGGTGATTGTCCATAAACACGTCGCGCTTACTACTTTTCTAAACTTATCTCCAGCTCACTTTTTTGCCTTTTTGAAAAGAGGCCAGTCATATGAGCAATTATGCGCTGACTTTCTCTTCATAAATGTTGACATTCAGTTCTGATGCACAAAGAAAACCGCATAAATGTAGCACGTGCTAAATGAATGTTTTTTTTTTGTGAATGATATGATTTTGAGTTCAGTTGTGATTAGCGGTTATTCTTTACGAGTATGTTAGACGGTTGTACCTTACTGCTGATGAAATATAGATGTAATCTGCCAGCCCATCCTATTGAATGCATCCAAATAAAGGCTAGTGTTTGCATCATTTCACGGGAATCAATAACAGCTGAATTTTTTGTGGTTAGAGCTTGGAAATCAATCTCAGTGTTATAGAGAGGTTGAACGCGGCGCACAGATAATTGATGGAATGATAAAAGATATAGATTGAACGGGGGACATAGATAATTGATGGAAGGATAAAAGATATAGATCCATAACCAAATATCGACTTTTCAGCTCATCAACGATTTCGTCCGCAAAACTGCGATTGTTGATAACAGTAACCATCCAAGCAAGTGCCTCCTCAAATCTCGGCTTCCATAAACGGTAAGTACTACACAATTTTTAGGATAAATAGAAAACATTATAGCAAAGATCTGAATTCATTAATAAGTATTTAGAGAGATAGCAGCGGTGGCTGAAGATGATGAACCCGGAGAATTTTACCCGGGTGGAAAAGAGAAATGAAGTAGGGATTGAAAGGTAAGCAGTCACACTGTTCTGGATGGACTTCTAGTTCAACATGATTGAGAACTGCGAGGGTAAAGTGAATCGGAAGGGTAATGCATCAGTTAGGTTATACTATGGTAAAGATTTCATATTTCCTACGCCCAAAGTCACTTGTGTTGACTACGAAAGAGTGCTGAGTTAGATTTAGATAAAAAAGATGCCAACAAGCGATAAGTTAGAGCCAAAAATATGGCCCCGTTCATACTGCCTTCATTTTAACGGAATAAATCTGACGTACAAACTCTGCTCAGAATAGCCCTGTTCAGAAATATCTTTAGCTGTGATTGATATACCATTTCAACTCTAAGGTGCCAGCAAATGCATAACCGCTTGTATGACCGTCTAAGCGAAATTTGCTCTAAAATGCGAGATTGTGATTATATGGGTTTGTTTATGGCTTACCTAGTCTCGTTAAACTTGCGGAAGCGAATGCTTTATTTAAACCCTTAGATCACTTTGTTTACGCGTAAGAAAGCGCTTTGTAGACAGAAAACTCTTCTCAAAGTAAGCATAGGACTCAAAGACATAACGAAGCAGTCAATATCCTTCCACAAGTATCTGAAACTTCGACGCCAAAAGGTCCTAAAACTTCTGAATTCTAAAAAATCATGTACTACAAGAACAAGCATTGTGTGATCATGCGCAGCAATATGTCGTACCTCAAGCCAATTTTTTCACCTCAGCTAGGCAAACATCTGACCCCATGTTAAACTCTGTACTGCTCACCTCCACTAATGACTACCGGACCTATAAGGAACAGAACAGGCCTACTGAAGGCATTTATACATAGATGAGAAATTGGCAATCACGGCTCATTTCTGATGTCACCATGAAAGTGTTCCACTAAGCACAATGTCGATCAGTTTGGCCTTTCCAGGCTTTAAAAAGACGTAATCGGCTAAGCCGATTACGGTGAATGCGCTTTGAACGCGAACAATCCTCGTGTTTGCTTATCAAGAAAAATTGTGCTAAATGCACTTTGATCTCGACAACCTCGTGCCTGCTCATCAAGAGAAGAAAGGAATAAAACTGCAGCAGACGAAGAAGAACAACGATGACGAAGATACACAACGAAAGGGCAGACCATTGTGGCCACTTACTCAAATCATCAACTCTGAGTAAGATAACGAACACGTCGTAACGTTAGCCAAATAAATCTTTGTTACTAAACTCGTGTTACAAACTTAATCAACAAAAATAATTGAATGGCAATGTCAGGACTCAAAGGAAGGCTGTAAGCAATTTTATTTAATTGAATCGAATGGTGTGCACGAGAGAGCATGAAGTAAAAATAAACATCAAATGTCGATCGAGTAATTATCGAAACTGAAAGAGTTACGTCATAACTTTTGGTTTCAAGAACACAAAACGTAGTGTGTTTTATTATTTTATGAATATTCAATGACAGCTCGAAATATGAGCTTCACGTAAGCAACTAGTTTGCCCTTTTGAAATGCGGAATTCCAGAGAAATCGTTGGCATTGTCTGTACTAGCGCTAGCTTCATTGTGGTCTCTATAATACCTAACATTTACTGACAAGTTACTTCCTTTAGTGGTATAAAAAAGTCTATATTTCATTGAAACTACAACACAGTCACTGCAGCGCGTCTCACTCGTCGCGCCATTAAGTCACACCTGTTGCGCCAGAAATCAAAGTCGCAACGCAATGTTGAGTAAAATTTCTGACGTGCTACCACTGGTTCTGAAAAGCAAAAATTTCCTGAATCTAACATTTTCGGTTTACAAAGAAAAGCAATCTCGAATCAATAGAGATTATCGCTAAATTTGAGCCATTCTTCAAGAAGCCTCTGCACTGGGAATGCTGAGAATGCCATTGCCGTACTTGATATGAGCAACGATAGTGAGCAGATAATGCAATTCAACTAAACTTTAGCGATGGTGATATGGGTTGTAAAGGCGATTTGCTTTGATTCGGAAGCTCAGAGATAGGCAACGAGCACACATTGCGCAATGATCTAGAGCTATTACAGAATGTGAGGCAACTCGATTCAAAAAGGCTCTTAATTTGCCTTATAAAGAGCTCAGCCACAGATTGACAAACCACTCTTCAATTACAAGGGCAGGAGGCTGGATAATAAAAAAAGGATAAAGCTCTCGGCGTTGATCAATCCCTGAGGGATGCGCCATGCATTCGACTTCAATTTCTAACTTCGTTTGAGGTGATTGAATGCATATCTGGCCTTTACAATGACTCGCGGAGGCCTCCCGCTGAACCGAGTCAGTGCTGCTTATCCTCCCAGACAAGTCTGAGACCTGTCTGGTACCAATTTACCGACCCCGGAGGGATAGATGGCTTGGTGAGCCATGAGCGCGAGATCGAACCGTTGACCTCGTGTGCGACGCAGGGCACCTTTAACCACTGCGCCACATGCGCTCTTGCTGAGGCTGGATAGTGTGATGAAAACTGAATGCTTCACATAGACTTCTATGCAGCTCATGAGAAAAAATCTCAGTGAAAAGACGTTGCGCAATAGAAGATAATTGTACTGGAGACCAACAAAGCAACTTCGTGAAGAGGGCTATTTGTTCTTATTAAGATGCACAACCCTTTGTTGTATAGGGCCAAAACAGCTGAGTGCTTTGTATCGCCAACGTAGCAGATTAACCAGATATGGTGTAGACAAAAGTCGCTCAATCAGCGTTTTACCTTTATCAGCAATTTATTGAATAAGGTAGACTTTATTGAAATCTGTAGTGCACCGTCAAAGCCCTTTTCTTTCTCATATTCTGGTTTTACTTCCGTTATGTGGAGTAGTCAAGGCTTGAAGATCCGTTTGAAAATGAGTATACGATATTTTGATGTCAATCATCAGTTAATGTGAGAATTCACGTTGGTTGTCACCCATAATATCGCAGATTAATTTGCTCTCTACTTACAGTAGATCCCGCATACTCTCCAGTTCATCAGCTCCTGTGTCGAAATGGTAAGGTGTGTTAGTGTAGTGAGATATGTTAGCTATTCTGCTGTATTGAATTGCAATTGCAGAATTCTTCACCAACGACGGTCTAAGAACTTTTCCTGTTTTGGCTCGCCAAATATTGTCAAGAATGTTGATGAGCGCTGGTGGGATCGATTTTCTGTGGAGTTGCCAGATATTTGAGCTAGACAATTCCCATTTGTTCTTAAGAAAGTCTTTTTCTTGGACAAGTCTCATGTCATTTTTGTGTCCCGGAGAGATGGAGGGCCAAATGAGCTCTGGGCTGCTTTGGGCCAGCACCATCTTTGTAATAAACTTCTCCACCATTGTGAGCCTCGCTCTTCAATGATATCCTCAAAAGCGTATGCCAAGAAGCTTTAGTCGGATTAAGGGATTCGCATACTTTGATAGGCAGAAGTTGTGACTTGATTGTATGACGTTCGACCTCTCATGACCATGGATGTTGATCTCACTTGGTAGTCTGTTGAACTTTTTTGGTGACACATCACAATTTGTATGCGTACGCTTTTTGCTAGCCGATTTCGCAATACATAGCGTTCGCCAGACTTTTGTAGTTAATCGATAATTGTCAAACACAGGTTTTATGCTGATGCTGATTCATGCATTAGTGTTCTCAATGCGCTATATCTTGATCTCAATGCGTATTTCAATGACACGCGGACCTACGTGACGAAGAGCCCGTTTTTATCAGTTGTGTGGATCCTAGCACATTTCCATTCGTTTCTTTTCCTCGCACTCGTCGTCCATGGTGGTGGTTTTTCAAGCATGTCTGTGGGTCCCAGTCTGATAACATGATCTGTTAAATAGGAACACTTGTTGATACAGCTGACTGATTTCAGTTGGGGCACAGTTAGTCACTTGAGGGGACGCTTCCAAGCTTGTTTAATCAGCTTTCAGCTCTTTTCATCCATCTTCCGCTTGTTCTTCCATGTAGCATTGCAAAGTAACATCATAACGATGAGGAGATCTCCAGGTAAGATCGATAACACGAAGAAGGAGCCAAATGATGTTGAGTGATACGCAGAACTTTGACTGTCACACGCAAATCGAACCAGTATCTCACCCTTTCCGAGAGCACATGCTAACCAATTGCACTACCTACGCTCCTCTTTTGCCAGCACTGTATTGCGATACAGTTGTACCGATCTGTCAGCAGCCAATCGTCAAAGTTTGGCCTGGCGGCTACATATTAGCAGTGAACTCATCTGCAATGAAAGATATTGGATGTATGTAGTGTGTCGCAGAAAGAGTGATGCCAATACAAGAGCGTCGGTAGTGCAATTGGTTAGCAAGCGCTTCCAGAAGAGGTAAAATGCCGGTTTGATTCCCGTCTGACGTTTGAAGTTTTGCATATCAACCAGCATTATTGGATCTACAACTATATTATCGCGCCACCGCTAAGAGAGCATAGAATTGTGTTGATTTCATGAAGGTGCTTGGGAATTATCATGAAGATGACTGGGACACGGGGTCATGACCGCTCAGAGCGTCACATCAAATGAATTTCACCCGCACAGTCGCGTGGTGTAGTGTTTCGTAAAGTGTGAAAATAGTTTGGATATTGTGAATTTTTCAACACTTCAGACTGTATGTTGCAGATGAACACCTTATTTTGAATGGTGTTCCTGGTCATACAAGGAGACTAATATTGTTATGGTTACAAATAACACTATGAAATAAACAAAGGGACTATCCTATAAACTCATCAGAATGGTTCCTTTGGAATCGACAAAGGCTAGAAGTGTCTGGTCTCGTTAGTTTTTTTTTTTCAAACCTGTACTTTATTACTACCTCATCTTTCTGGCCGAAATATTTGATTTTTCGCCTGATTTCATTCCGGATAATGTAAACTGTCAAACCATTGGGATCTAAAATATTTCTAAGCTAATAGAGCGTTTATGCTATCGCGCTTCATTATTTCTTACAGCAGAAAAAATCATCTACAAATACCTAGGGGCGCAGTCATAGTCGACAGTCTCGAGTAGAAATAGCTCTTATGGATGTATTGAGTTAAGAGAACACCAGATTGCTAATTAGAGCTAGCTAAACACAGTTTCTAAAAATGGGCGCGCAAATTTCTCCATATTCATTCAATATCATTGTTTCATAATAGTGACGTGAAAGTCATTTCAAAGGCATTTGTTTCGTTTCTTTTACACCTTGTCGAATGCTCTACGAACAGCTGTCGTGTGGCAACTAGCAGCTATAGTACTGCAACCACTATCCTCAGTCTTATCTCATTCTTCCCAATATCCGACAACCTCCATGATTTGCGACTAAATTGAATAGCACGCTTCGAAAATGTACAACCAAAATAATGACATCTTTGACATGGTGGGTTTTTCTCATCACGGTTCTCGATAAGACTCTCATTTCTCATGATGATAATCCACTGTTTTGAGTAGTTTTGAGTACTTCTAACAAAATTCAGATTTTATAGATAACTCTCAGGTATATACACGTATAAATACAAATACAAATAAGCAAATAAATGTATAATCACGAAAGGGCTCTGAGAACTCGAACTCGTTCTTTACGAAATCGCAGTGGAAATGGATTTGACAGCATCGGGACCACCAATATCTGACGGCGAAATAGATATCGAATCAAGAGAAAGGAAATACATCAGGGTAAAAGATTTCATATTTCTCAAACAAATACCTATAATAAGTTCGATATTCACGAGTACTATAGTAGGAATATGCATAGTTTACACATTGAAGTTACTGGCCAGCACTAAATGGGAATGAATCTGTTTATTGCTGCCCTAGAAATTTTTAACTAATTGTCAAGCTGTGACTGAGTACTAGAACTGCTAAGGTTTTAACTTCTGCACTTACCCACATGAAATCTAGGCGTACTTTTCTACACCAAATAAGTATTTTGAAGTGTGACCTTATATGCGTTTTCCGTTTCACCACATTTTGTAGAGAATTCAGTGACAACATTTTGATTAATGGGATAGAATATTTTCTTCAGATGCAAAAAAGCAAAAAAGTTTTTGTGAGCTCATATAATTCGCTACGTCCTAGTAATGTACATCATGTGAAGGACAGAAGCATTCTGTATATAAATGTAGTCGACTCTGAAAACTTACGAAAGTAACATAAACTGCGAATAATGACCTCATGACGAAAGCTACCAACCACTCATGTGCGATAAAACTAACGCCAAGCAATGACCTAATCCCCTATATTTGAAATGGAAGATTTTTAGACATAAAGGTGTTCATTTTCTAATTATTACCGTTTGAGATAGAATCAGCACAGCAATACGACCCCGTATACTGAATTTTGTGTGGAAGGACACAATATACCTTATTACGATGCCAACATTATCAGATTTTGAGCTGGTGCTAGAAGGAAAATGATCATTGTTATTCTATCTAATTCGGACAAAATTAGTCAAAAAAGTTCTCTGTATATATGTATAATTGAATAAATAAGTAAATAAGCGAATATCTAAGCATATAGGTTAGTATAATATATTATCTATATCAATATATATGTATATATGAGTATATATATATATATATATATATGTATATTCACAGGTAAGTATTGAAAGTCAAATCAGTCTATCGAAACAGTAGTCAAATTGGCGAAAAGGATGAACTAATGAGTCAGAGACCTTCCATAAATAATCCTTCGTTTTCGATTCAAAATGCTCGATAATAGCCTGCCACTTATGGGCATAGCTGCTTACATATTATCCGCCCAAGAACAATAACAAGCGGATACAAAAACATCAAAGGTTGAGCATAAGCACCAGCATCTACATATCCGGCAAACCTACGTAAACCGAAAAAGATACAGAATACTCTACCACGCGCTGCGGAAACTGATGTCCGATTTCAGCCACCATTTCCCAAGCGGCATATCATAACTTAGAATAAACTTTAATATTAGAAACAAAAGCCATTAACATTTACACATGCATAGACATATTGGACCCCTGGAGGCAAAATAGACGTTAGGGACTTTTTTGGCCTCAGCTGGTTTTCTGAAGCATTTCTCAAGCTAAAACTTGGCGAAACACTTGAAGAAGTCATAATCGATAGACTACAGAATTGGCGAGTATAGTGCATAGCAGAGATTCGTAGTCAGCTAGTTCAAACTTTGCAGCGTTGGGTATACGGCGTGCATTATCGTGGAAAAGGGATGCTGCTTTCTGCTGTCAAGTGCAACAGTTGTAGTGCTTCGATTCAATTTTTATATTCAAGGGAGTATTATCAAAAGTGATGGGAGTGCACTCAACGAATAGAAACCACCAAAGGCTGGCATGACTGTCTTTTGGTACAGTACTGGTTTGGGACGCAATTTGGACCTTTTTGGTGTTTAGTTCAGTTCGTGTGGCATCCATCCGTTATGCTTCATCGACTTTCCAATCTCCTTCAGATGCTCAGAAACACTTGAGATTATACATAAATATATATATATATATCTGCTCCTATGAAAACTTATTTTTTTTTTGTCGTTGATGGCGGGAATCCACAATTTTCGCAAACTGCGTAGTACAATTTTGCCTCGACGTAGTTCCTGAAACCGACGTTGCACTTAGCGTTCGTCAACACCTCCTAATATTCTTGAGCTTTCGTCAGGATCCCCATACTTCACTATCGCTAGCCTTTTTTGCGCTCTGTGTGTTTGATTTTGATTCCATAAAAGTAAACATGCCAAAGTTGTTGTTTCGGTATGAGTACTAATATGGAATTCTAACGCTCAAAGTTTGTCACAGCTCAAATTATATTATATCTCATTTACAAGATGCAAAGCGAATGTGCTTTGAGATTTTATGTAGTCGTAAGCAAGAGAAAATGAAATTTTATCAAAAATATGAAAAAAATTGCTATCTTATGCTGTATGCTAATTCTCGAGCCATCTAGTACAAAACTAAAATATCATCACGTGTGATGTAAATGCTACTATGCAACAGAAAACAACAGTGCTAGGAAATAATAACAAATGCTAGCTTTCGAGATCGACATGTTTAATGGCGGCAGAGTGTGTGAGATGGAGAATAAATGATTCCTATGCTGAAACGAACCTTGGAGTGAGTTCGTTAACGCTGGGCACGATAATTAGAAATTTCAAATGTCATTGCGTGAAATTCGGTGAACGTTCAAATTGACTGAAAACTGAGCTAGTTACCTCTGATAGAGCAAACGAAGAACAACAAATAGCAAAACTTGTCTTTCACTACTCAAATTGCTAACAAAAGTACGTTTCACGGAAGAGCCGAGATACTTCACCGCTCTAACTGGGCAGTATTTGCTGCATACAGGATTATTCGATCAACTGGTGAACATCGTTTGAATGAAAAAAATTCGTACTGCTGTTTAGACAAAAGTGTTCTCCTTAAGAATTGATGAGGGAAGAAAGCATTAGGAATTTTTTCAGTAACATTTTCAATAGTGTAAAATAGACTACATTATGACACTCGTCCTTCCATTACACAAAGGTGATGACTGGATTGGCTGTCTTATCTGAGGCATTCGTGAACACTACAACAGAAACGTTCAGCATTTTCATAACTACAAAGCCTCGAAAAAACTGCTTAACTCCCCATTTCCATCATCTCGATAAATAGACTAGTATACCTAATCCTGAGTGACTGCGAAACGTAATGTGAAAGAAATCTAGCATAGTAATCTCCTAATTCAAAACGTGAAACGAATGACAAAAAAATTATCCAGGTGGTTCATATCTTCTTATTTCTGGAGAATTTTGATATTTCGAACAATGTTTTGATCATTTAAAGTGCTAGTCAAACTCGGACCTGCTAATAGTAAATTCGTATTTGACAATTTCGGAAGTGAAATAGAGGCCTTTTGTTAGTGGAATTTCTATTCTATCTTAGAATGGAAAATGTTTGATATATCTCGACAAACATTATATCCTAATGACATTGAAGCACATTTCTCAACAACGATGACAATTTTTTTGTTAAATCGTAACATTCATAGTTTCAGTCAGAGCATTGCAGTGAAATCAGTATTCAAAGCTTCACAAGGTTGGTATTTTTTCCCAATCGATTGCTCTTCTTTCCGGTCGATGGGTTTTCTCGATTGCTTGTGGCTGACGTTTCGGCAAATATGCCTTCTTCAGAGCCTGAACGTATTATTCGTTGCAGCTTTATTTATATGACTATACAATAAGGAAAGAGAAAAAAAAATTATTTGAAAATCTAAGGTATTGTAAGCGAAAATCGATTCAGGGAAAACCACTCACCTAACCATCTAATCCAGGGACTACCTATGTTGTTAGCTCCAAGGTGACGTATGAACCTGCCCCCATGTCAATAGGTCAAATTATGTATGGGTGTCAGCTGGGACCCATGATAGAGAATTAATCTGAGATAAGGTGCCATATGGTTGGTTATGTTAAGGCACTCTCCCTTTTTGTTCATTTGCGGGTTTTTGGAATTTATCCAAAAAGCTTCAAGGGTCTTTCGCGCCGATGTCTTTGGTTCGTGCCCTAGAATTTTGACTACTACCTCGAAGTCATCGTCGTTGTATCTTTGAATCCTATGTGTACCTAGAGGTTTACCTGGGTCCTTATTTGCTTTTCCATCTAGGTGCTCTTTAATCCGGATGTGAATTGGTCTGCCTGTTTCGCCAATATATTCATCACCACATGTTTTACAAGAGATTAGGTATATTGTACCTACGCTCATGCAATCGCCGTCTCTACCGTTGGGGCAAATAACGCAGTCCTTCGTATTACATAGACGGTCATACAAGCGGTTTCGAACTAATTGACTACGCAGTGTTTTAGGCGGAATTTCTACAATTCCTACAGAATCTTCTAGACCACTGTTTTTTCAGACACTTTCTAATAGCGGTACTGACTTCGTCTGTTATGAAAGGTAGTTTAAGAGGTACCTTATTGTTTAGGTGTGGCGCCCTGTCATTCCCATTGCGAGGCTTTTCGCTCCTTTTGGGCCCAACGTTAGTTGTTGCTCTTTCTTTGTACCCATTAGAAATTGCTATTTTTCGCGATAAGTCTAGTGATTCCCTTCTTTCATCGTCTCCCTGACAAACACTTACAGCTGTTCGATACATATTTCGGATAAGTGCCTTTTTAGTATGTGAGGGATGGGAAGAAAGGTAATGTACCAAGATGTTTTTATTACTAGGCTTGCGGTACCATTTTGTGCTATAGCCACTTTCATTAAGTTGAACTTGAACGTTCAAGAAGGGAAGCCAGTTCTCTGAATTTTGTTGTTCTCGCGTCAACTTAATAAACTCTGACTGTCCGTTCAGAATTTCAAAGCAATTATCCATCTCCTCTTGTGTAGAGCAGATGATAAAGCAATCGTCTATATATTGACAGTAGAGTATTGGACGCCGATGGAGAACTGGAGCTTCCACTTTTGACATGAAAGCGATGGCTAAGCTGGGTGCTAGTCTTTGCCCCATTGCCAACCCTCTAATTTGCGCGAAATATTTTCCCGACCATCTAAATATCGAACAGCTGAGACTTGACTTGAGTAGTGTGATAAGCTGTTGGACCGACAAGCCAAACATATCTACGTTTTTCTATGTTCTCTATCAGTAATTCATGAGTGGCTTGTATTGCGACGTCATTTGAGACGTTTGTATAGAGCGCTGTAACATCAAACGACTCCATTACATACGTATGATTTGGACGTGCATTTTTAAGGTGCTCTAGGAATATATTGGTGTTGGGGAGATGGGTTGGTATGAACTTCAGTAATTGCGACAAAATGAGGCCAAGAAACCAAGTAATCCTATCCGTCGGCCCGCCTACACAGCTAATGATTGGTCTAACTTTGAACGTAGATGGATCGGTAGACCCAAAATCATTAGCAGAAATTTTATGTGTTTTAATGAGTGTGTATAGGACGGGGCAAGTTGGCGATTCAATTTTTAGTTGACGGATAAGAGATTGTTGTAAACCCGCAGCTTTTGCCGTCCGGACCCATTCTTCATTCAATTTTCGGCATTGTGATTTATATTCCTTTTCAGAGGAAGGTCGATAGAGAGAAGCATCTTGGAGATGTTTCTCCGTTATATCAACATCCAACTGACGAGGAATAACTACAAATTCCCCACCCTTATCGCTAATAGATAACCGGACTCTTTTTGAGTTTATCAGCTCTCGGACTTCTTTTATACCATGCTTTTGTTTTTTGGTTAGGTTGGAGCTGAATTTGCTTTGTCGGTAGCGATTAAGTATGTGGAAGAGTTCGTGTGAAAATGTACGGAAGATTGAGTCAATTTCGCTTTCAGGTTGTTGTTGTTTAAAGAACGTTCGTGGGAAAGGAGGTGGTGGTAATGTTGCCTCTCGACGCTGTGCTAGACCTAACCTTTCTTGTTTTCCTTTATAACGGAGTTGATCTAGGACCTCGTGCAAATTACAAGCGATAGCGCGCAACGATGTTTTGGAAAGGGATTGAGCAGGTGCAAAACTTGGCCCTAACTCCAATAGTGATTGCGCACTATCCGTGAGGGTTATGCCTCCTAATGTGGTAACTCTGGAGGGTTTTGGCGCGTTTTTTTTACCTCAGATTCTCCTTCGAACTTGCCAGGATCGCGGTTTCTTTTACTTTTTGAGCCTGAATTTGAACTAGGATTTTGCTCCCGCATTAGATTTTCAAATTTTCTCCGCAATCTATGTTTTATGTCATATGTCATATCGTCACAAATAGACATAGATTCATCTACTATTCTTTTTCAAAGATTCCTATCCAAATACTGCACACTATGATGTTCTTTATAGACGCATTTTTCCAGAAGTGAAAACAGTTTGTTTCTGTATTTTGTAGACAGATGCGTAATAAACGCATGTGAATGTTCAGTATTTGGTATGAATCATTTGGTAGGCCACACATTTCATGTAGTTTCCTATGTTTTATGAAATTAGGAATGACCTTATATTTATGCAGCGGCTAAGAAAGTGGATCTTCTGTCTAATTAAGACGATTTCTTGCCTTAACGATAATACGTCCCTGACAAGTCGGAAATGTTTAGCTGGTACATTTTGTAACAACTCGAAAGACCGACTTTCTTGAAACCTCGGCATGTTAATAATATAAAACTCGCTCGAAAAATTTCCTGCTAATCAGGGTACCTCTTATGTAATTCTAAAAACCAAGCGGTAGATCGAATTTCAAGAAAACCAATAAAATTTTTGGTTTTTTTTCTAACGGCCTTCTTAGCGCATAATAACAACCAAAAGAAGATTGGGTTTCGCACTTAGTGCTTTTTCTTCCAGTTTTGCGTAGCCCAATATTCTTTTGGCTGTTACAGCTTGATATGGGGTCGATATTCGAAATCAAATAAATTGTTGAAATACTTAAGATTTAAGCTATGGAATAATCATTAAAACTCCAAAGAAAAATTTTTGATCAACAATAAATCCTTAAATGAGAAACAATACTATTTTTGCTCTTTCAGCGCAACTACAAGACCTTTTTGAAGAGTACACCGTTCATATTCTTGCTATCGAATGGTAATTTAATTGCGAAAAACAAGCGTAAAATAATCGTTTCCTGAGAGGTTAAAATGGCACTCAGCTAACGGAAAAGCACCCAGAAAGCATATAACAAATTCTCAAAATTGACTCCTTTGGTCTCTAATCATTTACGAAGTTGCTTATAAAAATTTCCAACGATGCTCGCACGCCGTTTCCACCCTAATTTCGTCCCAAGCGCGTGTCAAAGCTGTCTTGAACGCGTCTACGGTAGTGTAGCGAGTAGCCGAACATTTTCCTACCGTATAGTCCACACGGAGTAATCCATGGATTGGATCCAGACAGTGTGACGGCCAAATGTCCTTGCCCTGAAATCCTGAAAGCAGCTCTTGAAAGAGGCAATCGTAGAGCGGGGCGAATGTGCAGGAGCTCAGTCCCGTTGAAACCTAAATCCGCTGGCACTACAGTGTTGGGTACTCCAAAGCCCCGATACGCCCGCAAGACTTGTTGGTGATAGCTGGCGGCGTTGATTTTGACGTTTCTGCTGACGAAGATCGACGGCGTCTTTCCGCTGGCGCAATTTCTCTTCACTGGTGAAAAGTGCCTTCGACAAACGAGCACCAGCGATCAAAGGAATCATTGGGCAAGTCTTTGCAAGCCGTTTTTCTTTTATCTTTTTGTCCATAAAGTAAAGACGAGCGATCTGTAACTGCGCAGCTTCAGTTTATTTTCGACAGTGTTCCGGGCGCTCCAGTCGCTGATTCTGAGTTTTTCTAGGAATCTCGCGCATCGAACGCTCCTAATTACGTTTAACTTGGCAACGGATCTTTGCTTTCCGGAGTAGACGCTGTGGTAAGACGACCCTTCCGTGGACGCTTTTCATTAACTCCACTCTCTTCGAAAAGTTTCAAGGCTCTGCAGACATTTGCTGGTCTAAAACCGGCTGATTTAAACATTGTCAGTTGTTTTCATTTCCGTCTTCTGCAACACAACTACTGCGATACATTGATTTATACGACCAGTAACTTGAGCATAACTGAAAATAGATAAATAAGGTAATAGACTCTGGGCTAAACTTGAACGAAGATTTTAATAAAATCATCAGTATCAATAAAAAGTCATGATATCAATGACAAATTCAATAAAATACAAAACTATCACAAAAGCAAGGCCGTAAGGTTAAGAGAAATGTAACCTTATTGGGAAAAAACCATTCATGTCATACTTATAAAACTTCCCATGACCTTCTCCACTGAATCAAAATAGTTATTCAATCTATGAACTTATTTTGCATTATGTACGAGATGCCTGCTTAGACGTCATAGTTTTTGAAACTTGTCTAGCCATTTTGAACAGGGTTTGATTTAGAACAGCGTTTAGGTGAAAAGTGGTGAAGGCTTATTTGATTATATGAAAACTGAATTCAAACGCAAACAGAAGAGAAATCAAGGCATAAGCAGCGGTGTGTTGCTGTCGGTATGACATAGAAGAAAATGGCAGCTTATCGATTTAGACAGGTGAGTATGAAAGAAATCAAACGAAATAAACAGTTTACTCTACAAATAGCTGCAGTTTACCAATGAATGGAGCTTGAGTGTATTGCTCAACGCTAAGCATCTTACCTTATCCATACCTCGAAGCTTTCTTATTTTGCATAAATTTGATTCTTGAAGAAAAAGTAACTTTTTGGGATGTCAGACATGGCCAAGTCTACCTTGATTACAAAGCATAAAAATTGATCCTTGGAATATTTTAAAACTATACATTACATGTGGACAACTACTCTCAAAAATTCCTTCAGAAACAACTGCGCTGCAACATCGATCATAATATGACATAATCAATCAACCTCACCAGAAAATCCTATCACTTCGACGATCTTCCAGTTTGTCCTTAAAATCTATAAGATGCTGGCATACTAGGGAAGAAATGAAGCACCTGTTACCACAGTGATAATAGTGCTATTGAATCTTTTTGGATAAATCGACTATACACACTGTTCATATCGCAGCATTTATTCGACTGGATTTGCTGTCTGGCAATGTGCACGTTCAGCTGCTGCCTGCGAAGTACAATCTCATCTTCACAAATGTCGTCCTGAGAAAGATTTGCTGGTCTCTGTCTGGTATTCACCACAGAGAAAGTTACAAGCTCTGATTTTTTTAGTTCATGTGAGATGCATTTGAGGACAAACGAGTGCATTCACATTAACATACATATACGAATATTTAGAAATTTCTTTTAAAGTCAGTACATTTGATTATCATTTCTCTATTTAATCGCTGCACGTGCGATGAGCTGCAATATTGAAGTTATTTTCATGAAGGGCAAAAAAAAAAAACAAAACGATAAAGAGGAAGTTTTCGATAAACCGTAAACCAAACCCTTAAACTTCCTACTATTAAACTTCCCCAACAAGGCTGATTTTTCCATAAATAATGTGTCTCTTAATTATTAGAGTACCCTAGAGCTCACGAATTCCATGATATTAAAGGAGAGTCTTTGCACTACTACATTTCACATGCATATACTTTACATGGCGTTTTTTCAGGTTCGAATGCCTTGATTTAAGAAAATTAAGAAATTAAGCGTAAAACGAAAGTTCTTTGTTTTTCTAAAGGAAAAGCGGCAGATGCTTATATAGGCAGTATGGTGAAGCACCAACATGATACAGTGTGCAATATCCGGCTTGTTCATTTGTTTTCGTGTCCGAAATATTGAAGCAAAAAAGAGAACGATATGTGTTCTTGTCTTCAAAAAATCAAACTTTCATCGTGACAAAATAAGCGTACATCAATCACTTAATCACATTCTTAAATTCTTACACATTTTATTGCAAACAATGAAATTAATATAAATCAGGATATGTTCATTTAAAGTTAAAATTGACCATTGTTTGCACATCGCATAACCTCTGTAGTGCCCATGTATTCGCGCAAGTGTCAATGGCACTTCCGAAAATAAAGCGACGACTTGGTTTTCTTAATGCTCAACGAAGATAATAATGATGACCAAATGCCATTTATTGGGACTTGCTGGGCATGCTGATTGTAGAGTTTCATAATATGTCGAACACCTGTTTTGCTTATTTTGAGTACTTATTTGCAACACTAGGGGCGGTGGGAGAAGAAGATGAGGAGGGGGGCGAGGTAATGCAGTGGTTAGTGATGTAATGTTTCATGAAACGAAATGGTAAATAATGCGCTTGTTCAATCTCCGCTTTAGCAGTTTACTACAACTGATAGACGAACGCCTCAGAGAACCTCTCAGCTCAGCTGCTTTCAAGGTTGCAATTACAAGAAGAATCGTCTCGGCCTGCATTCTATGACATTGATGGGAGACATAATTCCCGAGCAGTAGCCGAAACAAGACTCAAAATGTTCAAAGACGTTTGTGGAAGATGAATGCAAGGAAGAGAATAGAATGAAAAAGGTGCCGATATCCGTACCGTAAATTTGATGACGGGTTGCATGTGTGAAAAAAGCTCATACAATTTTCATTTTTAACTGCAATTTGCTAGCTGTGCAAGATCTTCTTTTTAAGAACTGCCGAAATTTTGATATATCCTTTCCACAATACTCTACAATTTGATTCAAACGCACAAATCCTTTCCATTACTTCGTACTAAATATTTCTGCTTATATAAGAGACATTTCGTGCAAGAGTGCCATTCTACGCGCCAGCCTTTGAAGGTGGGGTCAGAGAAGTCATGCGTTTTAACGACATCTCTAGGACGAGCGCCCTTACAGACTGGATTCTTCCGGATGTCAGCCATACTACAGGAAGACCACGAACGTCGATGGCCCGATAGCTCTGTAAGAAACCTAAAAGAAGAATGAGGTGTCCAACGAATTTCTAGAGTCAGACGGACCCACTGGGTAGTATTGCACGTGATAAGAATAAGTGGAAGTGGTACTAGTGCACGTTTGCGTCGCTCGACGATTGAAGGGCGGCAGGTGATACAGATGATATTGCGTAGATCACTGAAATAAAAGAAGATGCAAAAGAAAATTCAATCAATTTTCAAAAGACTGGCGAACAAGTTGCCGGTATCGCTCATGATGCTGCCGTCTAAAGAGTTACTGAAATTGACACGATACACCAACTCTGGTTCATAAAGTTTCTTGACTGGTAAAGACGATAATGTTGGGAACGAGGAGCATCGTAGCGACGCGCTTCCACCTGCAAAACATCCAATGACGTTATTTGGTGCAGATATAATATACATAGTACATAAGTAGGTAATGAAACGAAAATATAGTCGAACAAATACTGTGCTATACGAGGTACATGATAGCAAGAAATCGATCTTGTGAAAGAACAAAGCGGAAGGAAAACAACAGTGCGGAAAGATTCGATTGAATGGGAAAGTGAAAAAGCTCGAGAACTGAGTGACACGTGGATTAAATAAGTATGACGCAAAAACGATGAATTTCCTGACATTGCAATATGAAATAAAATTGATTTAACAAACACTGATATTTTTGAATGGCTTGACAGATATGAGGTAATGAAACAGTTTTCGAAGATATATCTGTGTCGAGGGAATTCATGAGAACCTTTCTACGATGATTCACCACTTGGAACTTCTCTAATTTTTGTAAAAATCAATCAATGAAAAAACTTCTGAAATATTTGCTTATTACACCATGTACTGCAACGTTTGCGACCGACACTGATCACTTGAAAAAGTCCATTATTCCCGTGAGCACTACTGAAGTTGGAGTTATTACGGTTTGAAACTTTGTTTAATTATAGTCACATTTCTTTCTGGATGGATGATATGATCTTCATCACCTAGGGAGTTGTGGACATGAGCTCAAATAGAGTATAAAACATAGACGATTAGAATTTTAGAATGATGGAGTAGATATTATAGTTTCTTTTGCGACATTTTGGTTGGAAGGTATTTAGTCGATATTTGGTCGCTAATTATAAATAATATTGAGCCATATAGTAAATGACAAAAATCGCATAGACGACTCTGCATAGTTTTGAAAAGTGAACATACAGACTTTTAGCTTTTCATTCATTATATTAACAGAGAATTGATCGGCTTCGCTGAATTTCCATGCTTAATCTCTTTTAGAACATCTCTGTCTCTGCTTTTCATTCATTTCCAATTCGATGTTTTGATTTGGTGGCAGATAGTCTGACTACCAATATCTAGAAGTTAAGACTATATGAAGTTTATTCGACAACTTTCTGAGCTTTGAAAACTAAAGGTTAATTAGAACGGACACTTCTTACTGAAAGTTGTGAATCATTTAGTTTATTTTCGTTTACTTCACGCAATGCAATTTTAACTATTTCTCGCGCATATCTGTAGTTGTTTAAAGCGATATTTTTAGTGAAAAGAAGGTCTCGTTTTTACTGTCCTCTACTTGAGCGAAATAAGGATGGCTATAACTATTGATATAAAAACTAAATAAATAAATATATGTAAAATATACTGATTTGCTGTATTTTTTACAACTGTTTTACACTTATTTAAACTCTTACTTATAAATATTTGTAGCCAAATGAAAATCTTTTATCTGGAATGAGAAGACCCGGGTTATTAGCAGGTTTTTAGACATAAGAAGAGTATGCACACTTACCTTTCTCATCGAGTGTTTTCTTATGACCACGCTCAGATTTCAATATGCCAGATAATCACTTTTTGAGCCACACATATGGTCTGTTATATAAGGGCTGAGTTGAGAGCCCGATACACGTGTTTCTACGTTGACAGTCTCATTAGGCGGGCCTTATCCTTCGTATCATGTATACTTATATGTATATTTATATTTGCCATTCTAATAGCTTACTGACCAATAATCTTAAAAAAAAGCACCTTTGTACAACAATGAAGAAACAATTGGAGAAACTTACTAAGTAGGCCATTTAGCAAAAGCCGAAGGGAGGGTACCTGAAGGCCTAGCAGAATCGCCACGTCATAATGTTTTCCAAATGAAAGAATAAGTCAGACACTATTAAGATGTATGGAAAGCATTGCGTGATTTTTGCCCACAACTGAATGAAAGATTGTTTCGTGAAAATATGCACTGACTAATTGCGAAAAAGAGGTGCTAATTAATGTTTTATCTTCCGTGTAATTGAGACTTATCATAACTTTATGAGTCTAAGTCGATAGACACCATAACAAATAGATTAGTACTGATTTATGCGTATGTAGAAGAATTTTCTGGTTGTACTGTCTCGACAGTCACCTGTATCAACTGTTGTCTTGTTGATAATCGACAATTTACCAACTCTAAAGTCTATATATATTTCACTAGCTCAAGTGAGAGCTTTCAAGTGGGTTTTCCTCGCTGAAAGGGTTTTGTTGAGCATATCATATCTTCTTCTAGACCTTTCGTTCAAGAATCAGACAACAATGACGAGAGCACTTCTGCTCTTCTTTTGACATTCCGAAAAAGTACAGTCGACAGCTGTTCGCGTCTACAAATTACAGTCAAAACGCTTTACGTGTGCGATCCACCCTATCTTCAATAACATTTGATGTGAAATTCCGTCCTCGACTTTCGATCGCTGGTGTAGGCAAGATTCCTCAATTAATCGAATGCTTTTCTCCAGTAGCGACGTGCAGGAAACTCCAAGACCTTTCGATTACCCGTCTGATGGCGCAAAGTGATCGCTCCTTCTGCTTACATAACGGCTAGGATTCCGGGACGCATTCTAAGTTAGACGTGATCGCTGTGTCGTAGAAACTGGAACTCTCCTAAGCAGTTTGCCAAGAGCATCGGAGTTCTGGGCGTTGCGGATGTTCTCTAGGTTCGCAGCCTTGGCCATACTTGTCGCTCTTCTTTCTGTACGACCTTTTATCGCTGCTCTGCAGCGTAATATGCGTCAGTAACACCATCACCTGTATCACCTGTCGTCCCGTTGATCGTCGAGTGACTCGAGCGGGTACCAGCAACTCTTCCATTTTCCCTATCGCGCGCAAGAGTAGCCCAGTGGGTCCTCCTTGCTCTAGGAATTCGCTGAGCATCATATCTTTCTTCCATCGCTTTCGTGAAGAAATCGGACCAACGGGTCAGTGGTCTTCCTTTAGAGCGCTTGACGTCCCGAGGAATCCAGTCGGTAACGGCTCTCGTCCATCGGTTGTCGCTGAAGCGCATCACGTGTCCGGCCCACCTTATTTTCGATATCCTGGCATATAGAACGGCGTCTCTGATTTTCGATCGTTGACGTAGGTCGGAAGTTCGGATCCTTTGTCTCATTTGCGAAATACGAGATACTCCTAGCATCGACCTTTCGACTGCGCGTTCGATAACGGCAAGTGATCTTTCATCCTGCTTACGTAGCGACCAGGTTTCTGCTGCATACGTTAGGGCAGGGATATTTGTCGAGTCGAAAAGGTGGGCACGGAGTCGGATGTTCTTTGTCCTCTTCACTACATCTTCGATGCTCTTGAACGTTCCCCAAGCCGCTCGTTTCCTCCTGCTCAACTCTGGGGCTAGGTCGTTCATCATGTTGATTTCACGACCTAGATAGATGTAACTGGAGCATTCGGAAATTGTCGTTTCCGTGAGCGTGAATGGGGCATTAGAAACCCATCCGTTCCTCATGAACATTGTTTTCGTTAGATTCAGTTGAAGACCGATCTTTCCACAGGCGTTGTCGAAATCAGTCAACATTCGTTCCGCTTGGCTGATGTTTGGTGTTATGAGAACGATATCGTCAGCAAAGCGAAGATGGTTTAATTGTCGACCGTCAATTTTCACTCCCATTTCGTCCCATTCTAAAGTTCGCATGACGTTTTGTAGGGTGGCAGTGAATAGTTTTGGCGATATTGTATCGCCTTGTCGAACCCCTCTTCTTACGTCAATGGTGATATTGTTGTAGAATGGAGATATTCTGGTCGTGAAATCTTTATAAAGCTCACGAAGGATCATTATGTACCGAGTAGGGACGCCCTGGTTATCCAGAGCCTCTATAACCGCTTCTGTTTCCACTGAATCAAAGGCTTTCTTCAGATCGATAAAAGTGAGACAGAGTGGTTGTTTGTACTCTCGCGAAACTTCAATGAGTCTTGTGATCGTGTGGATGTGGTCCATGGTACTAAATCCTTTTCTGAACCCTGCTTGTTCGCATGGCTGTCCTTCGTCCAGTGTTCTGTCAATCCTGTTCAGGATGACTCGAGTAAAGAGTTTATAGACAACGGACAGCAAGCAGATTGGGCGATAATTGCCTATGTCGTGAAGGTCTCCCTTTTTGAACAACAATACGGTCTTGCTGGTTCTCCATTGAATAGGGACCTTGCATTCTGACAGGTAGCGAGTGAAGAGCCGAGCCAGGGTGTTGATGAGAACTGGCGGCAGGCTCTTCAGGTGTTCTGGTCTAATCCTGTCTGGACCGGGTGTTGTTCTGTTTTTCACCGACGATATAGCATGTCGGATTTCGGAAGGAAGGACCGGTGGAACGACATATTCATCCTCTTTCAATTTATATGACGGTAAGAGAACATGGCTAGCGAAGAGATCCGAGTAGTACTGGTGGATGATTTTCTCCATAGCCCTTCTGGAAGCTGTAAGTGTCCCGTCAGGGTATCGGAGTGCAATCATCTTGGTCTTATAGTTGGCGAAGCCTCGCTGGGCTTTGCGAATGCTCTTCCCAGCTTCTGCAGCTTCTGCCATAACTGCTGCTCTTCTCTCTTAAGGTCTTCTTTTATCGCTTCTCTGCATCGTTTCGCAAGTTCGGACGTAAGGTTTCGGTTGCCTGCGGCTCGTGCGATTCCACGTTGACGTATCAGCTCGAGTGTCTGCGGAGACAAGCGTCTCTTCGTTACCTTAGGACTTTCGGCTTTTTTAGCGCCAACGTGAAGATATTCAACGAGTCGATCGTATTCTTCGTCGATGTTTGTCGACAACGGTATCTTCCCAAGAGCCGACTAATGATTTAATACATCCCAGTTTATGGTAGTTCTGGGACTTCGTTGTTTGAATTTAGCGGCTTTCCCTCCTTTCCTCGAAAATCGGAACGTTGCGCGAAGGAGGCGATGGTCTGATCCCGTGTAGAACTTGGGAACAACAGCGACGTCGGTCAGGCAAAACCTTCGATTTACTATGATGTGATCTATTTCGTTATGGTACTCTCCATTGGGAGACTCCCACGTCCATCGCTGAGAGAGAGGCTTTTGGAATTGCGAGTTACCATGGATGGTTTGGGTCGTCATGATAAACTCGGATAGCCTCTCACCCTGTTCAATTCCATTCTAGTCCGTGGGTCCCTATGTGACGTTCTTCAGACGTTCTTCTAGGTCCAATTTTTGCGTTAAAATCTCCAACAATGACCTTGAAGAATGTATGATCTTCTCTAAAGAATTTTTCGAGGTCCATATAGAACGCTTCGACTTCGTCTTCGTCATAGCTTGATGTTGGTGCGTAGGAGATAAACGCAGTAACACCATATAGAGAGATAAATGCGCATAAATACTATGTATAATATAACGGAATATATTTGAGAAACATGTTCAATTTTCAGACTGCAAATTGTCGACAGTGCATAAGCCGCGATCGTTTTGCACCAACCAATATTATTTTTCTATCGATCATTCAACATTCGCCTTCCACGCATAACATATCTTCGTCCCAAATCGATGCAAAAATTTCCTCGTGGAATTCATTCCACTTCTATAAGCAGAATACAACATTGATTTTTGATAAGTGACTGATTGTTCAGTGAGGAGGGATGGCCGAGTGTCTAGTGATGCTCAGTTCCAGATTGATTTCCAGCCTCTTTCTCAGATCGCTCTCCAATAATCCATCAACGAATGCTCAAACTTGGCTGTTCTCGAGTTAGCAAGTAGATCTAATAGGTCGGTAATCTATCAAGTTCACGAAAAGACGGGATCTTTAAGCAGGCCATATGGGGGTGGGGGGGGGGGGGGGGCGAATCGAATGCTACAAGTCAAGTATTGGGATCGCGCAATGAAATGTGAAGACGGGTCGTATAACCTTAAATTTCGACATTTATCGAACCTCAGCGTGGATGATTTTTATTGTTTTTATTGATAAACTAATACGAGGTCTTCATCGATTTTTATTACGACGGCGCATATTGAAGGTGGATGAAAACCTCATGCTCTACGATAATAAAGATAAAATAGCTGTGAAATTTTGTAAAGCCACCCACAAAAGGCTTAAAGCACCTTTCGTGGATGTTTCATCACAATCAAGGGAATTAAGTACGAAAAAATGTAGACAGAACTATAAATGGTATATAGAACATGTAAAAGGAAGAAAACTTTTAAAAAACCTTAGTTAGTTGTAGAAAATACGATGATCAGTGCAATTATTTTCGAAACCACGACATTCTACATGTGGTACGATCATGATTGCTTCATTCCTAGGATGTAAGCCAGTTACAGGTAAGGCTCCATTTTCAAGGAATTGTGCTCGAAAGCCTTAAAATGGTATTGATAGTGAGCATCAATCTGGCCCTGAAAATAAATATGGGCAGAAAAGTGGTTGGGCAAAAGTATTCTTATTATCTGTCTAAAAATGTCAAGTAGTTCGCAGAACTTGGATGCTCAAATATAAGTCAGACCCTTGTTTTACCTATGGCGGTAGTGCAGTTGATAGTATTACAACAGTATACTTCTTTGTTATCACACCCTTTTACAATAAAAGTATAAAAGCATTAAACAGACAAGCTGTCACCGGATTAGATCTGGTAAACTCGCATCTGTGTTAGGCCCATTCAAGCTGATAGCGATTGAGCATTCTTGGGAATATTACAACATCTTAACATTATTTCAGAAATGCAGTAAAAAAAGAGTTTGTGCAGAATTCAATTGTCATTGTTTCGTCGCGCGTACAGAAACTACTACCAAAGACGTAATGTGGTGTAGGATGCCGCTCTTGCACTGCAGTGTTCATTTCACACACAATGTAAGCTTTCACTGTAAAAAAAAGCTACTAAAACCGTTTTTGTTAGAGACAATCAAGTCGCATTTTTCTGCATTTCTATTCAAAATCTTCCTGATGAAAGATCTCCACCTGGTCTTCGTCTCTGCTTTGAAAACACGTAGTGCGTCATTAATCAGTGGATAGGGAAATTAAAAGAGGACCAAAAGACCCTACGCTTTTCGAGACGTAAATGGATTCAGGAAATGGACTTCCTGTTTATTCTGCGCCAATTTGACATACCTTCAATTTCTAAGATCAAATTGACCATAAGCCTGCAGTCAAGGGGCTAGGAAATATATGAGAAGGGGTTGGAGTCACCTGTTATAAATTAGTCTTCCCGTCCCTTCGGATGAGATTGGCAAGTCACTGTGAGTACACAGCTCTTATACTCGAGCTTTAACGAGCCGTATGTTGCTATAAAAGGCCATATGTAGGAATTTTCCCTACTAAACGGAAGCAAATGAGGAAACGACCCCTTTCGCTGGAGAAAGACTTTGCACCACACCTCTAGTAATCATTTGAGAGCGATACCGTGCTGCGTAGCATTTTTTGAAAGAGTTTTCTTATACCGCTGTAGCAGAAGGAAAACATATGTGTTTCACACACGCATATTCCTCGCAGGATAGAACCGTTTCCTGGAAATATGAGTGACCATTTGATGACGTAAGTTTCAACAATCCCAATGCTGTGCTTATTTTTTGAAAGAGCGTTTCGCTGCAATCTGTCAGGAAAAGTAAGAACAAGCTTTACATGTGCGGGCAGTTGTTTTCCGGCTAGTATAAGTCTATATGCTGGGTGTCTGCCGGGCGTGGACTCGATACTGCGCTCAGCGGTCGATCGATCGATCGCTCTGAAGCATCTCACAAGTGGAGTGCAACTTTTGTAATTTAATTCGGGATTTTTTCTTCGTTTCATGAGAATCTCCACATAGAACGTTTGACTCTGATACTATAAGATTTCTTCTGCACCTTCATGTGCTTTTCGTGATTTCATCGATGTAAAAGTAAAAGCACGCTGCCGTTGTGAAACGTAATTTCATTTTGGACGCTGCAGCTTAAAAACAGGCTTTTTCAGAAAAAGCCCCGTAGTGCAGTACTCAGAGATTTGAGCCAAGTTCACCCAGCAAAATTTTGAAACGACCATAGACAGACTAAGCTGGGATTATCAAATCGTCATTTGGCTCCAGGGAAAAGAGCGTTATTTACGATATCCTCAAAAAAAAAAGCTGCTCATATACGATCTTCACGTTAGCGCTATAAACTCCGAGAGCCTGAACTCCATCAATGACGTTTGTCTCCACAAACACTTGAGCTGACGCGGTCATATCAGTACCTGAAAAATTCTGCAAAGAAGCGTATGGTTTCCGAAAAGGCATTGGAGAAGATGATCTGTTAGTTATACTCATATCTCTTCATTACTTTCTAAAGCCGTTATAAAAAAATAGATTTATCGTTACACCGAAAACTACCGTTCTGAGCTCGAACGTGCTATCTCGTTCGTGAGATCGCGCCAACGTCTGGTCCAAACAAAAAATGATGCTACAGCACCTGAAGAATCTTTCTCCAACTTTTAATAGCACACTGACTCGACTCTTTAAAGTTATCTGACAGAATGTAAGGTCTCAATCATTAAATCAGCAATATCGCAATGTTTTTCAAAAAGCAGAAACTTCACAATGTCGAAGGCCATGACCAGCCTCCTCATTGACTGTTGCCTATACCCTTCTCTCACGTCGCCCTAACAGTCCTGACAGTACACTGGGCGATAGGCAGTCATGCGAGTATCCAAGGGGCTGGAAGAATTTTGTGATTTGAACCACATGCACACCATATAAGAATACTGGGAGTTTCGAGAGATCAAAAGAGTCGACCATTCATCAATGTGACGAATAATTTG
>JAHQIW010000309.1:0-262600 GCA_019055375.1 Parelaphostrongylus tenuis
ATTACTTTGAAGTAACTGACTTGATCAGCTGGAGATCACCCACTGTTAGGATTATAAACCCATGCAGAGAGACCTCGAGAAGATCGCCGTTATCATTTGATCGAATTTATCACCGTCATCGACTGTCATCTATCAATATAGTTCTTTATCCGACTACTTCACGTTTTGAGACTCTTCTCTTTTTTTCCTTCTCGACATAGTTTCGTCTAAGACATTAATAATCCTTTTTTACTCGAGACGGTTTTTTTCTAGTAGGAATCGTCTATTGGTGATGAACGTTCTCATAGAATTTCGTCATCCCATACTACCTTTACTTTCATCTTGGAAAGATTCCCAAAAGGTTTGAGTCATCAGAATGCGTCGTCTGTGAAAAAGTAATAAATTAAGAGTAACTTTTTCTTTTTACTGACTTCATTCCATCTGTTTTCACCTTTAATTAGGTATTTTCAATTGCACAAAATAATGGGAAGATTAAATTTATAACTAGCAAACTATTATTTTGCTAATATATAGAAATCAAGCGCTATCACACTGCTTATATATCAAATCTGTTTAAGCTTCCTCGAAAACATGCAAACAGATCTCGAACTCTCTAACTCAGATCTCAAACTCAGAAAAAACACAGATCACGAACAAGACTAATGTAGCCGATATTCGATGTCCGGTGACAAGCTTCAAGCGATAACTGATTGCTCCATACACCCTGAACTTTCACTTTCTATGGTTTTGGGAAAATTCTCAATGGAAATTGTCCTCCAGAGTGAATAAGCCGGCCGGTCCCTCAAACCGTGCTCGGACCAATTCCATCTTCCATTCAGACAGTGATTACATACGATGTGCTTTTGCTTGTGCTAGGATTGTGTCGAGCTTGTTCTTCCAAGTAACGTGGAATCGCGCTTTCTCCTTATCACTCTCTTCTCCGCCTGGTCGACTGTGTTTTCTTGGCTGTCTGCAATGGTTTTTCCATAAAATTCCATTTGATTTCATTGATGTATTCTATAATCTGTACTATTGAAACGATCTTCAGTAGGCATAAGTTTGATGATCATAACAATCACATGACTTTGGAATGTGATCGGTTTAGCAACAAGTAGTAAAGGGTGCAGTTGTGTGTAGGCAACAATGGTAGCAATGCTAGAAACCAGTTTTACTGCTTGAGAATATTGTAACAACCACGTTTTAGTTTGGTATAAAATGGACCATTTATCATTATCTGTTGTCATTTTTCAGATATAACCCTTAATTTTTATTAGTATTCTATTGGTAATGACGAATAATCTTGGATGCCAGCGTTCACTATATCTCATATCTCAATTTTTCTTCAGAAAGTTCCATTGCATCGATTATGTCATCGTCCCTTTCATCTCCTTCCTGTTTCGTTCATTCCTTAACTTTTATCCTTCAAAAGTTTTTTCTTCATAAGAGGCGCTGTTCTCTTCTGGGAAATTACAAGCCACTGAATCCGCGGAGGTTTGCTAACTGGACAAATTTATGACCTCTTGTTTTCATTAGTGGTTTTCTAATGGATCATAACGTGTTTATTTACAACCTACAACTTCCTTAAGTGGCATCTCAATTGTCGAACACTTGTTCTTCTCTAAATGATTGTGACAAGTGTATCGTATCTGCTAATTAGTTAAAATTCGCTATATCTTGAACCTTTCAGTATTCTCAGCGTTTCTTATCGATGTTACACGCAACCTTCGACGTCCATTTGACCGTGGGCTGCCTACCGAGATTTTATTTGCGTGTTGAATTTAAAATACATCGGAGTATATAGTGATCTTTAATGGTTCCCTTTCTTACTTGTCTCTGCTTGCTAAATTCACTCGAGTTCATACACTTACCAAAGAGATTCAAAACAGTTCACTTATGATGGAAAGCTACGATTCTGTCTGCCCATTTTGCATGTTCCGTGAGTCTGCAATTTTGTGAAGCGGTTTTAAGTCAGCCGAGTGGGACCCAACGGGACAATGTGGAACATGTTAGTTGAAGGGCTAGAAATATCCTCTAATCGGCGTTTTTGAGTGTTTTTAATAATTTTGAAGTCAAAGTCACTTTGCAACTCATCAAGTCCTTGAGTTCTTGAAATGAGATCACGACTATTGTTCCAACGCGAAACGCCCGATGATGAATTTTCTTCAAAAGTCACTGCAATTGTTCGTGAAACAGATTGTGATTATGAGTGTTAAAATAGTACAGCAGTTGCTGAAGTTTCTATTTCACATCTTTATTCTCTGGTACATTTTAAATAAGCTGAAAAGTGCACGAAATTTTTTTGCTAGACTTTCAAAGGCTCTATAGCGAGCAATTCCTTATGAGTTTCGTTCAGATCCAAGGATTTTGCTGGTAGCCGAAAATTCGACTGGTACTCTCGTAGTATTACACGAGCTCTGCGTACTAGTTCTCACGCCTGCCGATGGTATTTGTAAAGCGCACGCAACGAAAGCTGATGATTCGTGATCCGTCGTGACCAAAAATTTTCCCTGGATTCCAACATTAAGGGGCATCTGCAGGCGGGTACTGTTTTGTCTCATATACCGCGTACAAAGGCCTCACCTCTTCGTCGTTCATCGTAGATGTTTTACATTCTGTCCTTCCGCATGCGATCATCAAGTGTTTCACTGTCCTTTCAAGTATATGTCCTTGCATTGATGCTTTCATTTCTCGACTAAGTTGGTGACTAACCAACAATGAAAACCAGAGTTTTTTGTTCGGCATTCATTAGAGCAACGCAAGAAAGGCTATTGTCCCGTTCCGCTGCCATGTTCGTTTTTTGAGTTAGTAAACAACAAGCAGATCAAACAATTCATAGTCTGTTTCGTCACATTCTAGAATGCATTATCAGCTCCTTTTGTTGAAACTGGATAGTCGTTCTAGCAAGGATTTGCCTCGTTCACTTTGAGGAGATTTTAGCCCGCTGTTGTCTCTCAAATTCGGCCAGATAAAGGGGCGAAATCGAAATCGAGCTGTTGCGTGCAAACAGCTACTGTAATATTTTGAAACTGAAAGTTGTTTTCTTCTTTGATCGGTTTCTCGTTTAGTACAGCGTACTTCTCTTTCAAAGTACTCATTTTAATGTGTTTCGTTGTAATAGTGTACCTTTGCTTTTAAAAGTGGGATAACAAGTAGAAATAGAACTGGTTAGAAGTGGTTACTAGACAAGCATCGTTTCCAACCGACCACTGGTGTTCACATTCCGATCGTGTTTTACGGGTCTGTATATAATTGGGATTTTATATTGACTTACATTATATTACTGAGATGAGGGTGAAGGAAATGATATTTGAAAAACATTTAGAAGTTGTATGATGTATGTTTCGCAAACAAAAAGGCACATCAATATTCACTTATTTGAGAGAGGAGGTACTTGAATGACATGCCTTTGTCCAAATTTCCAATCTCAAAACCATTTGTCTATTATAGTGTCTAGGAGTAATGGTCATGCGGCTAGTCTGTTTCTTTGATCATTTAGTTGGTTAGGTACAATTACTTACTTATTTGGATACTTAGATGGTCGGTCTTCACTAGTTGTGCGGACACCAGCACATATTCCAAGTGGTACATTGGTGGTCGTGCTTATGATAATCCTTGGTTCCCTGATGTAACCTAGCAAGAGCTTCTTCAGGTCTTCACAATATCGTTTCCAAAGATGGATTTCGGCGACGGATCTTTGGCCGGGCTTCCTACTAGCGATTCGGAGATGGTATTAGACCGAAATCAAAAACAGAGGTAGAAAATAAACCGACCGCTCATGGATGATGTAGGCAGAAATTTTCGGGTACAATTCCGTCATTGAAAAGGTTTTTCGAATGGATGTGTTTTGTTGAACGAAGAATCGCCATTGCACTATTGGTGATCATTCGAAACCTTAATTCATTATGAATAGGAAGATATACTTACTTCTGTAAGAATTTTTCATAGCGTTGTAACATTCAAAGTAAAATTATGTTTCACACACAACGCGCCCTTTTATCATTATCGCGCTTATATTTCACTGGAAGCACGAGAAGCATATGGGGTGAAGAGAAAATCTTCGAGTATCAGAATTGTGCGTTTTATCTGGGATTTTTTCCAAAGCGAGGAAAAATATTAAAGTCGCACTGCAGTTGTCGCAGTGCACATGTGAATCGCTCCAGCGCCAGTCTACTGATTGCACCACATATCCACATCCACTACACACTCTAGCCGACTTGTTTTTCCTGCTAGAGTCTAGTAATTCGGTCTTTTCAGAAAACAAGCACACTTTCGGATTTGGCGGAACTTACGCTATTCATTAATTACTGATAGTTTGTCGAATAAGCTCTGTCCGGCGAAAAATACGCGGGTGTGGAACACAATTGCATCTTCTCCAATACAGCGCTTTAAAGAGACCTCTTATCGAAAAGAAGTAATCTCTTAAAATTGCCGAGATTCACGCTATTCAGAGTTAGATGAATGCTTGGGAGAAGAGCTCTCTTCAACGAAATATAAACACGACAGTGCGCTGCGCTCATGGAACGAGATATTATCCCTCTTGTTATAACGTTGTAAGAAGGCCTTTATAAAAGTAAGTACATTTTTGGATTCGTAATGATAAGCTTTCAAGTGGCTGCTACCATTTTGAGCAAAATTTTCTGTGCAGCGAAAAAGGGTCTCTTAAAAAAACCCTTTCCGTTAACGGAATTGCACCATTGGTTATGTACGATTCCCTTTTCCAGAGGTTGTATTTAGTTTCGGACACATTTAGTTAACATATGCTTCAGATGAAATGTTCATCTTACTGCTGAAATTCATAGTAAATGTTACCAATGACTCAAAATCCATCACCCTGTAGTCATCGAGCCATCCCATTTCGCGTTAAATGCGTAACCTTTTAGATCATATATGCGATGGTAATTTATTCCTTGCATAGTATTAAGAAAAGTCGTCGAAATGACTGAATTGTCAATTCACATCTCGTCATCCCAGCAAATGCGGACCCGTTGGTCCATCACTATTTTAATTGAAGAATTGGGATTTTGACTGAACTGTTTTTTCTTTATTTACAACTGTCGTACCAGAATTCTTCGCTAGTGTCTTCTTTTTTCTAAGAAGTTTCAAAGATAAAAAGCACTATTGATGAGGATTGCAAAGAATTTCAAGGTTCTGGCGGAACATGTACATTAGTAATTTGTCGTCGTAGTTGTCTTCGACCGTCTTCTTGCCTCTTCAAAATCGATCAAAAGTGTACGATTTTGTGTTCTAATTTCCAGGAGCGACTTTCCATTAACCCTTCAACGACCAAATCACAGCATGGCTGTCATCGCATAAGAATCATTATCGATTTAGTAATTAGTAATCAGAAAAAACTCGCTAACTAACTTCTTAAATCGTCGTTTATCTAATCTTTAGTTCATGAGAGGAAAAAAGGGCATAGGGAGGACTTGAGAGGCTTAAAGAAATGTTTTCAAAAGACCATGATTACTGCATCGTACTCAGATTGATGTGTGACATAGTCGTCGAAAGGTTAAACTCAACTCAGATATGAAAAATTGTTTCTTTTCTTCATTCAGCAATATCTAAAACTTCGGCGATTTCTCTCCTTTGGAACCTGAGTCAAGTGGTACCTGCTCAGCCGAACATGATCATAACACAAGGAGAAAAATTTTGCGTTCTGTTCAACTTCTTGGAGTTGCATATTCTCATAAGAATAGGTGCATATCGTGTTTGCCACAGGTTGCTATGTGTTCTTTTGTGTGCTACTACTACTGTGTACAGCTGGTTTCATGCTGTGGTTTGCCACTTGTTTCAAAACCTCTTCTTCTTAACCTTATCATCGGCGGATTTGACGCGTACGCGAAATCGTGCGGTAGAAACGTTTTGCAATACTGATTATTTATAAAAATGCTGCTTCTTCTAGGACTTATAAAACATTCCCTATGTGAGGAATTCATCATGAAAGGTGAATGTAGCAGTGGACTACTTAATCGCCTCAGAACATTCACAGCCAAATCAAATGTGAATGCAGATGAGTGCATCGTAGTCGTAGATACGAGATAATCCTTTCCAATATGCCATCAAATTTTATTTGATTTGACTTTGTTTGTAGATATGATTGTGGATTTAGGAAAGTTGAATTCTGAGGTTCTAAGGACTACAAAATTTGTATGAGGACAAGTTTTCGGTTGTTCTATGTGTTTTGGGCGGAAAGTACTGTCACTCCCCATATTTACAGACTGCTGTGTGACCATGAGTCTTTTGACCTTCTTTTTCGCTGTTATTCCCGAAATGAACTTTACAGTCTTTTTTTTTGAAAAAAAGCTGGATCGTCCTAGTCCAGTTTATACTAGAGTTTTTCTTTCCACAACTATAATTGATTAGCATAAGGAACGAGATGCATGATGGGATCCCACCGCAACAAAGGTGTTTTATTTGCGATTTCTATGAAAGAGAATTTTAAATTTACGAGTGCCATCAACATTTCAAGTTATATATCTATGATCCATATGTCAATTCCAATCAATGGAAGCGCTAATCGCAATGATGCACCAGCAAGTTTTTCTTTATGGTGTCTAGCATATCTGCAGAGTATTCGAAATTGTATTGTTGAGAACAAGAAGCTTTGATGGAATGCAATCCACTTATTCGCACGCTATTCAATTTGCATCACTTTTATTCCTCCTGACAGATTACACATCAGTGGGTAGATCCATATTATCACAAAGATAAATCATTGAAGAATAGTGGTATCACTCTATGATGATCAAAAATATAAAATCAAGTGGTAATGTCAAGGAAACCTCTAGAAAAAATCATGGAAGCGAAGTTTAAGTGCCGCGCGACCACACCGATGCACACATGCTGAGACAGAAGTTTCTTTACTTTCCAAATTACTCTAAATTGTTTCATTGACTCTTGAATTCATCTTTGCTTACAGACATTTTCGACGAAGTCTTCTTTAGCGGTTAACCGTCAACTATCGAAGATCCTTTGATGATGTGAATATCCTTTAATTAACTTTACTTGACATAATTTCGCTATCCCACAATTGCTTGTTTTTCGCTAAACTATATGCTGGATAACCAGTAGCTTACATTAAACGCTACCTAACCAATTAGAATCATCCCATTTCATTGATTGCTCTGTGAGCAAGAAAAAGTCCTGAAGCAATTCCAAGACTTGGTTAATTGGATTTTATTTACGTTGGACCATTGGAACAGGCATTTGTTTCATTTTGACATAATTTTAAAGATGCACGAAGATTAGATGAAGTTGATACAGCGAAAGTAATTATAGGAAAAGCGGAATACTCGCACCGATCTGATTTAGAAATTAGGTTTCTGAGTAGAAGTGAAGGAATAAAGTATTCGAAATCTGAAGTGTTGGGAGCGATATGAGTACCATAGAGGTGACGCACTAACAAGTGGTGATTTTGTCCTGCTTCCGATTTCTCAAACTCGTTTTAGACTAGTAGACCTGACTCACTGGACGAGTTCTGTATATTGCTTTGTGCAAATCTCAGTCGAATCATTCATTTCGACTACAATTTGAGGCACTTTGAACTTTTTCTTTCCTATTCGAGAAAAAGTCGAAATGTAGCTGCCGAGGGGGACGTCACACACTGCAATGTATCAAGAATATCTCCTAAATCTTTCTCAAACCATTACGTGGCGTCCAAAAACAGTGTCATAATGGAATTTGTTTCCGTTTAGTAATCAGTAATCTGTAAAGTAAGGAGGATGAAGCTGTCGGCACTGATCAATCCCTAATGGTTACACCACCATTCGACTTCATGAAGCACAGTTGGAGGTCATTGAAAACATATCTGGTCTTTGCAGTACTCACAGCTGCCTACCAATGTATCAAGCCAGTGCTGCTTTTCTCCGAACCAAGTCTGATACCATTACCAATTTGCCGATCCCGAAGCGATAAATGGCTTGATGAGCTTTGGGCGCCAGATCGAGCCATCGATCACGTGTGCCCCAGAGCATCTTCAACCACTGCGCTACCACTCATACTGGCGATTCGTGAAAGCTCGATTTTTTTTGTTGAGATCATCATTTTCTCGAGTGACAAAGTTGCTAAACGTCATGGAAAGTGTTTTGGGGACGTAAAAATGGCTCTAAAGAGCCATTGCAGTGCCTTTGTACACTCTAGCGTAAATACTATAGGGAAGCGGTTAATATATTATATTTCACATCGTTCTTTTCGAATATTTTCTTGAGAACACGCTCAAATTTCAAGAAATCTCATAATTATTGTCTAAGCTAACTTGTCATGTGGTTTGTTAATGGGCTCTTGTTCAGTATGGTGTGGGGACTGGATCACCCACAGAGGATTGGATAAAAGACGAAGGGTTTTGTTCGACTGACGGGACTGTAAGGTCGAAACACGTGTATCGGGCTGTACAAGAGCCCATAATGTGAGATTACTTAATATCAATTGCTTACCATGAGAATCGCTTTCGAAGACGCAGAACTCTAAAGCAAAAAATTTCAGTATTCGTTATTCAATATTACGCCTCACCAATCACGTTAGGATTGGATTATCAAGTTGAATCCTGGTATCACATTGCTCACGCAATGCAATTTGTCATAGTAACTTCTGATATAACTTTCGAATGAGGCTATTGTAAAAATATCCAGTACAATCCTAGAAATTCTCAAAGCATTGTAATATTACGTGAATCTTTAGCATTGTGTGCAACTCCACTTCTTAATCCAAGGCTGTTTTTGGCACTATTGGCAACGGTAATCCATCATAAATCCTTTATATCTTTTTTATTTTGGCTTTTGGCTTATCATCGTGTCACTTCAGTAAGCACCACCAAAGTTTTCGTTTGTTTGTGATGCATGCCAAAAGGCATTCGTCGCTCATCATTTGCCGCTGGTTGGGAAGGCATGAAGAGCAGCACGAAACACAGTATCAATCACTTTACTGTTTTCGTTGATGGAAAGATAATAGCTGCGAATAGCTAAACGGCTATATCATAACATATGTTTGTCTTTTTCATCCCTATAGACATTCCTACCTGAACATCAAGCACAAACCACCACTTTGCGTGATCCTGCTCGAGTTCAACCAAATCACAGCGTGACTACTCACAAAGAAAATGTAGCGACAAGGCCTTCTGATAAATTCCTAAGAACCTATGTGATTTAGGAAAGCGATTACTGCAAAAATTCCCTAGCGTTTACTATTCTACGTTTACAACATGAGCTTGATTGCTTGGGATAAGCGCCCTAATCGAAAGTCGAAATATTTTATTGAGAACCAGCACTGATAGTCTTTCCTACGCGACGCGACTTTCTCATGAGACGCGACGCTACCATTATCTGTGCAAGCATATCTGGTTGCCTGCCTGCCTTCCCACGAGACGCGACGCGGCCATTACAGTATCCGAGTGGGATTTGACGCCATGCGGTGGGAGGCAAAATGACTCTCATGGTTGTCAAAGGGGCAATCCAACGGCTTCGTATGACAGTCGAGTATTGCATTAGCAATCAAGTCGCTCCTAGCAGTTTATTTTCGCTTGTCACTATTTTTCTCCTTTATAAATTAAAGACAACTTGTTTGAGTTTTTCAAGCTAACAGGTCTAGTCGTAAGAACGATTTGTTGTAAACGATGGATAAGTTTGTCAGTTAATCAGCATATTAGTCTTTTTATGGGTTAGTCCAATGCTTCTCAGTGTAAAAGCGAAACGACCTATGTGTTGGTGTCTCATTTTGCACTATCAGCACAGAATATTTCTTTGCTCGAATTATGCTACTTTTGTTTGTAAATATATCTTACTTTGAGACATTTCTGCAGACACTCGACTATGCGATTTCTGAAAAGAGTACACTATGATTAGTTTCTTACAATGACAGACGTTGAATATTTCACCACTAAAGAATAACACACCCAGTTATGGACGGTCTCGCAGGGTCACGTTGATGGACGACTTCCTTCATCACACAATCCATTTAATCACAATCGATCACGACATAGTCGGCGTTGGAACTCCATTGGCGATGACAAAACGGTGCACGTAGCACATCTGGTTGAATTTCTCCAGCACTGCTCCCAGTGAACAGATGGATGGTAGTCCAACCTGCTGTGCCCATTAGGGAACCAATGTCATCCTTATGTCATTGTTCATAGCTCTTGTGCGTGACACACATCCATATAACCCAGTGTTTTCTGAGTCTTTGGCACCTCTTGTCCGATGTTCATGAAATATTTCTTACCTACAACGTTTTTTTTTACCATGTGCTAGCGATGGCGAAGGCGTCTCAACATGACGATGCAAAGCAGAATGCAATGTTATGTCAAGGTAAGCCAATTATGACTAGCCAGAGATCCTTTTGAAGCGCTTAACTTTAGATTTTCGTAGTGAAATGGACTTCATCTGTGCTTTACAGCTTGCCGAAGCTCTCTACAATTACTGAGCAGTAAATTTCAAAGGGAACTTTGACTTCACATACCTTCATCAGTCATATTTTGAGTAAAAGATCTCTTTAAACGTTGACATCGAATCGACATTATAAAGGTGAAATCTCTTCCTGTGTATTTATGAAAGCTGCATTAGAGAATAATTTGATATGCTGTAAATGTCAATTAATAGTTGTCTTTATCATTTTGTGAGACTCAGGTAATTGTTATCCACAAACGCAATCAATCATGTGGACTTTGTGTGCAAACATCATCATCTCACAAAGCAGGAGCCTTCTAACCCTTTCGCGACCATACCCTTAATTTCAGCATGTACCCCGGTAAACTCTAGCAACCATGCGTACTTATTTCGATGCACTTAGTTTTTCTTGATTTTTTCCGCCGTATAGAGCTTTTTATCATGTTCACTAGTCCTCAAGTCTTCTAATTCATGGAAATTATTTTTTCTCATGTCAGAAGAAGCTATTTATTCATAACAGTCGAAAATTAGGCGTAGTCGCGAGAGGATTAAGACTGTAACAGTACGACAAAACAGTACTAATTGTACTCTTTGTAATACATTTCATTAAATGAGTACAATAGCACTTCCTTGCATTTTATAAGCTCATAGCAGTTTGCCACAAATACTCCGACCCGAGCTATTCAGACTAATGAGGTGTTTGTTTCGATTCTTCTATACGGGATCGACCTCGACGTCTACGGTGTGTCGTCATTACGAGATATAGAAGTGGTATTGCATAGCTGAATTTGGCAGAAAATCCGAAAACATTTCATCCTCATCATTCTATTTTCATCCTTAAGCAAAAACATTGTTTCCCGTCACACGAAAAACTTCACTCCCCCCTTCATCTATATTTTTAATCTATTTGAGGATCTTTTCTAGATGATTTCAATAGCTTCACATGGTTTCCGGCAATATAATTTTACTTAACCCGCTGACGGGTAATTACTGATAGCATCGACAAACATGAAATATGACTGACAACATGACAACGAAAAGGTATATGTGGTGTAATGGACAAAGTGAATCGCGCAAAGAGTAATCACGAGTTAAAAGATCGCCTGAAATTCCGACTGTGCTCATGTCTTAGTAATCTTGAACCCGTATTTCGCATAGTAGTACCCTACCATGAGAAAAAAGGCAGCGAATTTTCATTATGCGTCCCGTCATCACACAACCTTCGTGTAGCACAACACTTCTTGCGTTTAATTCGTTTCCTCGCACTCAGTCTGCATATAGGCTTCGAAGATTTTACGTGTTGCCTTGGTTGCTGCTTGAAAATTTCTTTCCTCTTCCTAATGAACAATTGTAGAATGTTGGTCGAAACGATTCCCTTGAAATTCTGGAGATAGCCGCGCCAAGGGATTTCCGAAACCGTTTGTTGATTTATTGCAAAAGAGTGATGAGGGAGAGAGATCAAACCAGATTGTCACCCTGTCTCCTATTACACTACATGATTAACCACTGTGCTACACGCTTTGGTAGTAAATATAAAATTCAAACTTGCAAAGTTTGATTTTTCATTCGGTCAAAAAATAACTGGAGCTGGTTTCTGTGAATTTCCCACTCTTAGACGGAAGAACAATCTGCTTGAGATTCAAGCGAGGGAGAAAAGGAGCCTTTGAGCTCAGATTCAATGTTTGGTAAAAGAGTAACGACTAGATTCTAGGAATCTGTCATCGCTAGCGGTACACTTGCGGGTGACTTTTCACGTCCTTTTCTACTTAGCGTTCACTTCTGTTTTCATTGGACGCCCTCAACTCGTCTACTACCTCTTTACCATCGAAATGTCGCGGCAGAATCAATATGCAGACTTCAATCAATCTCTTGAACGTATTTGGATCTCATAGTAGGCTCTATAACTTTAATCAACCTTTAGCATTCCTTATATTCAACCCTGGATCAAATAACCTCGCAACTAACCACATCAGGATGTTTGGAGGAGATGATAGCACGTGATGTGGTCATACTGACACAAATATTTTGCAAAGAAGTAACCATCCATGTGCACAGGCGAGCGTAATCATTAGTCTAGGTGTTTTTCATACATGAAATTCGCCGAGAGGTGACATAGAAGAGAAATGGTTATCTTTGACTTCAGTTGATGGATAAGACAGTTCACCCAAATGTCAATGTGATGGAATTTCTTATAAATTCTCATAATAGATGCTGACTGAGATTCTTTCCCGCTTGCCTCTTATCACCTATCAATTATTGGAGATGATAATACGCCATGAGGCACCACTGTTACATTACGTGACTTTTCACCCATCCACAGCACCTAGACGTCATTTCCACATTCTCTTACTACTTGACTTTTTAGCGCTATTTTGATGTCATAAATATAAGCCCAACGAGATTTTCACAGTAGGAAAAACGAATGACGATTGGTGTGGAGAGGAAGTAGTGAGGTAGACATGAAATAGATTGCACAACCAAGAGAACCTACTTATAGAGGGCCACTAAATTCAACGAAAAAGTATAACGGAGTTGTAATAATCTCATTGATTACATGCACGACCCAACCCACCTCCGTTGAAGAACGCTTACCACAAAAATTACGACGGACTACAAAACATGACGCTCCTGCCTAAATGGGCATACTCTCATATGGCTGCCCAACCTTCTTACACTTTACATTCGATTCATACTTATGCGACCGTCATCCATACATGAGTTGAGGTTTCATAAAGTTTCACAACCTGATATAATCACTCGACCACAATTATCGAGAACCTGATGGAGGCCAACCGGCGAAACGTTTGCCATAGTGTTGGAGATTTCTGAAAACCCCATGATTCATTTAGAGAAGCAAAAATTTGTCGTCCACACCGAGCTTCAATAAGAGTTAAATTTGAATGTCACCTACACTGTTCTCGGTCAAGTTCGTATGTGGATTCATTATGGCTTGACAACCTAACCCTTCCTTTTCCCTAGTGTCACAATGTATTCTGTTCCATGCTTTCTTGTCCCAAAACTCGCGACGTGCCTCACTACGGTGTTCCGGATTTTTGAATGAGAAGTGTAATAGTGAACTTTGTTCTTTTGTAAATTGTCTTTCCTCCCACTGAATTGCTGCCATTTCACAAAGAACGATGAGCTCCAAAAAGTGACGTACCGCCAACCCAGTTTGTACTTTGAGCGACACTTCGCTCTACCCATCTACAGGGTTCACAAAAGCACTCCTCAATAATCACATCAACCTTTCTCTATCGGTTCTAGTTGGGTGGAGTGTCAGCGCACTTTCTCCTTGTCGATGTTGCTTACGGCTACCCATTAGTAATCAAAAGGTTAAGGCAATAAAAGTCGGGTACCACGTGTTCACTGCGTTTGATAAATGCGGCGAAAACCGCAGTCACGCCAGAATCTTGTTCATGAAAAGTCACGTGATGGTGTCTGAGTTTTCTCAACGGCACTCGTGCTCCCTAATTTCGCTAGACTGTTTATCAATCCATGTATGAGATTTATATAAGACAAGTGGGCCTCATTTTCACATAACTTCGGCCAGAGATTCCCAACGGTATCAAGAATCTTTTCAATACAGTGCTTTTACGCATAGTTATGCACTTGTAATCATTGTTAAGACCAGAATGCTTTTGCGTGAAAAGTCTTGATTGTTGACGACACGACAAGGTCGTTTCATCGTTTAACGCTTCTTCTTCCATGCTTGTTTTCAATCTTTGCACGATAGAACACCTTCGTCACGCAAACCACAATCTTTGATCGCTTTTACACACCAACATCTTTGCATAGATGTTTTGTACAGATTTATTTTTAGGCACTGGTTATTAATTGTCGGTAAATATGCATGATGTGGACTGCTACTTTAGTTGATCTCTCATGAAGTCATTAAGAACGCTAACAAATGTTGAAGGACAGGAGTCATATCAATGCGTGCAAAGTAAAATTTATAGCCATCGTTTTCGAGATTCGGAATGATTCGCACTTCAGTAATGGTCTCTTGTGGTTTGGTCTCTACTTTCGTATAAAAACTTCCTTATATCGTCCGTCAAACCTGTTTTTTCCACTCGTTGTCATACTGGCACCTCCGTGTTTCCGTTATCCCCCATTTTGTTTTATATCATGTATTCTATTCCAGCGACCAGCCTAGAAGCGTACTTCTTCCAAAAAATAATGTCAATACAGATATATCAATCGATCGACCGTTTTCAGTCATAACGAGACACTCAAATCTAAAGCCCGCGTGTTCTTTCCAGTAAGGCGTGACCTTAAATGTTTTCTGGAATGCTCGTTGTTGTTAATGTACTTACCGTAAATCAGTACCGAGTGATCATCCATCTACATGAAAACAGAGCGTTCGCTCTTTTGCCTCGCGCGAGAGCATGTCAGTCATGGTACTATTTTTAGTCGAACTGACTTAACTACTCTAGAGTGCGGATGTTTTGTCATCACGTAAAGTGTCCTTAAAAGTTCAACTCGGATACTGTAGTCTATTTTAGTAGTGTTAAGCGGCGAAGTATGTAGTTGTCAAAGTCTTAACGATTCTTAAATTACGTAGTACAAAAAAGTATTGTGGTCCATTAGAGACTAAATGAATATTACGGCTGCTTGTTCCAAGGCTTGTTCGGGCTTTCTTTTCATGTTCCTGGATCGCTACTGTTGCACCATTTCAGCAGAACATATTATGTGATGGCTTCTCATCGCCAAACCTAGTGGACTCAGTGTCAGATGTGGCGAGTTCATTGAGGAAGTAGTGAAGAGAATAGAAAACACATAGATGTGCTTTTACCTCTTCCATTAAATGACGATTCTATCTCTACCGTAATTCACACCACGAAGATAAAATCACTTAACTAACTAATCGAAAGCATTCGAAAGGGAAAGTAACGTTAGTGGTGAAGCGATCGCTGCTCGTCTCACGTAACTGAGGAAATGATTTCAGAGTACTACCTTAGACTTCGAAAGATCAGGGTTGCTACCGTATGAAGGACGACGGGGTGGGGCACGTGTGGCGCGCCCAAGTATTTATGTAACTACATGGTAGAGAGGAGCCGGCAGGTACTGGTTTTCGTGCGTCTCGTTTCTCTTAATCAAACCTTTCCATGTTGAAGTGTTTTGCTTGATACCTTGACTACAGCAGTCAACTCATGAACTTAGATGTCTATTTAACAGAATTTTCATTAGGTTCTCATGTTAATATAATCTTTCCGCTCTTTTTCGTTCTCTATAGGACAACGAATTCTCAGCGGAGTTTCCATTGGCTATTCATTCACACATTCTTCTTTTGTACTTAATCCTCAAAATTTGTAATATCGGCCACTGATTCGAACGTACATGTTGGTTTGCCGCGAAATTCGTTTTGATTTCTATGTATTTTTCCCGTTCTCCTCGTGTTGTAAGCATTACTCATCTTAAAGGGTAACCATTATGGTCTTCCAGCTGAAGATGAGATGTCCCGAGACAAGCAGTCCAACAGCTGCCGAACTTCTCGAAGCTACTAAAAAACTCTACGTAAAGACTGATGTTCTGAGACAGCGTCGAATAGGTAAGAGTGGTTTCAGACCTGATTTTAAAGTGATTCAGTTTATGGGGGCTTTATCATTTTTGTACCTTGAATTTGAGACTAAAGGTTGTTGGTAGAATGATACTCAAGATAGCTTCTCTTGCTTACGTGATCTACAAAAATCACAATTTAAGTGGAGTTTAGTGTTAATCAGCAATTCCATGTACCAAACATACATCATGATTTTATCTGGGATACTTGGATACTGAGTCGGTCCGTCTTTACAAATCGCGCGAACCCCAGCACATTTCCATTCGTCTCTTCTTCTCGAGAATGTCGTCCACGAGGATGATTTGATTCGAACATGGCGGCTGGCACGTGTTTCATACCGTGATCTGTAAAATATCGGCAGGTGTGAATACAGCTGATTAATTCTTGTAACGGATACGTCCGCCCAACATGTAGGTGGTCGTCCTCGGTAACGGTTGTATTCTCCTGTAGTCCACTCTACAGTTCGTTTCGTCCATCTGTCATCCTCTTCTTACTATTTGACCGGCCCATCTGTGTTTCTCTATTAATGCATATTCTTCTCGGTGGCGAAGATAGAGAGATTTCGGAGATGTGAGCTGCGTAAACCAACTAGATGTTGTTAGTGCTGACTAATTTTCACAAAACATCGTCCAAGCGCTCTCTGAGTCGTTCGCAGTAGTCTTGACGTGCTCGAAGTATCAACCCACGTCTCTGCTTCATAGCAGTGCACAGAGGGACTATTGTATCGAAAAGATTAGCGCGCAATTTTGGGTTCGTTAGATGGTCGGTGGCTTCTTAAAGAGGCTCGCATACGACACACTCTCTCTCCTTCTGTTAAGTTCCTCCTGCATGTTGTTCTCCGTGCTCAGTGAACGACCAAGGTACACTAACCAGGAAGTCCTAAATCTCAAAACATACATATATTGAAAACATGTTATTATTTCCAGCTCAAAATCAGTAAATATCAACACAAAGGTCACACTTGTAGTAACAGAAGGCGAATATGTCTGCTTTCTGCTATTCTTATATAGTATTCTTTGCAGAACCGAAAGAACCACGTCTTTTTCAATTTTCCGATTCTGAAGATCGAGCATGTCATAAGGTAATTCACTGCTAAAGTGTAATAAACAACTAGCACCTGAAGATATGCTTCTAGCTTCCATCTCCTTCCGTTACTACTTTTCACATACCGTCGTATAGGTCAGCTTTTACCTACGTACAGAAGCCATCATCACAACTTAGAAATAGTGATGCTCAAAGACGCCCGACAAGGTTTCTTAGCTTATTCTCTTTAAAAAGTTTTTCGTAATATCCGTATTTTTCCGACGTTTCCTGAACAATCATAATATAATATTCTGTTTATTTGGAATGATTTTCTAACGTGTGATAAAGAGTTCACTAAACGAATTTAAGATTACCAGTAGTGGTGACCGCTGCACCACCACCGCCGTATCCACGAAGTACTTCCTTGACAGTAAATGATAAACCTTCACACGAATCAACTTCTGACTGGAAACCAACACCGAAACCAAGACGCAGCATAATGGTTAATTATTTTCCTATTTTGATAATTTCGCACTGACACCATAAACCACTTGTGACTTATATTTAAACTCTCCTTCCAATTTATAATTTAAATTTGACTGGTTTAGCGTTCCATGTCCGAAATTCCTTTGGAGGAGCATGTGAAACCTCAGCCGAAACCTCGACGTAAAGTAGTTACTAGTGAACGGATAAGTAACGATCCAATTGAGCTCGACAGCCATCACACCACCTTCATTGAAGGCCTACAAAGTTCTTCGGTTTTGCACAGAAGGAAGATTAGTAAGTTTTCCCATTACATTCGTGTTGACGTCAAATTCATACAGTTGCCTCCAATTTGCCACTAGCGCTTCCCGTCTCTGATATCTTGGAGTCTTTATGGTCCGAATATTCGAGTCGTCGTGCGCCTGTTTCTTCTCCTCATCCATAGTTACGAAAATATTAATTTTCATCAATTAAGGAAAGTTATGCTGTGGTCTTTAAGATTAGGCATTCGATTCGTCGAACCCTCTAGATCTAATCAGAGAGTGCTACTAATCGTCGTCATGAATGAGAAATAAATTCTATCATTAGCAAGATGATGGCATCGACCAAAGACCATATTAACCAAATCTGCTAGACGACGACCACCACATACTATATATTTTGTAGGAAAATTTCTTGACCAAATTCTACCTTCGCCATCAAATAGGTGGTTCATCTTCAAACAACGCCATAGCATCCATTCAACAGCAATCAATGTAACATGGCGTGCATTTATAACAAATTTTCTAGAGCATTTTAATTTTCTTATGACGAGCAGCACATCATTCGATGAACCTGAATTTGCTGTTGTAATGCCATAAAATAAGAAAATTTTCTGCGAACGGGAGGGAGCCAGCGGACGGAAAGCCAATGGATTAGGTCAAAGCCACAACCAACCAACATCTCTGCTTATCGTAAACAATTTTGAATGCTTTACTATTTGACAAAAGCACAGACTTCGACAGAAAACTCCGCTTTTTGTGAGGAGGCGTTTTGATGTTTGCTTAGCAGAAGTTACGAAAACTTTCTTCTTTATGAAGAGAGCTGTGAAAATGTAGTATTTCGCAAGGGACAACAATTACGTAGCTCGACGAAATGTCAAACTCTTGAAATAATCTAACTTATAAGCTTAGCCTCATTTTGTGAATGTTGATGAGAGCATGCTCTCAGATTTGGAAAAGGGCATGCTACGTCAAAAGTCGAGAAATGACGACGTTAATGAGAAAATGAAGGAAACTGAAACTGAAACATCCGGTAATAAAATGCATGATGTAGATGGTTGGCGCCTTTTATATCGGGTAATGGCTTGAAGTAATGACAGTGTAAATTTTCACACTAATTTTAACATTAGTATCATAGTAATTTTAGAAATTTTCAACTTTGCAGCGAAGTCCTGCTCAAGTCTCTGCGCTCCATCCGTTGCTGCGCTGAAAAAACGAGCACACGCCACAAGGCCTCCTACACCAGTTATAAACAATGAGGTAATTTCAGCCTATAATTCACCTTGTCATTCAGAATGTAAGGTACTTCAAAGGGCAGATTAGTTGTTAAATCCTTTGGGTACGACAGGTACACGCCGGCATCACTATTCGCTGGCCCCGGACGAACCGCTCATCGTGCGCGGCGAGGCGGAGCTGGAGGCGGGTCGCTGTCGTACCTAAAAGCTTAGAAATATAAGGGCAGTAAGAGCTTCTAACAAAATTACGCAAGAAAACTACTTGTCTTTTATGTGCAAACTAATAACTAGGGCATCAAATATGTCATTTCACGTTGAGATCTCACCCGTAATGAGTGTTATACAGTGATTAGAGGTGCTCTGCAATTCGCGCATGGTCATTGGTTAGATTCCATGCAGTGTGCATATCAAACCATGCTTTCTTCCAAGGTTGGCAGATTGTTAATGACTTATTTTAGAGGACAAAACACTGGTTTGTTGCATCAGTAGGTCACCACATAGTATCTTAGCTGAGAGGAGATGTTCATTCACCTCTGTCATGTCTAATGAAATAAAATCTACGGTGAATCCCTCAGGAAGTGATCAGCTCACAACGACTGACGCTTAATCTGTCTGTCTTCAGGAAGAGTTACCGTCGTTTCCAGTCATGGATGAATCAGAACGAGATTTCTTAGATGCGGCTGTAAGACTCACATATTCCTCAGACGATGAGGAAAGGTAAGCTGGCATTGTTTGAGAAGACTGTCTTGTTGGTATTCAAGATTCTACGAATGCCTGACTTCAGCTCTCCATCCACACCCTCTGGTGATCATCTGTCGATTGAGAAATCTTGTTTTCTTCCGTCACCAACCATCGACAGTGGCCGACCAAACAGTGATGACGAAGAACGAAGGTGAGATTGGTTTATCCTGATGGGAACTGTTGCAGTGCTGGCAACAAAATCACTCTTTGTCTAAGAAAATTTTCAGAACACATCCTTATTCGATGAAGTCTGTCGATGACGGTTTCTTCGATTCGAGTTTACTGAGGAAGGAGGAAGAAACGGCATCGGAAGCCCTGACGTCCATATCTAACTTACACAGAGACATCGGTGATTACGTCGCCGAAAAAGGTTCGTCTGCGAGCTAGAATCGTAATAGTTTCGACGGCTCGTAAAATCTGCTATTCACTTGTGTATTTCTTCCAGAAGATCGTGGCCAAGATGTCAGCATATTAGAACGAAACGCACGAATAATGAGATGGGTTCGTGGTTGCGCGGTTTCATCACTACCGTCATAGCCAGTGTTCACTAAGAATTTCCGTACTTTCGTTCTCCTTCTGGAGATCTTTCGATTGCTTTGACAAGAACCAATGTATATATAATGTGGAGCTGCAATTCTCTTTGAAGAGGGTGATTCTGATGTATATTCTTATTTGTCAATTGCTCTTGAATCGTCAACAAATCAGTGGCGTAACTACAAATGAATTTAGTTATTGCGAGTTTTATTCGAGGAATTAATTGTATATGAACGTTCAAAGTTCAGTTAATGATGTCGTGAAAAATGCACAGCATATTGGCGTTTGATAAAACTTTGAGTTCACTACATTCGCAGCTGTGTAAGTCGTACATGTATAGTTTGCTCAAATTACTTTGATCTTTCAATTTGTAATGGTCGTATTTCGACTCACCACAAAGTCAATGAAATGGAGTTAAAATGACAAGTAAAAACGGACTGTTGTTAGCAATGTACGGGTCTATCTGAACAGCGGTGAAAATATGATATTTCAGAGGCTGAAAGTAATGATCTTCTGATTTTTTCTTTTTCTTCTTCGTCGGAGCTAGAATCTCAAAAGTGGGAAGCCAGAGCTAAAAATTACTCTCATGAGAGCGCCACTGGGTCTTCGTAAGCACTGATAACGTTTCCATCTATAGCGGTTGCTCAATTGTAAAAGTCTGTGTTTTCCTCTAGCAGTGACAAATGCCTTACTGGCGCAGGAAGTCGTCCCTATCTATCGCGTAAATGCATTGCATAGCTTTTGTAGCACTACATCCATTTATTCACTCATACAAGAGCATCATCTCAATATGACATTCATTATTGTTGAAAACTTTAGCAGAAATAGGTCACATGACAAAAAATCGAGAAAAAGTTGGTGGAGTCGAAAATAGTATTGTAAGATTGGTAATGACATGAAAAACGTCCATAATTTACTTATATCCTTGAAGAGGAAGCACGTGGTTGTTATTTCTACTATTTATTTATTCACTGGTGAATATTTGGTCCAGGTAAAGGTCTTTAAGGGCCAAACTGGCACCTGATCTACTCATTCAAATAATTTCATAACCTCAGCAGATAGAATTTGAGCCATGAATGATTTTACGCATGATTAACAGCTTTTCTTGAATATTTCGTAATTCTATAGAGTCGATCAAATAGCGTCCACAACTTAAAAGTTGTATCGGATGGAAGGAAAACGCTTGAGACTATCATAATGAAATTTAGCACTTCCTACCCTATTAGCAACAGCTCACACTATCTCGAGTGTTCTATCTAAACCTATATTGGATATGCTTACCTCCAAGAAGGTTGCAAACCTATATTGAAATGGCCTTAATTTTCAATTCGTTAACATTACGAGACTAAAAATGAGAGCTAAGGTATGAAATGGACCTCGAGTCATCGTATACTATCGAAAAATTCCGCAGCAATATTCGAAGGCTTTATGCAGGGAAGCGAAGGAAACCGACAAGCGTTAGCGATGGCATTTTATTATGTTGCATCTTGAGCTGCCTGCTTGTATACTTGGATACCTGGTTGACCTGTTCTCATTGGTAGCGCTGGTCTCAGCATAATTCCTATCCGTTTCACTCTCGTGATCGTGGTCTGTGATAGTGGTCTGCTCCGAACAAAGTGATGTCCACAAGGCCCATTCCATTAATTTATCTGTCGAATGCGTCATCACAACTAAATCCTTTTTATGCATGCTCTTGGCTGGAAAGTGTTTATAATCTCCTTATACCTCAACACCTTTACAACTGCTCAAACACACGCCAAAAATATTTTGCATTAACAATACTTGTTTCAATCGGCATTCCGTGGCCGGTACTATGCTTCCATATCACTAAGCTTCTATCTGCCAGAAAATTTGTAAGCCGTAAGATTGGAGAGATACCAGCAGAAGTTGCTACCTGATGTTTTCGTGTCATGGACTCAAACCGTCATTATGCTTCTCGAGGCATTACCGTTGACTGCTAATTGCTAATAGACACCGAATAGGTCAAAACAGGACCAAGAAAAAGGCAAAGCCAGATTTTTGATAGCATGGTGCGAGCGCGCAGTGTCTCGGATGAGCCTATAAGAGGTTCGAGACCATGAAAAAACAAAAGTTTCAAAATTTACCTGTATCGCGGTGATCTTGCGATTATAGCTTGCGTCGTACCCTGACGTTGAAAGTAGAGCTATGCTTTAAATAAGATATCAAAATAGAGAATGCATTACTGATATATGCGCTCGTTTGTCGTCTTGTAATCATCATTGTATTGCAGATACTGTTAAAGTTGTCATGTATGCTGTTACCATCACTACTTCGTTACTTTTGATATCATACGTAGATGTTTGACCGACGAAGTTTACGCTCATTCGATATTAAATCAATTTACCAATGGTATTCAACACGTTTGCTTCCCCAACCGATTTAGTAAGCATTCTCCAATACATATAAGTATTTGTTCGTATCGCAAGATAGTGTGACAAGTATTCAGAGATCAAAGAAAAATTTAGAGTAGAGGTACCTCGGTTCAGGCTAATGTGGTATGTTTCATTACAGTACTTTTCCGTAAAAGTTTCTGTCTCAATGTTGAACAGAATTTACCATGAATGATCCTCTTGATATCAATAAGCTAATACAGTTTCTTAACTTGTTTTTTCAAGAAATTCTATAAACCGCTACGAATGTTGAACTTTTTGTAAGGCTAATTATTAGGTTGAAAAGAAAGTTCTGGGGCACTTGTCAAAAATAGAAAATTTATGCATGAATCTCAAACAAAACAGTAATAACTATTCTTTAAATTGAAGCCCATCGTTTTCTATGACTTTCTGCTATCGGTCCGCCATGTTTCGGATCCGATCAAAGCACCGTTCCTCCCAATTCAAATCAAAAAACTCTTGACATGTTCTTTCAATTCCATCGAACGACTCGAATCGGACGCAATGGACGAGGCTTATCTTCAAGGTCAAGATCTGCGGCATTAAAGCCTTAAAACATACGTCTAGCAGCAGATTTTCTTGTTGTACCTTCCCCTACAACTTCGTTGATTTAATCGACTGCAGCTCGCTGTGAGAGACTCTTTCTCCAATAATGACACAATAAAACACGAACTTTGATTGCATCGTTGGACATGGCGGAGGCCTGTAACAACGTGAAAATAAAGGCGAATAAAATCTAAGCGTTCAGTGGAAAAAGCTCTTATAAGAAACTGTAATATTCTCATTATATGCATAGGAGTTATCTCATACATGTTAAGGTGTCCCAGAACTTCCTTCCTAGCCGTAGTACATATCGGGAAAGGGGAAGGCGTACAATGGATAGTGATACACGCTATCAAGGCACAAGGTTCGGTCCCCGCTTCAATGATTCCCAGGGAGACGCCAGCTTGACTATTAACAAGATCCCAAGAGAAATTGTCTGGACTAGCATTCTACGACATTCGTAAAGAAGGCGAATAATCAGACAGCCGCCGAGACATATTAAATGTTCAAAAACCTTTGCAAAAGTTGATTGAAAGAGAACAAATCAATTGTGAGAAGTGCTCTATTTGCACATTATATTGATGAAAAGCCGTGTAAAAAAATTATAGCGTTTAAGTTGCCGATTATGACCGCTGCCAAAATAAAATCTTTTCCAAGGAACAATCCCAACTCCGTACCTTACACCTCGTGCGTCATTCGTTGAGGTTTAGGCAGCAGGGATTGTCACAGCCGACGTTGCTCCATATCTTGCTGACCGTAAACTCACATTTTCCCATTCACTGATATCCAGTTCAGTGAGCCATAAATCATATGACAAAACTATATAGGAAGAGAAAGAGGAATGTTGTAAAGTACTCAATCCCACGTCTCTTTTGTTTTCAATACTTGAAACAAGACCAAAGATATATTCATCGATCATTAAGGTGACGCTAGATGGTTAACGCTTTGAGTCTTACGTTGATTTTTAGACAGCAGGCGGCAGGATCGCTCGACGAGCGCACTGTGTCACAGTGACAATGTGGTAATTTTCTGATTAATCAGGATTTTTATCTCCAATAGAGGGGATTGACCGTCACCAAATGGGTCTATATGACAGAAGAAAATTTGATAACGCTACTTCTGGCTGAGATATGCTGCACCGTTAAAAAGAATAATCTTGCCAAAAATGATACTGCACGTTCCAATTCAATGCCATTTTTCCGAGATTTAAGAGAGGCATTTCATCATTATCGGACTTGTGGAGTAAAAACTTCCATAGAATTATAGAAGAAGCTTTGTTCTATCGTCTTATGAGTGATAACTTTTTATATGACCCACTCATACTCCGATAGAACATTATTCATCGCTGCAACCCTTTTCATTGGTTAAAAGCACTGATCTTGCGCTCTCTACTTTTTTTCTTCACAAACCAAGCTCAGTTTTAAAATAAACATTCTCACTCTACTGAACAATTACTAAAATTCTATCAAAAAGTTTCTTTTCAAAAGAAAAAGCCAAGGAGGCACGAGTACATTTCACATTACGCGATCGTATTCCCCACAATTCGTGACGAAAAGTGGAAACTTCTGGGAAAGTTAAGAGTTTTCCCACTTCAAATAACAATCAAATCTCAGTAGCGAAATGACTGCTTATCATCAGAATTTCATTACATAACAACAATAATTCACTGTTAAGTTGGAACAACGCGTTCCAGAAGCAAAACGTAGTCTTCTTTCGTATGTAGCATGAAGGTCGTTTCACAAACCAAGCTTAGTATCGAAACGGCATTTCTCAAGCTATTGAATGATTGCAAAAACAGACTGAAAAAGTGTAAACAAATGCTATCTAAGTAGCTTCATTGTTGGAACATGAGAAAGTTTTCACCCAGGAGGGTTTTTTGTACTAAAAAAAAACTTTTATAGGAGTCGCTCATGCGATGTTTTACCATATAATGGTGGTAATTTATTTCTAAAACTCAAATTTACCAGATGACTTTTCACATTCCTGTTGCCGCGTGCGCAGTAGAAAATCCTTGCGCGTTTTATGAGACGTTGAGAATGATGACACATATACTTGCCATTTAGGACTCAAACGGTTTAAGAAATCTCAGTCTTTTGACGTTTCGGCATCTTCGCTTTCTGGTCTATGACCGTTCGTTTTGCTAACAGGTAGCGCATAGTGGCCGTATCGTGTTAAATCAAGTTAAATGGATCACCGCTCGGGTGAAAAATTTTCTTCGGCAGTGTATTCAAAGATAGCACTATCAACACGTATCAATATCAATATCATTAGGTATAAATAGCAAACGAAAACAGACGTCGGTGAGTTATTCAGAAATATCCGGACTGTGTAGTCATTCCCATTAGTGAGGAATCTAATTCGAACCTGGTCATCCAACCCGGCAATAACCTATTCGATCATCGTCAGATGTAAGTCACATTGGCAAAAAACAGTTTTGTCCACTATAAGTATAAATGTCTCATTCACATAAGACTGATATTTCAGAATGGAAGAAGATTCTCAGAAAAAAAACACTGGAGCAATCGCCTCATCAGGCAAGAGTTGAAGTGGCTGCCGAACCATCATCGCCGAAAAAAATCGGATCAGATAGCTCCGACAAAAAAAACGAAAAAAATAGCAGAAGAGGGCATGAAAGTGATCGCTCCTGAAGCAGTGAGTCTTTTGAGGTCGTCACCAATACTTCGCTTGTTATCAGTTATTACATATCATTCTTTTTAGAAATGTGATTCGTCTGGCTCACCAAAAGATAGAATACAGGTTGAGTAGACATTACAACCAACTTTCATATGAAATAAATCCTATCAATTTTCCTAATGTTTAGCAGAGCAGTGATGGCGCAGAAGGTGTCAGTAATACTCCAAGCACACCAAGCACACCAAGTGTGCCGAATGAACCTGGTAAACTAGATAAAGCAGACTCACGAAATACACCAGGCACACCAGACATACCAAGTGCACCAAAAGCACCAAGTGTACCAAATGCACCAAGTGCACCAGATCTACCAGGCACACCAGGTACACTAGATAAACCAAGTGCACCAAGTGCACCATGTGCGTCAGATATACCAGGCACACCAGGTATACCGGATAAACCAAGTGCACCACATGCACCAAGTGAGCCAGGTACACCAGACTTACCAAGCACCCCAGGCGTGCCAGGTGCACCAGATACACCAAGTACACCGAAAGTACCAAGTCCACCAAAGGCACCAAGTGCACCAAGCACACCAAGCCCACCAGGCCTCCCTAGTGCACCAAATGAACCAAGTGCACCAAGCACACCAAGCCCACCAGGTATGCCTAGTGCACCAAGTGAACCAAGTACCCCAAGCGCACCAAGCCCACCAGGCCTCCCTAGTGCACCAAATGAACCAAGTGCACCAAGCACACCAAGCCCACTAATTATGCCTAGTACACCAAGTGAACCAAGTGCACCAAGCACACCAAGCCCACCAGGTGTGCCTAGTGCACCAAGTGAACCAAGTGCCCCAAGCGCACCAAGTCCACCAGGAATGCCTAGTGCACCAGGTGAACCAAGTGCACCAAGCACACCAAGCCCACCAGGTGTGCCTAGTGCACCAAGTGAACCAAGTGCCCCAAGCGCACCAAGTCCACCAGGAATGCCTAGTGCACCAGGTGAACCAAGTGCACCAAGCACACCAAGCCCACCAGGTGTGCCTAGTGCACCAAGTGAACCAAGTGCCCCAAGCGCACCAAGTCCACCAGGAATGCCTAGTGCACCAGGTGAACCAAGTGCACCAAGCACACCAAGCCCACCAGGTGTACCTAGTGCACCAAGTGAACCAAGTGCCCCAAGCACACCAAACCCACCAGGAATGCCTAGTGCACCAGGTGAACCAAGTGCACCAAGCACACCAAGCCCACCAGGTGTGCCTAGTGCACCAAGTGAACCAAGTGCCCCAAGCGCACCAAGTCCACCAGGAATGCCTAGTGCACCAGGTGAACCAAGTGCACCAAGCACACCAAGCCCACCAGGTGTGCCTAGTGCACCAAGTGAACCAAGTGCCCCAAGCACACCAAGCCCACCAGGAATGCCTAGTGCACCAGGTAAACCAAGTGCACCAAGCACACCAAGCCCACCAGGCATACCTAGTGTACCAAAAGTACCATGTACAACAGCCACACCAGGTACACTACCACAAACCTCAAATGAGGAGGCTGCAATGGAAACATCACCACTGCTACACAGGATAAAATATACACCACGCACACCACCGCGAGAGGAAGTTAAGAAGGATTCACGGCCTGCCGCCTTGATAAACATCACGGACAAGGACCGCCACTGTTTAGTCGAAGTAAGTCTACTATCATAAACTCATTTCAAAATGAGAGTATATGTTAGATTATAACTATCATCATGCCATCCCGACAAATACTCATAATAGATGAGAACTGGAAACGTTGGCAACTTAGACGCACTGGTCATGAGGTACTTTTCGGCTATCGGGACAAATGAATATTTCAACGTATTCTCTGGACAAGAACTTTTCATGAGAGTTGTAGTAACTATTCAAAAGCTTAAATCTTTGGTAGCGAGGTACTTGGCCGTCTTTCAAAAACGTTATTGTTATAAAAACTCAATGAAAGGTAAGGATTCGTACATCACACATGAGTTTTTCTTGCAAGACAGAGCTCTTTGTCAGAGAACTAGTCATCACCCGATAGTGTAAGATTTGAAGACTGCAGTGCTGTGCTTATTTTCTGAAAAGATCGTTTCTCTGTAGTGTAGCAGGAATAATAAGGTCGATTTCACATATGCGGGCAATTTTCGCTATTTTAAGGAATGAGGGCGGATGTAACTGCTTCAACGCGGTGCTCGCTCGATTGGCCCTTCCGCCGGCAACAGGATTATGCGATTTTTGTTATTCAATGAGGAATTGCTTCTTCGCATTAAAGGAAATTTAGATTAAAAGTCTGATCCTGATACGAGAAGATTTTCTCTGTACGCTCATATGCTTTTCGTGCTTTCAACATAGTAATACTTGATTTGGGCGGACAATGTGAAACATAACATTGTTTTGAATTTGACAGCTCTATAAAAAAGGAGTTTTGAGAAACTGTTTACGTATCGCGCTAGTCAGATATTGAAGCTTTCGAAGGATTACTAACATTCTTATGAAAAGTTAGTCCAATGAATGGAGTCGTATATTCATTTGTCCGGATTGCGGAAGAGAACAGTTTTGGTTTTAAGGTAACATTGATCTGGCTTAAGGGAACAATGTAAATCCGTACAAATTTACCCGATGATGTTCAGTGATTTGCTAAAGCTTTTCGGAGGCGCAGAAAAGATGGTGGCAAAAGAAACGTCGGTAGTGCAAATAGTTAACGCGCCCCCTCAGGAAGGGTGAAATGCGGGTTCGAGGCTCTCCTGACGTCAAAGTTTTGCAAATTAGTCTCCATTAGCATTGACAGATGAAAATGCGATTTGGTGCCAGCGTCGTCATGACAGCGGCATATCGACCAAACGGCAGATTTCAGTCCTCTCTTGCCGTATTTTTAATGTTTCTGAGAGTTATGTTGCAGAATGTTGAAAAAGAGACAATGGACAAAGTCATGGCGACGCTTGTCGATGAGGTGGCGGAGAAAATAACGGCTGTGAGTTATCCTCGCGGATCGTTCGATCACGACAATTTTGTTTAGAGGTTCTTAGGCACGAAGTTCACTAGAGGAAATGTTTACGTCTATAGCAAGGACTAGATTCTGTTTATCCCATAGTCCAGCGAATTGTGTGCCAGAATTGTAATGTCTTGAAAAGCTTTGGTTATATTCAGGACCTTCAACGCGAACCATGGTATCATGGTGCTCTTCCCCTAGAAGACATAAGTGCTCTTGTCACGTCAGAGGGGGATTTTCTGATACGAGAACTGGAAGCTGACAAATTTCGAGGTCCAATGGTATGTAAGCGTGGATGTTTAATTTCCTCTCCAGCGCCAACTGAACATGTTACTAATTTTTCGATGTAATGTTTGCTGGGAGTATTATTTCATGTTAGATAGCACCAGGCAACTGTGCGCTTTGGATCGGGGGTAACTATTCGGTGGACGGTTGGCGACACCTTATTGGGTAGGAGGTGGCCCGATATCCTTGCGGTAGGCGCGCATTTCGTGACTTCAGTTTACAAAGTTGCGATCGTGGGGATCAACATCTCATATGTTCGGGTATGCACTGACTCATTCTATAGCGAATCTAACGATCGACTATCTACTAACCACGGCGTTCAATAATTCACACTTTTTCCTCTTTGAGCCAAAGCTCGAGATTGATACAATGCAGTTTCTCGGAACGCTTGACGTTGAGGCAACAAATTTTGGCTAGTCAGAGCTGGAAAAGGTCAATCACTTTAAAAAAAAATTCAAACTTTTTTCTCAAGTAGTAACGGAGGTGTTTGGTTGCTTGGGTTGTGGGTGACCTAATCATTTCAGGCTCAAAAGAAGGTGAAACCACTGAAACGCCAACTTTTCGAATAAATTGTTTTATGTAATTTAGAGCTTTTGCTTGCGGAGATATTTTGAATCATAATACTGAGGGGGCGCATGTAGCGCAGTAGTTAGAGGTGCTCTGCGTAGCACACAAGGTCGATGGTTCGATTTCGCGTTCATGGCTCACCAAGCCATCCATCCTTTTGGGGTCGCTACATTGATAGTAGACTGGTCCCAGACTTGTATGAGAAGATAAACAGCACTGACTCGATATAACGGGAAGCCACCGCGAGTCATTGTAAAAGCCGGTTATGCATTCAATCACCTCAAACGAAGTTAGAAGTTGAAGGCGAATACGTGGCGTATGCCTCAGGGATTGATCAATTCCGAGAGCCCTATGCTTTCATGTTTACCGAGGCTGACTAGATGAAAAATGTGTAGGCAGATCACATTGTTCACTATAGTGAATTCCTATCGAAGTTGACCAACGCTTTGGAGCTCGAACTTTTCCAAGTGCTGGGGCGTATGTGAGTGCACTTTTAAGATATGTCGACTCATCGCGCGCGGCCAACCTTTTTCTTCGTGCTCGCCACAGGGTTGGCCAAAATGAAGCGAGACCAAAGAGAATTCGCGCTGTACTAGATACGTAGGCATTCTTCTGCTAGATGTAGAGCTAGTTTTAGAAAATAAAAAAAGGGAAAGCTCATGGAGAGCCGGATAACAAGGTGGAAGAAAAACTGACTCATTGTTCGGAACAGAAGTAGTTGGATGGATGAGTACTAGGAAGAAAATGAGAGCATAGCTGTCTAAAGTTCAAGGTGCTCACAAACGAGGGAGCTCTATTCATTTGCCTGACCCTCCGTTAATTGCCGTGGGGGGAAGTTGCTAGGAGGATCTCCATCAAACAAATGATTGTTTTCGTAAGCTGAAGAGCTTTGTTGATAACATTTTTTGGGATATCTTTGAATAAGTATTATAAATTACAAAACTATGTTAGATTGAACTAAACGGAATCATGCAAAACGTCGACTATCACTTAAATCAAGGCTTAATTCTGATCTCTTTTGAGCAAAGAAATGTCACGAAAATTGGCATTCATTAAAAGTGATATATTATGGATAAAATGATCACTATCAAAAATCGTTTAGCCGTGTTTAACAGTCCGACTAGGATCGCAACTGAAGGACTTTCCAGTCTACCCTGTGCAGACTGGTGAAGAAAGACAGTTCACCATAAACGGAACTCATACATCGAAGACTGTAGTTGGTATTGTACAGTGAGTTTCTGAAATGAATCATTTTGAAAAATAAAAATGAAATGAAATGGAATACAAATGAAATGAAAAAATGAAAAATTTTTCTGCGGACAAAACAAATATTTGAAAACCAAATCTTCGATGTTTTAAGTGTGTCCTAGGAAACACTACCACGAAAAAATAGCCGTACAAGATAATGTACTACTATTGAAACCGATACCGAAGCAACCTTGGGAACTCTCCAAGGACAAGATCACTTTAAACAAAAAGCTTGGAGAAGGCGCATTCGGAGAGGTGTGGGAAGGCACCTTACGACAATCTGCCACACAGACAGTTCCAGCAGCCATAAAAGTGGTAGGGTGAATAAGCTCATCGTTATACTAAAAAATTTTTTTCTTGGAAAATATTATGTTCCAGACGAAGCTAAAAGAGGATAATAAGCGATACATGCAAGACATGTTAAAAGAAGCAAGACTTATGCGGCAATACCAACACCTGTAATAATGTAATGTATTCAACTCCAAACAAAAAGAGAGATATCGGTTTTGATTTTTAGCAATGTTGTTGGTTTCTTTGGAATGATAATGGAGAACGACAATGTAATGATAGTGATGGAGATGGTTAATGGAGGAGGACTTGACCACTATCTCAAAAAGAACACTGTAGGAATGAGAGAATCTTCGTTTCTGTTACAATTTTTCCACTTTTTTTTTCCTATCTCTTTCAAAAAATTAGAACATTCGTGGTTCCTACAAATCTAAACGATGCACACATTTATATCTAAACAGTTGCATTTTTCAGGTTGGTATTCCCGACAAAAGTTCTTACTCGTTCGACGTCGCTCTTGGCCTATATTATCTGCATAGTAAACGTTGTATGCACCGGTCAGGCCTTATCCTTATTGAGAAAACTACTAAAAAACAAGCACATCCAAATGTACTTTGACGAATATGGCGCAAGATATTAATAACAATTTTACAATATTATTCGATTTTCTTGGCTACGGTTGATGAATATGAGGAAATCTTAGCATAACGCAATGCGCACTGAACTAAATGCATGCTGTTCGATGTGTCTCCCTCCTTCCCTCCCTTCTCTCTCTCTCTCTCTCTCTCTCTCTCTCTCTCTCCTTGATGACAAGGGACATCTTAGTGCTATGTTTTAGCAGTAATCTCTATGATTATGCACCATTTGTTTAGTAAACAAACAACCATATTGAATGCGAATAGACTTATCCAAACAAATACCATGTACAAGACTGCAATGCATGTGTAGGAAACATCTTCTCGTATTCTCTCAGATACATCTATGGAATGAAATCTTGAATTAAATGTAAGAGATGTCGCAAAAAAAAAGTTTGTACCGCGAATGAAATAATCGGAGAGAAATGTACTGAAACCGATGTGTATTGTCTAATCTGTTATACCGCATGCGTCTTCGAGCAAAGGAAAGTATTCGTGGATGTCACAGTGAAAAACTTTGAGACATAATCGTTTAAAGTTTTAGGATGAAGAGTCAAGTATAAACTCTATCTTCACGTCAACACTTCTCGAGTTTTTTTACTGAAACCGCAAGAAAATTCTTACCTCAGAATTCTTTTCCATTACTGATAGTCTTTCATAATGCTTTTTCCACTTCGCCAATGCACAAAGTCTGAGAAAAGTTCTCTCAACGTTTTCAAATATTTCAGCAGTAAAAGAAACACTGCATAAACGAATGAAATCACTCAATATGAAGAATAATCACGTTTACTAGATCGAAATTATAACAATAAACAAAAAAGTTGGATTCGTTAGTGAATACGCGTGAAATATTTTACAGGGATTTGGCTTGCAGAAACTGCCTAATTGATACGGAGAAGAATATAGTAAAGATATCGGATTTCGGATTATCAAAGCAAGCCGATGTGTATGTGATTCAGCCAACCGAAAAAATCCCTACAAAACGGTAAGAGAAGTCAACTATGAATGTACTATCCAACAAGGATAGTATTTTGTTGAAACCACTATGACGAAAAAAATAGCAGCATCTGGAATAGGTTAAAATGTCGTAACAGGTGCGAAATTCGTTAAGCATAAAACGCTCAAAAAAAGTGATTTCTTTGTGAAGGCCTTATGATGTTGAGGTGTGCATAGGGGAGTGATCAGACATTCTCCTCCGAGGCCCATGCAGCATTCCATCGCTTCAAGGTCTCAAATGGTCTTAGAAATTTTGAAAGACGAAAATGCTAAGGTTGGTACATAGGTGAACTCCTCATAAGTCACTGACCTGTTACGAAGAGAGTTGATCTCGCGTGGCAGACGGAGCAATCGTGCGGCGAGCTCGTCAAGCGCAGCGCGATACAGTGGCTATGTGGTAGTTTTCTAAGATGACTTAGATTTTATCGCTATTAATGGAGGTTTAATCGTTAGTGAATGATAAATTACCATAAAACGGACTACAATGAGGCCATTTTTCTTGAAGATGCCAAAACAATTTCAAAAAATGATTTGCTCGTCACCAATGATACTGCAAATAAAAATGTGATGCAACATCACCGATAAATGAAGCAACCTTTTTTTATTAGTGGACTCTAGTAGTTGAGACTTTTATGAAATGTAGAAGAGCCTTCTTCCCGTTGTTTTATGGGTGTTAATTTTGTACGCGTCCACTTATATTCGTATATTTATATATATATATATATTTATTTATTTATATATATTTATATATGTGATGTATACGTAGACACATATACATAAGTACATCTATATACATGAATATATATATATATATATATATATATAACACGCACCACGGACCTACCTCTTTGAGGGATCCCGCCTGGTTAGTAGCGAGGGCACGTGGCGCGTCCTCAGGTGGTGGATAGGGGAATAAACGCGAATCAAAAGCGACCGTGTGCTTCCCAGAGACGCGGGTGGATTCAGGGGGGAGCACCCCTGCTTCTGAAGCGCCGACTTGACAAAAACTCTATTTCTACGAGTCAAGTCGGCCAAAAGCCTGCAATCAAGCGGCTGGGAAGTACATGGGAGGCGGTTAAGAGTCGCCTCCAACAAATAAGCTCCTTCCGCTCCTCCGAGAGAGACTGGCAAGCCACTCGTGAGTACCCAGCCCCCACGTTTAGAGCCTGGCAAGCTATACGTTGGGTATCAAAATGCCAAAAACAGTAACAAATATGGGCCTCATTCCCTGACCCCGAAAGAGCCCCTGGTACGGCAGCGCCAGGTAGGACGAGTACGGCGAGGTTGCTAAAATCTCAGAGCCGCACTAGACTGCCAAGATCGAAACGGACTAAAATGACGATCTGTACCTACAAGGCAAGAACCCTTGCTCACGAATCCGCTGTAGAAGATCTATTGATTCGAGCAAGAAGAATAAGGTACGACGTCATTGGCCTGGCTGAGACGAGAAGGCGCCATCCTTTTCACGCTGTTTATGACACCGGAGAAGAACTTAGTCCTGGGTTCCTTGGTACATGCGGTCGCAGAGGTGTCGGCGGCGTTGGCGTCCTCGTCAAATCGAATTTGACCGTGAAGCATTGATTCGTTCGTACAACTAACAACCCGTATCGGACGATTACGGTTGAAACGATGTGGTTCTATGTCGGCTTTGACCATCTTCTTGCTTACGCACCAACATCAAGCTATGACAAGACGAAGTCGAAGCTTTCTATATGGACCTCGAAAAGTTCTTCAGAGAAGATCATACATTCTTCAAGGTCATTGTCGGAGATTTTAACGCAAAAATTAGACCTAGAAGAACGTCTGAAGAACGTCACATAGGGATCCACGGACTAGAATGGAATGAACACGGCGAGAGGCTATCTGAGTTCATCATGACGACCCAAACCATCCATGGTAACTCGCAATTCCAAAAGCCTCTTTCTCAGCGATGGACGTGGGAGTCTCCCAATGGAGAGTATCATAACGAAATAGATCACATCATAGTAAATCGAAGGTTTTGCCTGACCGACGTCGCTGTTGTCCTGAGTTCTACACGGGATCAGACCATCGCCTCCTTCGCGCAACGTTCCGTGTTTCGAGGAGAGGAAAGAAAGCCGCTAAATTCAAACAACGAAGTCCCAGAACTACCATAAACTGGGATGTATTCAGATCATTAGTCGGCTCTTGAGAAGATACCGTTGTCGACAACATCGACGAAGAATACGATCGACTCGTTGAATATCTTCACGTTAGCGCTACGAAAGCCGAGAGTCCTAAGGTCACGAAGAGACGCTTGTCTCCGCAGACACTCGAGCTGATACGTCAACGTGGAATCGCACGAGCTGCAGGCAACCGAAACCTTACGTCCGAACTTGCGAAACGATGCAGAGAAGCGATAAAAGAAGACTTTAAAGAGAGAAGAGCAGCAGTTATGGCAGAAGCTGCAGAAGCTGGGAAGAGCATTCGCAAAGCCCAGCGAGGCTTGCCAACCATAAGACCAAGATGATTGCACTCCGATACCCTGACGGGACACTTACAGCTTCCAGAAGGGCTATGGAGAAAATCATCCACCAATACTACTCGGATCTCTTCGCTAGCCATGTTCTCTTACCGTCATATAAATTAAAAGAGGACGAATATGTCGTTCCACCGGTCCTTCCTTCCGAAATCCGACATGCTATATCGTCGGTGAAAAACAGAACAACAGCCGGTCCAGACAGGATTAGACCAGAACACCTGAAGAACCTGCCGCCAGTTCTCATCAACACCCTGGCTCGGCTCTTCACTCGCTACCTGTCAGAATGCAAGGTCCCTATTCAATGGAAAACCAGCAAGACCGTATTGTTGTTCAAAAAGGGAGACCTTCACGACATAGGCAATTATCGCCCAATCTGCTTGCTGTCCGTTGTCTATAAACTCTTTACTCGAGTCATCCTAAGCAGGATTGACAGAACACTGGACGAAGGACAGCCATGCGAACAAGCAGGGTTTCAAAAAGGATTTAGTACCATAGAGCACATCCACACGATCACAAGACTCATTGAAGTTTCGCGAGAGTACAAACAACCACTCTGTCTCACTTTCATCGATCTGAAAAAGCCTTTGATTCAGTGGAAACAGAAGCGGTTATAGAGGCTCTGGATAACCAGGGCGTCCCTACTCGGTACATAATGATCCTTCGTGAGCTTTATAAAGATTTCACGACCAGAATATCTCCATTCTACAACAATATCACCATTGACGTAAGAAGAGGGGTTCGACAAGGCGATACAATTTCGCCAAAACTATTCACTGCCACCCTACAAAACGTCACGCGAACATTAGAATGGGACGAAATGGGAGTGAAAATTGACGGTCGACAATTAAACCATCTTCGCTTTGCTGACGATATCGTTCTCATAACACCAAACATCAGCCAAGCGGAACGAATGTTGACCGATTTCGATAACGCCTGTGGAAAGATCGGTCTTCAGCTAAATCTAACGAAAACAATGTTCATGAGGAACGCATGGGTTTCTAATGCCCCATTCACGCTCAACGGAACGACAATCTCCGAATGCTCCAGTTACGTCTATCTAGGTCGTGAAATCAACATGATGAACGACCTAGCTCCAGAGTTGAGCAGGAGGAAACGAGCGGCTTGGGGAACGTTTGAGAGCATCGAAGATGTAGTGAAGAGGACAAAGAACATCCGACTCCGTGCCCACCTTTTCGACTCGACAGTTATTCCTGCCCTAACGTATGCAGCAGAAACCTGGTCGCTACGTAAGCAGGATGAAAGATCACTTGGAGTTATCGAACGCGCAGTCGAAAGGTCGATGCCAGGAGTATCCCGTATCTCGCAAATGAGAGAAAGGATCCGAATTCCGACCTACGTCAACGATCGAAAATCAGAGACGCCGTTTCTATTCGCCAGGATATCGAAAATAAGGTGGGTCTGACACGCGGTGCGCTTCAACGACAGTCGATGGACGAGAGCCGTTACCGACTGGATTCCTCGGGACGTCAAGCGCTATGTGGGAAGACCACTGACCCGTTAGTCCGATTTCTTCACGAAAGCGATAGAAGAAAGATATGATGCTCAGCGAAGTCTCTAGAGCGAGGAGGACCCACTGGGCAACTCTTACACGCGATAGGGAAGATGGAAGAGTTGCTGGTACCCGCTCGACTCACTCGACGTTCAACGGGACGACAGGTGATACAGTTGACAACACGCAGTTCCCGACGGCTCAAATGAGACATTGAAACAATAAGTCACCCTCACAATGATTAACCCTTTGCGGACGGCGGCATAATAAATCTCACAAACTGAGCGCGAGTTTCGTCATTCATTCTCTAGACATTTATAAAATTTTTATGCTTATATAGCTCTTGAATGTGAATAAAACTCGAATTACAAGCGTAATTTTATTTTCTATCCTACATCGCACTATGATGACGTTTTTAAAAATGAATTTAGTGTCAGAGTCGTCGAGATTTTTATCATCAAACGAGTAATAGTATAATATGATAAGCAGTGATCGAAAATCTCAGCCGAGCAAACAAAGTATATCAAGTGCAAAACATAATTTTAATTTCGTTGCTATAGCGTAATAAAAAGGCTTCTCAAGAAAACAAGCACAGTGTTGAAATTGCCGAAATCTAAGCTTTTGATTGGTTGCTAGAATTCTAGGAACAAAGGTTTTTTGCAGCGAAAGCAGACCTCCGAAATGTTAATCTACCGAAAGGTCCCTGTAGTAAGATGTTTGGAATGAGAACGCGTTGAGACTACAACTCAATTTACACATAGCGCTAATTTCAAGCTTTACAGGCAAGCGCCAGAAGTGATTGCCAAACATATCTACACTCGTAGATCTGACGTGTACTCCTACGGAATAGTCGTTTGGGAAATATTCAACAATGCCAAGCCGCCTTTCGAAGAATACGATAACAAAACTTTCCGAAAACGGGTAAGGGTTCGAATTTTCATGCTCTAAATGAGATATTCATGTGGATACGATCAGTCAACACATTTTGGATTCCATGCTTTTCGTTTTATTGGAATGCAATGTCTCACTGCAGCAGAACTGGTCTTCATTTTTCGTGCGAATCAAAGAACGTGAAGCCCACTGGGTTCATTGAAGCAATTATTCTATTCTTCAGTTTCCTAATAAATACTTTTGACACTTTGACAATCCGTCTTCACACGGTTTTTTCCACTGCGCAGAACCCAGTGCTTCTAGCATTCTATTCGTTTATTCGTCTTCATCTTGAACGAAGAAGAGTAGTAATTGAGGGAGGCTCTTTGCAATCTCGAGGATAGCCTTGTTGTGGCGTTCCATAGGGCTTTGTGCTGATTTTCGGGGACAGTTGGGGAGGAGGTGGTGGAGCTCGGCTCCACGTGCGCGCTGCGACGAGCATCACAACCACTCGGTCACGGCGTTCAGATTCCTAAAAATGAGACAAAAAATTCCTGCCTAGAAAAGACAGCATTGAGGGACGGAGTTTAAAGGATTTTTCAGTCGTACATGGCCGTTGCAACATCTTTGTGCCTGAATTGTGTTGATTTCCACTAACACTGATAACTTTTTGAAATTGTGAAGTAGTTTTTGCAAAATAATCCTTCAATCGCATCAAGGTGTATTGTAGATATCAGATCCGAATTTTCGTCCTCCACTCTCCGCTGATATTCCGAAAGTGATTCGTGTAATTGTAACAGCATGTTGGTCAGCAGTTCCTGAACATCGTCCTCCAATGAAGGATGTGGCGTGGATTCTAAGACGGTTTGAGAAACACAAGTCAGTCATTTTTGTAAGCGTAACTCTATGAATAAGTGATTGACTGATTAAAAATAGAAACGGCACCTGTTTTAGCAAAGAGGGTCGCATCAGTGAACACCCTACGCCACCAACTCCAGCAGCCCTTCCACCTGTAAGCCCTTCCCCGTCAAAACCCACCAAGCAGCCTTCTACTACTCCGTCGCCCACTACCATCCAAACACGAAAGGTATGAGTAAAATTCAATTATAGCGTGATGAAAACATGTTTCAATGATTGCGCGTTTTCCATAGAAATCTAAACAGCACCCACATCAACGATCCATTTTCGACATCTGAAAGGCTTGTTGGCGGAATTAAATTATTCTGCGGTGTGCTGAGCGCCGTCGAGGATAGCTGGTGTTCAAGTCGTCGTCCTGTAAGAGATCATAAATGAGCGAACGAGGAGCACAGAAGTAGATAATACTATGCTATCAACACCAAGTGCGATAGCAACCACTGACGCGGCTGGTATAACATGAAAAAACAAAAGTCGGGACTCAGCTCGATTACACTGTGTTTTCTCATTATTTCTTTCCCGGTGAAATTTTTCTTCTAACTCAAATTGCCACCCAACTATACTCGTTTATAATCACAATTACGCACTGCTCATGAGATGAGAGACTTTATGGGTAACTCAAACTCTACAAAACGATCTAATTTGTCCCTTACAGAAATCAACAACACCTGGGAGCGATCGTCGCGTTGGAAGGAAGGCAAGATAGTTTTTGGTGTTATTTTAGTTCTAATTAATACTTATTGTGGTTTTACATCTGACTGTTTTGATAGACCTCGTTCAAAACACTATCTAATTTGTCAACATATCTTGGGCCAATCATGAGGTCTGGTATGGTATTTATACAGTGCTAGGCACGTGCTTCGGCATTACAGCCTCATCAGTAGCACGGTACCTTTCGCTTTAGCCAATTCTTGCAAGAGGATAAATTCCTACACACAGAGGAATCGACGTCGAATAACATAACACCGCATGTTAGGTGACGAAATCCCTCAATACTGCAGTGACCAGCAGTCTTCGCTCATGATAAGCTGATGGTATGATTCATTCTACCAAACATGAGCTGGACTGTTGGTCACCTCAATATTGGAGATTTTAACAGCGTGCATGCGGTAATTTTTATCGGCGTCGATTCCTTTGTGTGTAGGGGATAATCCACTTGCAGGGAATTGGCTGAATCGAAATGCACCGTGCTACTAAGGAGGCTGTAATGCCGAAACACGTATTTAGCACTGTAGTGCCATATCCGGCCTCAATATAGGCTCAAGATATGTTGTCAAACTTATTGTAGTGATTAGAATTTTTCAATCTCTTTGTTTTACACAGTTCAAGTCAACGTTATACAGGCCACTGCGACTCGAAAATCGGATCACGAAGCAGCGACGGGGAGAAAACACACAGACATCGAAAATGCAGGTTCAAGAAGACGTCGGTCACTCTGAAACGACTTATTAGTTTTTGAAATAATTTATATTTAGCTACAACTTACTCCATTCGTATATGAAATTTTCATGTCTTTCATACGTTCGCAATATTCATTTTCACTCAATCCTAACTAGTCATCTGTGAAGCAGCATAAAACGATGGATAACATGTTGTCATCAGTGAAGGCTTCTAAGATTGTTTCTTTCTAAGCTCACTGTCGTTATGAAGTCACAAAAGATTTATCTTGTCATTCACGATTGTTACATATCAAAACGCTCATCTTCCCTAGATATTTACCAAAAAAATTTGCTTTGTCCTTGTTTGTCGTTTTTTACAGCTCTAATGCTAACATGGACACTTGTGAAAAAGGTGATACAAATAAAAATAATTTTGCGATCCTTCTAAATACACACGGTGAAGGAAGCTGCGCTTATACATATATGAAATAAGGTTGTTATAATCTATGCTAGGATTGGATAAAGGACCTTTCTGCATTCTGAGTTTCTAGATAAAATCTCTCATGGTATCAAGTAAACAACATTCACTTTCAGACAATTTGGATGTGTTTCATGTATTTGGCATGTTGATACGTCATGACTTCTGAGCTGGCGCTATCTCCCCGTACAATTGTTTACCTCCCCACTGAAAAAAACCTGTGACTGCATTCGCTCGAGTATGGTTCCTAATCAATGATATCGTGATTAATAGCCTTTTAAGTGTCATTCCGAGTTCTCTCGGATACTTTTACAAAGAGGTTTTCAAGGTAACTGTTAGTGTACATCGGTTCTCTTCTGTCATTCAAAAACGAATGAAGAAGCGACCGCCCTCGCTGTACAAAGACTTTCCTTCACATTTTTAGCAATCATTAAGAAGCTTATATTTGTGGTTACTGCACTACATGGCCGTTCCTTGAAAAGGCCTTTTTTAAACTCTCTAACAGGAGGAAGACATTTGTGTTACACGCACGAGTTTTTATCGCATTACAGAGCTCATTCTCTGAACTATTAGTAACCATATGATACCATAAGTTTTCATCATTCCAGCACCATGCTTATTTACTAGAAAGATTGTTTCACTGTAGTAAGGAAAATAAGATCAAATTTTACATATTCGATGCGCCTGTTTGCCCGCCAATCTGCAGTAGGGTTCTGATGGCCGCAGATTGGATGCGGTGCTCCGCTTTCGATTGACTGTAGTATGTTGGCGCGTCACATATGAAGTGCGATTTTTGTTGTTCGATTAGGAATTTTTCTCCGCTTCGAATGAAACGACACAACACGCGTGACTCTGATGCTATACGATTTCTTCTGCACGCCCATATGCTTTTCGTGCTTCCAACGGAGTAACAGTAGAGAAATCGTCTGCTGTATAACATGATTTAATTTTGAGTTTTACAGCGTTATAAGAGGGCCTTTTCAATAAAGGGGACTTGTAGCCCAGAAGGCAGAGATTTAAGATATCGAATGATTACTAGCAACATTATAGAGACTTCTTGTCCAGCGAGAGGGGCCGTTTTTTCGTTTGTCTCAGGATAACGGAAAAGACCTTTGCACCATGAAAGACTACCAAATAAAGTCGAAGTTAGTAATTTTTGGTGACAACACGTACGGACGTCGCCTAATTTCAGGTTACGAACGCGCTGGTTTCTTTATAACCTTCGACAAACTGCGATAAGCAAATGTCATGTGGGTTGAGAACATGAATGTTTTGCTACCACCCTGATAAATCCCACTGCCGATTTGATTGATTTGCATGTGTTGTTAAAGATGTGCTACAGGGCTAAATCATACAAGCACATTGGTGTCAGCAACTAAAAGCTTCTGTGTTGAGCTTATCTACGTACTTTTTACACCCACCCATTCCATAAGATTAGTGTGACTTATAGAAGCAATTTTAATTTAAAAAGACTGACAGCCGGTCAATCAATTCATTTGTGAAAGTTCTTTCCGGATTTATTTGAAGAATGGAGCTTTCATCTAACGACGTTCGCCACAAAAGGTGTGATGTAAAAACAATAGATAGGAAAGGACTTACATGCACCAAAATAAATGATTAGAAAGAAATGCACAGCGTAGTTCTACAAATGGCTAGTATTTCAAGCTATCGCGTAACGTTGATTTGAAACCACTCGGAAGATGATTCAACTGAAGAATTGGCAACAGTTATAAGTGCAACTTGGGCGTCCAATGTCGTCATAGTCCCTGCCTTGTTGAGGGAGATAGTCTGCTGTTCCATTACCATCACGGCGAGTAACAAAGTCATTTGGCTCTCCAAGAGGTCCTATTCGTCCTTCTACCGCATAAGTGCACACATCTCATGAACTGACGTCCGACCACTCTCCGTCATCTTGTCGAACTCATCAATACAAACAAACCTTAGTTATGGAATTAATATTCTCAATACAGCCGCGATCCATCAACTGAGAAGTGGAAATGGCCCAGTGTCATTGTATACTCTGCTGTCACCACGTGCGCCTCCATACTTGCTTCAAAGCAAGGCTCAATGTGGGGCATGGGCCACTGACGAGGGGGCGAGACCCGCAAAACAAGCGTGTATGGATCTGGCGCAAGAACCTCGGCAAGGCTTCAAATATTCTTAACAGCTATGTTGAATGAATTTTAATACAGTTACTTCACCAATCTCCAGATGAGAAGAACTGAGTGAGTTTTGAGAGCCTATGCTCCCTCTTCCTTCAGTGATCATTTCACCAGTGAGAGAATCCTTCATAACAGCAGCGATCAGACCAACTCCCGTATTGATGCTGACGCTGAAAGCTTTTCTGAAAATGTACAGAAATAACCTGGTGATCCTCGTTTAGTTGCATGTTGCGAACGAAATGTAGGTATATTTGCGTAAGAGAATAGTCGAGAAAACCCACCTATAGGAAAACCCATAAATATAGTATAACATTGACGCGCCCTAGATCAACAGGTTAGCAAATCACGCTAACAACGCTCACACTGTTCTTCCAATTTATATCCTTAATTTTCATTGCTTTGGCATTTCTATCCACTCCCCTAATAGCACGTAATAGAACACGTAGCAAACTTTTCTTGACATCATTAAAAGCATGAGTTTCTAGAGCGATATAGTACACCAACATGTTGTTCTCTTGAGCAAGAAAGACGGCCAAGAAATAGGAAACACTTCAGATTAACAGTGAGTTAGTGCGGAGAAAGCTAAGAAACTCTCTTTTGTGAATATCCTCTTCAGCGTACTTATCATCAGTACTGCATCGTAAGTTCTCAACAAACTGCGAAAGGAATGTAAAATGTGTCATACTTTTTAAATTGATAGGATATTCCAACCAATATGTGACCCAAAAATGTTTCTGCCATGATCCCTCCATCTTAACGATTTTCTGTCATCGGAAGGATATCAATATACCGAAAATCTGTATTATACCATCAGGTGCGCTTTGTCGTGTTGATTCTGCATAGATATCTGTAAGACTACGAGAATCAATCTCACCGGTATTCCTGTGAAGTCGGTACTTTTTTTTACAAGCAACATTATAGTGCCATATAATTGCATAACTAGTCCTTGTTGTTTGGAGTCCTATCGCCTAGAACTTGGCAAATTTCTGACGGGAACGACAGTTTGCACTCGATTCGTTGCAGTATTTGCTAGGACAGTTCGTAGCTGGCATAAAAGATGGTCCTGTTACCTGGACAGAACAAGGACTGTACAAATAAAATTTCTTAGCCGAAGCAAATAGTTTAATAAAAAAAAGTATTTATAACTGTAAGTCAGGAAATGCGAGATTTCGAGACTCACTGCGTAATAAACTTTCGCGCCACATGTGTCCAGGTCATCACTAAGAGATCAGTCATCTCAGTGGCATCAATCACCATTCCACTAACTAAAAAAAATTATAGTTTGCCGACTCCGTTTGCCCATAAATGAATATGGAGTGGAGCGTAGCTAGTTCATAACCAAACCTTTCCGGTGCTCGCCGTGATATCACGCTCAGATAGGACCTTATCTCATCTCCGCTTATGAAGATCACTTTGCTGTAAGAAGCAAAATTTTAAGTCGAGAAAAAAGTTGTTCCAAAGCCGCAGGAAATTCAAAGTTTATACGTAAATTCATTTGGAAACAACAATAATTATTTTCAAGACCATTGTTATTGACGATCTTCTGCCAACGATCCACTTCGCACACGACGTCACGAGACGCTTCCTAAGTAGACCGTTCAACGGGTTCTGCACGAACTGGCGGCAAACTTCAACGAGGTGATTGGCCTGAGCTTTAGTCAGTTGATGCTGGTCTTGACGAGGTTTCTTTGGACAACATCAAATTGTTAATGATGATTCCAGACCGTTTCTTTTAACCGACGCTAAGTACATTGTGTATCCCGAATGGCATCTTACGCTCTCTATTTTTGCGTGCTACGACGTATTTCGAGATTCTTCCTCGTATGTCGCTACGCGAGTTGCGAAATTTCCTCTAGAGTGTTATGGTACGTATTGCGCAATTCATTATCGTGTTCAAGATACGAGAGATGCGCAGTCTTTTATAGTATCGTCGATTTCGACGGACTGGCTTAGGTAATGCGGCTGATTTGTCAGTTCATTAATTCTATAACGTTACAAATAAATTGCTTCAATCATCCATTGATTTCTTCTTTGTTCCTTCTCTGCCCCTCCCTCACTGCTCTCTTGTCCTTCGTCGTCCTCACTTGTTGTAAATTTTTTCAATTGATTTTCATTATTTATTCCCACTACACGCCACTTTCATTTTCTCTAGAGGGTACACGGGCCTTCTCGTGGCTTTTTTGTCAAGCACAAGCTTCTCACTAGATTTACTCTAATCGTTGGATGGTGGCGAGAAAGTCTCGATTTCAACGCTGAGCTTGATTCTGGAAAACTTTCGTATCGCGTGCAGCAACGAAGAGAGAATCACGTTTTGCCTCCGGAGTGTGTAGTGCGTTTTCCTCTCGAGTTTGCTTATTTTCTCGCAGAAAGAGACTTTTCACTGAAGTTTTAGTGTAGTATTGGACAGATTTAGAAACTGAAGTTTCAAAACGGGGCTTGTTTCCTGGAAAGCTTTTCATCATTGCGCAGTACCAACGGCGAAATGGAAGTTACGCCCAACAATCGGAACGAATTTTTCCTGGATAGCACAAATCTTGGTGCTCTATAACTGTGTTGAGCTTTTGAACTAGTCTTTGTAAAGTGGTTTAGGTGCGAAAAAAAGATTACAATTCGCATACGAAGTACTTAGCCCATCGCTCAAACTTCACAGCGAGTTTATTTGGTAATGTATAATGAAAAAGAAAGAATTTTTAAAGAACAATAAAACAAAGTGTCTTCTATTACGTAAAATTTGGAAAGTTTTAGTTCTCCTTCATCATAAGGCGACAAGTAAAAATCGATCTCATTCACTGGACAGGAACTTTTCATAGGAGTGTTAGTAATCATTTTTCATAACTATATGAAATTCAAAATAAAGTCTTGTTACACATCGTCTGCGCAATATGACTATTACTCAATCGGAAGCGCGAAAAGCATATGAGCGTATAAAGAAAATCTTCAAGTATCAGAGTCATGCAAACTATTTGGAGTTTCTTTAGAAGCGGAGGAAAATCTCCTCTTCGAATGACAAAAATCGCACCTCTGCGAAGCACCAATCCGTTGATCGGTGACGGCTGTCGCATCGAATCCGCAGAGGCCAGACTCCCCGGCCTCGAATCAGCTTGTAAACAAGCAAGGCGAATGTGTGAAACTTTATCTTATTTTCCTGCTACAGTGCAGAGAAGCGCTTTTTCCAGAAAATAAGCACAGCGTTGGAATCCTTGAATTCTACCGTATCGAATGATTTCTAATAGTCTGAAGAAAGAGCGTGCTCTTGCGACAAAAATGCGTATGTGAAACTTAAGGTTTTTACTTCCGTAACTTGTCAAGAAAACGCTTTTTCGAAAACCGACCATGTGGGAATGTAGCCAGATATTTAAGCTTTCGAATGACTACTGACGCTCCTGTAAGAATTTCCTGTTCAGCTAATCCTTATTATGAACAAGTCAAAAATTTTTTCTCCATGTCAGAAACGTTTCCACATTTTTCTGATGTTCTGGCACAACACGATCCTCCCACACGCTAATTTTTTTTACTGCTTTTGCTAATGCTTTTGTTGCGTATAGTTCTCATTTGTGTGAAGGATATTTTGAAGGCGGAGCATATTCTTTTTGCTCTACTCCTTATACAGCTTTTCGTGTAGACTTTTCGAAACTCAAACTTAGCCACAAAATTTCCAAATCTAATGCCAACTACTCACTAAACGCTTGCAGGGAAGCTTTCCACACTGAAAAATGTCACTGAGCACTCCTGAAGACCTTAGCTAAACTAGGAACCAAACCGAGTTTGAAGCTTAGTTTCACTTCATTGTTAAATTACACTGTAACGAGTTTTCTAAGAACCAAGAAAGCTGAAGAAGTTGCCAAGATCAAAGTTGCCGAGTGTTTATCAAAAGTCCAAGGGTAAGGATTTTTTCAGCAAAAAATGAAAGCTCGGTATCGAAAGAATCGAGACTGCATTTCGATTTGAACTTAGCCTCTTATACCTTGGGCCATGTCACTTTATCGATAACTTCCTATAACTGCTAATTATAAGCTGAATTCAGAAGTCGAAAGTTTGTCGAATTACGAGCTCTTCGTAATTTCTTTTTCATTTCTTATGAAGACGATTTATTGTAGTTCGGCAAGTTTCAACCCCTTCAAATTCATCGTTTGCAGCATCTGAGATATGGGTAATTCGTGCTCGACGCGCAGAGTTTGGCATCCACTCGATATTTCCGTAAACTTGGGCGCATTTTTCCAGTCACAGTTTATTGAGAAGCGCTTGTATGAGGTGTTCTCCTAATCTTCTAGTAGTCGTGGGCAGGTTCGGGGCCAAAATCAAATTCGTATCTGCATTAATTTTGAGTGGCATGCAAAACGTTCCAAAATCTATCCAATATCTGTCGTAAGCGGATTCACTGCCGATATGCGCTCACCTGGCCACACTTTAGATGGTTGATTGCTAGCAGATCGATACATTGTATCGCAAAAAGAGTGATAGAATAGGCGCTGCGGTAGCTCATGGTTAGCATGTGCCCTCGGAAGCGGTTTTAGCGGAGTCGATGTCCGCCTGAGGTTCAAAGTTCTGCAAATCATTCAACTCAATTGGATTTATAGTCATAATATCATACTATCGCTTAAAAAGCGATTCAATCAAAAATTCTTGCTAGTTTCATCTCCATCTTCAAAAGGAATCCCACTGGGTTGTATTTAGAAGTTAGAGTACTAGCAACCGTTCTTTTGGTGACGCGTTAATGTATTCTTGTGGTGCATGATTTCTGCAAGCAATTAAATTACCAGTGGACTTCCGTGGACCCAGGGGCGTGTCTAGTGACTCCACCTCTTCTGTAAGACGCTGAGTAAAGCTACTTTTCGTTGCAGGACCCGCAGTTAAGTGTCAGGTACTGGTATTCTAGTCATCAGATCGGTATCGTCTGAAATAAATTTGCGAACACCTTTCGTTCCGAGTGTTTTCTTCAGACCACGCTCAAATTTCAACATATCTTGTCATTATTATTTGAGCCAACATGTCATGTGGTCTGTTAAAAAAATTGCGAATATTTATGTTGAAGTCGCTGAATATTTTTTTTTCACACGTGCATAGATGTATATAGACTTTTTCAACTCGTTGGTGGTCAGAATCAGGTTGTCAACATCGAAATTGTTCTTTATTTCTTTGACCAATCACGGTCTTGTTTGTAGGGGTCGAGGTGGTTATTAACCATTTCTGTGAGCAAAAGCGGTATGATGATCAGTCCAAAGGTGATGCTGGTGACTCGGAGATTTTTGTGGTTGCTTGGAGAAAGTGGTGGTGACTCATGGTTGTGTAACCACAACCAGCTTGTCACGTCACGGTCTTCTTCATGAAGACGAACTTGTAGAATGCTTTCTTGAGGTTTGAAGTGATCGCTATTCTCCCGCGTGTGAAGCGAAGAAGGAGTCCAAACACTTTGGGAATAAAATGACTGATCCTCGATGCAAGAGGTCGTTCAGTGATCGAAATCCTTTATGTATCGATTCTTCTCACTTCGTGAAAATACATGAATTGAGACATCAAAGTCTAAGCGCTAGACAGGCACCTAATTTGTCTGACCTAGACTCCTCAGTAGCGCAGTGCCTCTCTGTTCAGCCTATCCCTTGAGGCTACAGGAGTGTAGGAGTATAGTCCCCAGGGGCATGGCCTCAAGGGATCGGCTGAACCGAGGCACTATGCCACTGAGGAGTCGAGGTAGGGCGAAACGGCGCCTCTCAAGCACTTAGACCTTAACTGCTCAAAACATGTTCTATCATTATCAGAATATTATCGTTTCGATCATGGTTTATAGAAAAGCGGTGGAGTAGAGAGGTATTCTCAGTTTTGTTGTCGCTTTTTTTTTTGTGTTAGAACAGCTTGGTGAGAAATACAATGAATCCGTGAACTTTGCATAGATCTCTCTTCATTTATTCTGTCCAGAATATCCAGGCGAATTTCTTCTTCGAATATCTCATTGTAAATGTTTAGCAAATCCTTATCATTTTGTGAGGTTCTCCAGACACTTACTAGTGCCCGACTGACGAGATCGTAAGATCGAAACACGTATATCGGGCTCTATAAGTCAGCCCTCCTTAACAGATCACTGACATGCGTGGCTCAAATAATAATTATCAGGCATACTGACTTACTAGTGTATTGAATGCGATCGCTCTATTATCCGGTGAAGGAGTAGGAACTTCCTTTCAGAGGAGGCGCCCTTTTGATCCGTCTGTTCTTTTTCCGATGGTTCTACTAAAATCATCGAATACTCTTTGATCTACTCCCTCTTATTAGAGACTGAAGATTCCTCTTTTCCAGCTGATTCCAAAGTCCAAAATATCTCCCAATCAATTTCGTCGTCGTCGTCTGATTCCGGTTACGAACGCGAATGTGGTATTGATCTGACGTGGCAAGAGCCAGTGTTCCTTCCACTTGTCCGTGTCGTGTTCATCCTCCTGGATTTACTGTGCGCCTCCCTTTTCTTCTTTCTGATGTGGCTTCAAAAGCACCTTTTCTTTTTTTCTTTTGTTGCATTTGATCAGATTCTTGAATAATCCCTAATCACAAATATCCTGTTGTTTTGGGATAAGGTAGAGACTGGATAGAAGCTGGATGTGGGAGTCATCCTTTCTCACTAGAGCTCACAGGTGGTCACATCCCAGTACGATGGATGGTTTCAAAAATGGCTCACTTCCTTTATATTCGATCTTGAGATTGTTTTCCCGGATAAACTCCAAGTCTTCCGGACCGACTTCGCTTTTGATATATGTTTGAAGACGCTTAATGAGAGCTAATTACCGTCCGCATCCCATACGTCCACTGACACTTTCCTTTCCAAATACGCCTGGAGATCATCCCAATGTATTTAAATGAAATTTGCGTCAGCCGGGATTCGAACCCAGATCTAACTCTTTCCGGGAGCGTATGCTAACCATTACACTACTGCCATTGTAGTGCAATGGTTTGCATACGCTCCCGGAAAGAGTGAGATCTGAGTTCAAATCCCGGCTGACGCAAACGTTTTTGCACAGTACTCCACATGTTGGGTATACTATAACATCATACACTGCAAGTGGCAGTCAAAATAAAAAGAATTTCGACTAAATGAAATTCAATCTCGTCTAAGATTGGTAGATGCAGTTTCTGTGCTGGCTTTCAATCGATAAAGGACAACAGTTCGGCTCTTCTGTCCAGTAAGACGTGGATTTCTCTCTGGACGTTTCGTCGTTGAGTTCAAGGCAGTCAAGAGTCCGGTAGGCAACATGGTTGCTTACATTTTTGTAATTGACTTGTCTAGGCTCTGGCCTGACACGATTAGTAGTATGTCGACGTCATGTGAATCGCGTTGAGCGACTGGATTTATTTTTGACGTGGAGATAGTTGGCTGTTGACTTATTGACTGTGTTTCTCTTTGACTTCGGTTCTCTTATTGTCTTGTTCCGCGAAAGTTACAGATCACTCATCTTTTGGTGTTGAATAAAAGCAACTTGATGTATGGTGCCGTTTTTGACATTTGCAGCATGGTGATCCTTTCCATTGAAACGTGGGGCTCTTTTTGAATAGAAGAGGACCCCACATTAAAAAAAACCTATTTTACTCGCTGGAGAGGAACTATTCATGGGATTGTTAGTAGCCATTCGAAAGCTGAGATTTGAGGCCACAGCCCCACGTCGCCGGTTTTTCGAAACACCCTTTTGTAGTGCTGTGATCTCCACACAAGCAATGTCTCAGACGCGCATATTTCTAGCCGTACAGAGCTCTTTCTTAGGGCTGTTGGTCACCATTCGATAGCGTAATCGAATTTGATTCCAACCCCGTGCTTATACACTGATAAGACCGTTTCTTTGAAACACAGCAGATAAACTAAGTTGAATTTCCATCTGCGAGCAGTGGCCCCATCGGCCAACTCACGTGAGGGCACGTGAGGCGGCCACGTGAACCACTGACGCGATATTTCTCTACGCATTCCTAAGCTCGGAAAATCGATGGTCATCGCGTCATCGAGCATGGCTGCCTCACCCAGCCGCACGTGAGTTGGTCGATGCAACCATTGATCGCAGATGGGAATTCAACTACTCTTACCTGCTGTGTTTCAGAGAAACGCTCTTTTCAGGAGATAAGCGCAGCGTTGGAATCGAATTCGACTACGCTATCGAATGATTGATAGTAGTCCAAAGAAAGAGCTCTATACGGCGAGAAATAAGCGCGTCTGAGACATTGTTTTGTGTGGAGATCGCAGCATTATAAAAGGGTGTTCTGAAAACTGGTGACGTTGGGCTATAGCCTGAAGTCTCAGCTTTCAAATGGTTACTAACACTCCTATGAAAAGTTCCTCCCTAGCGAATGAAAACGGTTTTCCCTTGGCCCCCCTCCTAATCAGAATTAACCGAAGGTGGTATGGGACGAGGATGCACATAAGTGGCTTAAGTTACTGTCTTTGAGGTATTGGTATCTCTCTCCTCTGGCGTCTTGTATTGGTTTCAGTACAACGGCTTGTACTTTCCTTTGCAGTACCTGCAAGAAAGTGATATTTGTGGCTTTCATTGATTGGCCTTGGTGCCAGCATTGATCGCAGTCAGTAACTAGGGCAGGTCGTCCTTCGATCCTGGCTGTATGGGTTGGAGCTGGTCGACTGTTAGTCATCCGCTTGTAACTTTCATATACTTTGTAACGGTGCTTCCATGTCAAAGAATGCTGTTGTTGTTTTCTTGGCTGTTACTTTATGTTAAGTGTCAGTGCGAAAACTCGAGAGAGCTCCTTTGTACCTGCATTGATCATTTAGGCCTTCTCCTTCGTCGATTAGTAGAAACATCATGACCTGTACATGATCCCGTGTCACTCCTTTTTTTCATGTAAGGCCACTGAGCGAGGAAAAATCTTGTCTAATCTCACAATCAGCTGATTAATGAGCTCTTCGGCGTTTCCATATTTCGCTAAAAGGAGATCGGGTACTTGCCCGTTATGAGGTGACAAATGAAAAACCGATCTCATTCGCTAGACCGGAGCTTTCCGTAGGAGTCTTCGTGATCATTCGAAAGCTTAAATCTCTGTCTAGAGGCTTATGTCGCCGGCTATTCACAACATTCTTCTGCAACGCTGTTAAATCCAACTTCTTTTCCGTTTAGTGGCACAGATATTCAAGCCTATCCCCTACGCTCGACAAGAAGTTTCATGAAGAGTGTTAGTAATCATTCGAAAGCTTCAATCTCGAACTATCGGAGTACGTGGTCGGTGTTTTACAAAAGCCCCTTTATGACGCTATAAAATGAAAGGGATCTTTGGCCATTTCACGTGTCGATGGGTGAGGCGGCCACGTGGTCTGGTAATACGATACTTTTCTACACGCTCATATGCTCGAAAATCGAAAATCGTCGCACCAGGTCAGATAACCGCCTCTACCACCTGCACGTGAATCAGCCAAAGACCCCTTTGCTTGCTTATGTGAATACAACTTATTCCCTGTTGCATTGCAGAAAAACGGTCTTTCCAGAAACTAAGCACAGCGTTGGAATCAGCAAACATTACGCTATCAAATGATTACTTATATTAAGAAGGAGCTCTGTCCAGCGAGAAATATGCGAGTCTGAGATATAGTTTTGTGTGGATTTTACAGTGTTATAAAAAGGTCTTTTCGAAAACCGGCGATGTGGGGCTGTAGCCAGAATTCTATGTTTTCAAATGATTACTACACTGCGATGAAGATTTTCTGTGCATCGAATGAGATCGGTTGTTCAACTTGTCGCCTCGTAATGGATAAGTACCGGAGATCGATAGCTCTACAATAGTTTTCGTTGTTTATTTGAAATGTATTTATTGTTTGGAGGGGTTCCCCTTTTAGAGAGCTAACGAGATAACTGAATGCTACTAACATTGAAGAGTTCTGAGTAGTTATCCTTTTCCCATATATCCCGTCGAAGGCTGGAATTGGATTATTGGTGTGTGTTTAGCGACAGTATCAGTAGTTGATCCATTGGTTATGTTAGTTGTAAAACCAGTGCCGGCTACTCACTCTTGAAGAATGGAGGGAAACCTGAACGCTTCTACTACTTTTTTGTTGTGGATAATCTAAGGTTCGTGATACTGCTCTAGAATCTCATCCAGATCCAGAACTTGCTCGAGTTAGTTTGGAAGTTACGAAGTTCTTCTTCTACTTTGATTTTGGTGTTGTTAAGAACACCCACTCCTTCTACGAGGTGTTGTAAATCTCTTTGAAGAAAATCCGTAGTGGTTTGCCCTTCCGCAGGTGCTATATCTGCTACTGCTAGTTCTTCTTCTTTGAACGTGGTCAGTACTTTAGCAAGCTGATCGGTGTATTTAAGGAGCATTTGTTTTTGAGCATTAGGATTGAATCGTTGAGTCATGCTGAAAATACTTACTGAACGTTGATGATAAGCTATCCACACTGCAAAATGACACTGAGGGCTCCTGAATGGCCTGACAAAGCGTACAAGCTAAACCGAGTGGGAGAAATTGCCTTACTTTCGTTATTTAGGTGCGCTGAAACGGCTTCGTTAGAACTAACTAAGGCTATGAAATCGCCAGATCTAAGTTATCGGATGATTACTAAAGATTTAAGAGAAAGGATTTCTTCAGCGAAAAAAGGGCTTCGAAAACGGCTGCACCCCGATCTGGACTGAGCCTCTCTTCCTTTGAGCCATGTCACTTTAGCGATAACTCCCAGCGATCACTAATTATAAGTTGAGTTCAGAGGTCAGAAGTCTCTCGAGTTACGAGGTCTACGTAGTTTCTTTTCAAATTGTGCTCAAGACCATTTCTTTTAACTCGTTGAGTTCCAACCCTTTCCAGATTCGTCTTTCACAGCATTTGAGATATGAGTAATTTGTGCTCGAGGCGCAGAGTTTTGCATTCAGTCAACATTTCCGTCACCTTGAGCGGTAATTGAACCTACCTTTTCCAACTACAGCTCATCAACATACTGACTTCCGCGGACCCAACTGGGCGTATATAGCTGGCAAGGGCTCTCACCGCCAGCATGGAAACGGCTCCAGCCCTGCCCTTCCCCCCTGTGACTCTAACCTCAGCGTGGCAATCATTGTCTGTCTCGCTCCGCTCTGCCACTCGACACGCGTCCATCGGGAGGAAGGTTCCTGGTTCGATCCCTTGTCACGACGCTTCACTGTGGTTTTTTGCTGTTATGTTTTTGATTGCAATTACTTTCGAAGCTTCTTCTATAACGTGATTATTCTAGCGAAAAACGCTCAGTTGTCTATCATTTCACTACTTTTTGATACGAAACGTAGATCGTAGACGTAGAACGTAGATGAAAAATATATTATGTTTCTATAAATTGCAGATTGTCGAGTAAATGGTGATAAATAAGTTATATACATTGATCGCTTGTTTTACGGTATCACAATATGAGATATGGTGTGATTTGATCTGTCAGTGACTCGAGCATATTGTAGTGGAAACAAAAGGATAACATCAAAGAAACTATAGTGAAGTGTTGTGATAGGGGATCGAACCAGCAACCTTCTTACCGATGGACGGGCGCCGAGTGGAAGAGAAGAGTGAGACAGACAGTTATTGCCACGCTAGGGTTAGAGTTGTGGAGGGAGGTGGAGATGCTCCCATACCGGCGGTGAGAGCCCTTGCCAGCTAAGCACATGGAATTTGGGTCCACGGAAGTGAATCGCTTAAAAAGCGCTTGTACCACGTATTCTTTTAATCACTCAGTAGTCGTGAGCAAACTCCGTTGCCGAAATTAAATATCTTTTTGCATTAATTTTGAGTGGTATGCAGAACGTTCCCAAATTTATCCAACATCTGTCGTAACCGGGTTCAGGACCGATATGCCGTCAACAGGCTGAACTGTAGATGATCGGTTGTTGACAGATCGATACCTTGTATCGCGAAGAGAGTGATGGTAGAGTAGGCGCCCCCCGATAGTGCAATTCTTTAGCGCGTGCCCTCGGAGTCGGTTTTGTGGATTCGATTTCCGACTGAATTTCGAAGTTGTGCAGCTCATTCAACTCAATAGCATTCAAAATTATAACATCATGCCATCAATTGAAGAGCGATTCGCACGTTGGCAATGACTTGAAATCCCGTGTGGCACGTGGCGGCTACAGTGACGTTGTGGTAGTTTTCTAATCAAATGTGGATTTTTAACGTCTCTAAAGGGAATTTCGTCGCCAGTAAATGGTAAGATATGATTGAAGAGACATCGATAAAGCTATCCGTAGCAGAAACAATGGCGATGCTTTCCCCTGAAACCTCGAATCTCGACGGAAAAGGCAGATGCTCATCAAAACAAACTCTACTTGCGAAGCGTTAGCTTTTTTCGCTAGAATAAAGTAAAATTTCACAAGGCAAACTTAGTGGGAGGATAGGCAGTTCTCAAGCTATCGAGTGGCTGCAAAAACATGGACGAACAAGGAGGAAACGAAGCTATATCACAGCTGGAAACATGTTCGTTCCCTCTGATAACAATGTGCTTTCCCGTAGAAACACGAATGATTTTTCGATATTTGGACATTCTTCTAATCATAAAACTTTCTATAGAAGTCTCTTCTGCTATGTTTCTTCAATTAATCACGACAGGATCTCCTCAGTACCTCAGATTACCAATAAAATCCCCATATTTTCATTGCAAGGCGCGATAATAAGGACTCCAGTGGCGCCGCGCCGCCGCTCGCGCGGCGTGCGGTGCGAGCTAATAACAGCTCAGATCGTTGTCAACGTGTTAAATCGAGAAACCTAGCTAACTTCATGTTTATCTTTCTCGCTAGTTCGATTTTGTTATTTTCTCGTTTCTTAGTTGCAGAGTGGTCATTCTTAGTTCTTGTTTCGTTTTTGCTGTGTTCTTGTGCCTTGTTTCCTACTTGTGCTTTTTAGATTCGAATCCGCGCCGCTTAGCCCTCACGAATCTGGATTCATGGAAACGGAGCGGTGCACATACTGTGGAGAAAGCTGTGGAGCATATTGGCGACGCGTGAATGGACTTCTTGCGTGCAAGTAAGTGGCGTCTTATCATGAGCGTAAGAAGATTGAGAGTTAGATCTTTCGGTACGCTGCTTACGATTAGTACCGAAGCGCGCGGCGTCGCTTCTCAGGACGAAGTTGTACTGGCGCGCCGCTTGGCCCTCACGGGACCATGGACTCAACCCCCTGCGTGTCTAGTTGGCAAGGCTGGTCGGTCTGCTTCACCTTCTCTGCGATTCTAACCCTCAGCATGGAACGGTGGACGGTCTGCTCCACCTTTGCGACTCCAGCCCTTAGCGTGAGAACGGTGGACGGTCTGCTCCACCTCTGCGACTCTAACCCTTAGCGTGAGAACGGTGGACGGTCTGCTCTAGCTCCTTTGCGAGTTTAAGCCCAGCTTGAGAGTGAATGTCTGTTTCACTCCTCTCGGCCACTTGACACATGGTACGCGACGAGCTGTTCGCGGTGAACGTTGATGGTCCGATCCCCTACCAAGACGCTTCACTGTAGTTTTTCTTTTGGTATTATCTTTTTGTTCTCACAACAGTATGCTCGAATCACTGGTACCCCATATCTGATCTTATCTCGCATAATAACACCGTAAGAGAAGCAATCATTGTATGTAATTTATTCATTACAATCTCCACTTTATAACAACAATAGAGCTGTTGAAACAATACAAGAATACATTTAATGCGATACAAATACAGTAATGTTCAAGAAATATCTATTTGCTGATTACAAACGGCGACTTTGTAGTGTTGCTAGGGCTACAGAGGTGTTGTGGCTATGAGCAAAAATTCGGCCTTAGACGGGAGTTGAACCCGCATTTCACCCACACCGTGAGCGCGTGCCACTACTACACCTGTGCATCTATACATCGAACACATCTTGTATTTGTTTTTTTGAAATATTTTCGAGCAAAGTGGAAGTCTGTATCAACTGACCTTTCCATAGCACTCGAGAGATCGGTCATGCTCTTTACGTTCTATGAAGCGTTGTGGTAGGGACTCAAACCACCGACCTTCACTGCGGAGTGCTCGTAGCGTGCCATTGTGCCGAGTGGCAGTGAGGGGTGAGGCAGACGGTGACCAGCTTTCCCACTTTGGAGGTTAGAGTTGCGGAGCAGGTGAACCAGAGAGTTCAGCCTTGTCAATTAGACATAAAGAGGGTTCTATCCTCGAGACCGTAAGGGTTATAATACCAGGGCTGACATAAAGTTCTGGGTAGTTTTTGAAAGTATCGTTCTCATGCGCAAATCAACTACCAAACAATAACTATTCTTCAATGTATAGAGCATCATTGTCCGCCACTTTGTGTCATTATTTTCCTTCTTTTTGTGGACAGAGATTGATCTAACTTGGTGATAACGGTGCGCTGCGAAACACTAAGCTTCAAAGCAAAATCACGGATGCTTGATGAAGGCTCAGCATCCGAGAGGCTCATAAGTCTTGGGCAGCCGCATTCGAGTGCAGGTATCCTTACATGGATTGTCTGAAGAGGTTGGAAGTGGACGAAGTCCAAAAGGTCGTCTTGAGAGCATTCACCTGTATCACCTGTCGTCCCGTTGACCGTCGAGTGACCCGAGCGGGCACCAGCAACACTTCCATTTTTCCTTGTCGCTTGCAAGAGTAGCCCAGTGGGTCCTCCTTGCTCTAGGGATTCGTTGAGCATCATATCTTTCTTCTAGGCTTCTCATGAAGAAATCGGACCATCGGATTGGTGGTCTTCGTGTAGAGCGCTTGATATCCTGAGGAATCTAGGAATCCGAGGACATTCAGTGAAAAAAAAATATGCAGGGTATTTGATTTAGTAGCAATTTCAGCTCCTGAAGTATGATGATTTTCGAGGTTGATCGCGTCCACGCGAAAACTCAATGCGGCGCCGCTTCCTGCTGATTGCGGTACCCAAAGGGTTAGAGACTGACGACGGCTATTGGTCGTGTTCAAATTATGAGTGTGAAATTTAGCACATGCAGACAGTATCTCCGCAAACATGGGACGCCACGCCCACAATGGCTAATTGAGAGGGCAAAAAGACGCAAGGTAAATTTTTATTCTTTTTTATATTGTCCTAAGATTTTTAGTGAAAATTACATCTGATAAGTATCTCTTTATTTTTATTTTACGATTGACTACTGCGCGAATCTGGATCGCAGCACCTCTCACATTCCAAACATTTCCTCGTTATCAATTTTTACAATGGTCTCCAAAGAATTCTTGTGTTGTTCTGGTTGTAGCCTAAGGATTCCAAAATGAGATAGCCTTTGTTTTAGGACTCTGTTAAAATGTGTAGTGAATGTGGTGCTGGTGAGCCTAGAGAAAAAAGCTGGAGATATAACGAAGGAAGAAGAGTGTGCAGGTTAGTTTCTACGAAAAGAAAGTTTTAGACCTTTTCAACGGATTCAAGACTAATCCTATATTATTTAGACCCTGTAGAAGACGATATCTGAGAGAAGAAAGGCGTCTAGCTGGACATCCACAAAGTCAGGTAAATTTTTATTTCTGCTTACCAAGTGTTTCATTCCTTTTTTTGTTTTGGTACTATTATGCTATCGCAATCCACCTTTCAATTTTCAGAGGAAAAATCTTTTACCCTTTTTCAAACTTTTGGTGATCATTCGATAGCTCAGATCTAGGAGATTTCAACCTTGTTGAATATTGAAAAGACTTGATTTCTGTCCATTATGAGGCGACAAATGAAAAACCAATCTCATTGGCTGGACAAGAACTTCGCAGGGGAGTGTTAGTAATCATTCAGAAGCACAGAGTTATGGCTAGAGCCACACATAGCCCATTTTTCAAGAAAGTCTTTTTTGACGTTGTCAGAGAACCAAATTACTGACATTGCAAACGCTGATATTTCTCGCCGGACAGAGCTGTTTGTGTAGAATATTAGTAATCATTCGATAGCGTAATGCTTGCTAATTCCAACGCTATGCTATTTTTCTGGAAAGGCCCTTTCTCTACAATGCAACAGGGACAATGCGTTGATCTCACATACGCGAACAGAAGAGTCTTCGGTCAATTCACATGCTGGTGGGTGAGACGGCCACGTGAACTGCCGGTGTGATGCTTCTCTGCACGTTCCTATGCTCGAAAGGCGATGATCATCGCGTCGCCCCATGTGCCGCCTTAGCCAGCGACACGTGAATTGGTTAAAGACCCTATGTTCTCGTATGTGCATTCAACTTATTTTCCCTGTTGCTACGCAGAGAAAAGGTCGTTCCAGAAAATTAGGACAGAGTTCAAATCAGCAAACATTGCGCTATCGAACGATTATAATAGTCCAAATAAAGAGCTCTGTCCGGATAGAATTATGCGCGTCTAGAACACGAGAAATTTTGTTCTCTAAAAACGTCAAAAAACCTTTTTTTAACTGCCTAGTGTGATCTAGACCAAACTCTAAGCTTTCAAACGACTACTAAATTGCTATGAAAAAAATCCTACCCAATGGATGAAATTGGTTTCTCATTTGTCTCCTCTTTGGGGCGAGAATAAATTTGAGTTTTACACTTGGCGCACAGTGTTTACTAGGCTGAAGTGTAAGAGAATGTGTGGATGGAATTTTGCAACATTCACAACGCAGGACTCCGAGGTGACTATGGTTTGTGCATGGTCTCCTAACAGATTTTTACTAGTTATTGATAGCATAAATTCAGATTTTTTGAGGCGCTAAGCGAAAAGAAAATTACTTTCGTACTCCTCGGCTCATGGTTTAGGCTAGACTTAGTTTCGGATTTATTTAGTATAATAGAATAGAGGTGAGAAGTTCATACACACAAAACAACAGAGAAAAGATTTTCTTACACCTCAAACGCGGAAGAACTTAAAATTTTTGCGAAGCGGCGAAAGAGGAGTCAAATAAGTAAATACGCGTCATAGTGCGTGCCAAGTGTGAAACTCAATTAAGTTTGAAAAAAAAATCGGGATGCCTTGTTCTCAAGGATTTGAGCAATTCGTTTTGATGACAGAAAGATAGCTTTTTTGTTGCTTTTGTTTTGATAGTGACACCACATAGGAAATCCAAAAAAAATGTGATGACTCATATGTTAGACGGCGGCAAATATATAAACCTATCTCATTCGCTGGACAAGTACTTTTCATAGGAGCGTTAGTAATCATTCGAAGGCTTAAATCTCCGACTGCAGCCCCTCGTCGCCGGTCTTTCAGGACACCCCTTTGCGGCGCGGTAAAATTCAGAATAAAATCATTTTTCAACCCCGCCTTTTGCTTTCTTCATTTTTCTCACGCGTATAATTCGTTGGAAGCACGCACGAAAAGCGAGTCGGCGTGTAGAGAATTTTCCCTATTATCAAAATCATACGTTTTTATCTGAAGTTCCTGTTGATGCGGTAAAAAAATCCCCCCAATTAAATAACAATATTTCGAACGCGATCGGTCCCCGCCCCACCTGCCGGGTTCGTGAATTAGATGGCAAACAAGGTCGTCGAAAATCTGAAACTCGATCGATTTTCCCTGTCAAACGGTATTCCCAGGAAATAAACGCAACGTTAGAATCATTGGAATTACGACATTGAATGATTACTAATAATCTGAAGAAAGAGCTCTGTCTGGCGAGGTTCAAAGCACAAATTTTTTTCCTACAACGCTACCAAACGAGCTTCTTCAAAAAAAAAAAAAGCATTTTTGAGTTCTTCGAAGCTTGTGCTATTGTAAAAGCTTTTTAAGGAAGGAGTTTTGCAGCGAAATATAAGCGAAATGAGAGAAAAAGAACCCGCAGTTGTGTGAAACATAATTGGATTTTTTTTTGTTTTTTTTTTATTTTTTTGTTCTGGATTTTACAGCGCTAAAAAGGGTGTTTTGAAAAAATGACCAAATGGCGACCTGGCCAGAGATTCAAGCTTTCGAGTGATTACTACCACTCCTGTGAAATATTCCTGTCCAGCGAATGAGATCGGTTTATAAATTTGTCGCCGTCTAGCATATGAGTACCATAAATTGTTCAAGTGTGGTGGTTAGATTCACTGTTAGTGATGAATACCCGACTTACCAGTAAAGTGAAGTTGCGATTGACTGCACCATGGAATGTAGTATAGGATGTAGAAGTATTATTGAGTCTAAACAGACCTTATGACGGATCACAGAAGACGTGGTTTATTACGGGTCGGCGTACATCTCTGCCAGCCTTCACCGTAATATGTGTTGTATCACTATCAGTATAAAGTGCGACGATGAAACACCAGTCTACATTACTGAGTGGTATGCCTCTTTCTCTTTTAAGAGCGCATGTGGCGCAGTGGTTAGAGGTGCTCTGCGTCGCTAACGAGGTCAATGGTTCGTTCTCGCGCTCATGGCTCACCAAGCCATCCATCCCTCCGAGGTCGGTAAATTGGTGCCAGACAGGTCTCAGACTTGTCTGGAAGGAGAAGCAGCACTGACTCGGTTCAGCGGGAGGCCACTGCGAGTCATTGTAAAGGCCAGATAAGAGCATGTAAGGCGCGTACGGTGACGCTATAAATAAAAATCAATTTGGATCCAAGCAGGAAGAATAGCCTGAAATCAAGGCTAAATCGCTTAACGTTTATGTCTGTTGTGTTCTGAGTGGTTCTACTCGACTTGATTTATACTGAGTTGGCCAAAGAATTGAATAAATTCCCAAACAACTGCCAGCGGAATTTGGCTTCATTTTGAAGGTTCTTTTGAAATATTTTATTAGCTAGCGCTTCTTGCAACTTCGTGTAGGAGATGTATGCTATTTTTGATGTAATCACTCTACTCAGAACTAATTCTGTTATACCCAGTGATGTACAAAACTTTCGCGTCATGTGGGACTCGAACCCACATCTCATTCTATCCGAGCCTGGAAAGAGTCGTGAGGAGAACGAGCGTCACTAGTGCAACGGGCTGGAGCACGCGCTTCCGGATAGAGTGAGTTGAGAGTTCCAGTCCCGCCTGACATGAAAGTTTTGCACATCGTTCTGTATCACTGGCATATCTGTAACATCATGCCACCGCTGAAAGCGGTGGAATAAAAAAATTGTATTTGATCACCAATTTTGTTGTTCTTTTTTAAACACCTGCAATGTCCCAGGAGTCTACTCCGGGATCCACATCCAGTGAAAGAACGGGCAGCTTGAACAAAACATACGAAGAAATTACGGGAAAAAAGTCTTCTATTCAAAAACCTTCATTGTCAACGAGATGTGGTACAGGGTATAAGGGTTAGTTCATTATCAATCAATTTTTTATCTCTTGTTCTAGATCTACCCCTCGTACATCTGGTTTTTTTGGGCACTATTTTCAGTGGCTACACATGTTCACAAAATGAAGCGAACGCTGGGCGTTTTCATGAAGGATAAATCTAAGAAGTTGACATCCTATTTTTCCTTCAAATATGTAACCTTATGTTAATGACCTGTGTCTTTAGTGTATCATTCAGGTACTTGGTTACTAGGAAGCCGAAGGCTTCACACCTTCACAGTCAAGGGCAACATATTCTAAAGGATCATACAAACAAATATCAATCAGTGGATAGAAGAGGGTTGGGGAAGTCTCGTTGTCAATCTGAGCAATCTTCTTGATCATACTTTTCATTAAGGGTTGTGATGGAAGGAATGAGTGAAGACGAACACCGTATATCGTCAAGTATGCTTCGTTCTTTGTCATCAGATACAAACGAAAGTGGCCTTTTTCATCACGATCACAATAAAGCTGGAACCGATTCGGAACCAGTGCAGGAATGTCGTCAAAAACAATGCGAGGGGAAAATTTCCGCGTATGCTTTGAAATCGTTACAGGCTTTTAGTTACTTTCGTTATTATTAGGAGGTAGTGCATTGAGTCAATGTAGCTTTTGAGAAAGAACTTTAGATAGAGTCAATTATTGTTGAAGAACAGCCTGATAATAAAATGAAAGACAATTTATGCAGGTCTTCTGCGCCTTCACTCGTACTCTCTAGCGGATCAGTATTCATTGCTGGGAGTTCTTCCTCGGTTCCAGCGAAAGAATTCTTGGATATAACGTCTTCGAGTGGCATCGTTGCATCGCAGAACAGTTCTTCAACAAGCACTTCAAGAAATCGTGATACCGCTGTGTTATTTCACGAAAGTAACCAAATTTCATCGACATCGAATGTTGAGAGCAGCAAGGTGGGTCTCAATAAGGAGCTGATTTTTGTTTTTTGAAGTTAACTTCAACACATAACTTCCGTGATTAGTTGTCGCCACCTGTCCATTCTGTGGCGACGAACGAAGTTTCGACCTCTTCCGCTGGGCAAGAACGTTTCATAAGAGTGTTGTTGAACATTCGAAAGCTTCAATCTCGGGCTAGCGCGGTACGTGGCCGGATTTTCAAGAAGTCATTATTTTAACGCCTCACTGAAAGAAGAACAATTATGTTTCACGCATGCGTTTTTCTTGCATGACAGACCTCTTTCATCAGTCAGTTCAATCATTCGATAACGTAAAATTTGAGAATTTCAACACTGCGCTTGTTTTCTGGAACGACCGTTTCTGTGCAATGTAGCAGGGAAAATAAGACTGATACACGTACGTGAGCAAGTGATCTTTGGCCAATTCACGGGCTGTGTGATGGGGGACAGGGCGGAGTACGGCTGGCGTAACCATCGATCGAAGTCGCCTATTTGGTGCGATCTTCGTTATTTGGTTAGGAATTGTTTCTTTGCTTTGGAAGAAACTTTAGAATAGACGTCTGACTTTGATATTGAAAGTTTTCCATTACACGTTCATATGCTTTTCGTGTTTCCAGCGAACTAATGGTTGAATTGCGCGACCGATGCGATGCATAATGTTATTTCGAGTTTTACAGCGTTATAAAAAGGTCTTGTCAGAAAAGCGATCGCATATCCCGCTAGCCGGGGATTCAAGCTTTCGAATAATCATTAGCTTTCTTAGGAGGAATTCTTGTCCAGCGAAATGGGTCGAATCTTCATTTTTCGCCATATAATGAGCAAGAGTCTTCTCGTTTATATGTGTTTGATGCGAAAATGGTCGCCATTTCCATGCTTTAAGCAAGAAATCTGAATTAATGACATATTTTGAATAGTTGCTAATGACATGTGCACGTTTTTGCACACAACACACGTAACATGTCTTTCTATACAAAAATTAAATCATGATTTCTAGAGCCCATTTCACATATTTTTCTCGATATTGTCAGCATCAAAATTCGTATCTACGAAAAAGCGGGAGTAATCGGTAGGAATATGCTCTAGCAGGGAAAAAAGGGCTGCTCAACATAGAGTATAAATCAGCTATTGCTGCTGTGGTTGGCTTACAAGTCTCAAAATATGAAGGTTTCCTTCAGAAATTTTTGGTACTTGTCCATCTTAAGGCGACAAATGAATATTCGACCCCATTCTTTGGACAGGAATTTTTTATAGGAGCGTTAGTAGTGATTCTAAAGCTTTAATCTCTGGCTAGCACTTTCACGGCCGATTTTTTGAAAAGACCCTTTTCTAACGCTGTAATGTTCAAAATAAAATTATGTTTTACATCGGCTGCGCAGTTCAACTGGTGTGAACTCTTTGGAAGCACAAAAAGCACATGAGATTGTGTAAAGATAATAATGTATTCAGAGTCATAGGTTTGATCTGGGGTCTCTTTCGAAGCGTGGAAGCAGTTCCTGATTGAATAACAAACATCTCACTTTTATTTGAGTAAATCGACCGATCATCGCGCCATCCCCTCGCCATGTCGTTCCGCGGCCAGTGAATTGGCCCAAGATTGCGTGATCGCGTTTGAGAATCAATCTTATTTTTACTGCTACACTGCAGTGAACAACAATCTCCTCAAAAAATAAGCACAGCGTTAGAATCCTTGAATTTTACGCTATCGAGTGACTGCAAATAGTCTAATGAAAGCTCTATGTACGACGAGGTGCAAAACACAAATGCTCCTCCTACACCGCTATCAAAGAGATTTTTGCAAACGAGCGAATTTTTAAGTTCTTCGTGTAATGTGCTATCTAAACAATGCTCTCAGTCTAAGGGGAAAATTCTGTACAGCGAAATATAAGCGAAAAAAAAATTATTTTGGCTTATCCATCGTTATAAAAGGGGGTTTGGAGAGCCGGCCTTGTAAGGCTCTGGCCAGAGATCCAAACTTTCAAATGACTATTAACACTCCTATGAATTTTTTTTTCTAGCGAATGGGGTCGATAATCATTTGGTGCCTCATAGTGGACAAGTCCCGAATTTTCATATTCAGTCACAGAAAAAAGTGCTTTCAAATTGAATGAATGCTGTAGGAAAATGGTTATACGAATAAAGCAGCGAATTAGTCACATAAATATTACAATATCACCTATGTTGCCATTAGATATGTTAGATTAGTGGTACAGATGTTGACGAGCGTTGTCGAAAAATCGACTTTGAGCGCCATGTGTCATGGAGTTCATTGTGTTTCCCAACAACATGTTTCTTATTAGTTTTTTTTTTCTACAGAATATACAGCTGAATGAAACATCTGGTGACTCTCCACCGGCAATAAATGGAAGAGACATGAAATGTGTTCTTCACTGTTCATCGGAATCTCCTCCAGGTTATCTTTGTTCTGAAATTGCCATTCGCAAGCGGAATGATCCTAATTGAAATTTATCTATTATCTGTAGATCCTTTCATTATTATTTGAGCAACTTGTCATGTGGTCTGGTAAGGCCTCTTGTACAGCCCGATACACGTGTTTCGTCCTTACAGACTCGTCAGTCGGGCAGAACTCGTCGTCTTTCGATATTTTTTTAGTCAGTTCTCTTGGCGCTCAAAAAGCGCTCGAAATAAAGGTATAATATGATAAAAATACCAGCCAAAGAGCAATCGAGTGCGCAAACACTCTGTGTTAGGTGAAAGTTTCGCTTGACATAGAGTGTAAAACGTTCGTCTTCGATGACTCTCTGTAGGGGAGCAGAGCTCCCGAGAGAACTGACTATAAAAATATCGAACGACGACGGGTTCTGCCCGGCTGATGAGTCTGTAAGGACGAAACAAGTGTATAGGGCTGTACAAGAGCCCTTACCAGACCACATGACAAGTTGGCTCAAATAATAATGAAAGGATCTATTGAAATTTGAGCATGGTCTTAATAAAACACTCGAAATAAAGGTATACTATCTGTAGAGTCAAATGATGTGATATAGGAATATTGAGAACTTATGAGTCCTTGAACGACCTGTATTAGCTATTGCTGAAGTTAATGGGAGCATTACATCGTAGTTAACTTCTCATGGCATCTGGACAGAAACTTTTTTCGCTTCTTCCAATTAGATCTTTCTGCCTTTACTGTCCTCCAAGTTCGTGTAAGCTGTAAAGTCTCCAATAAACAATTCCACAAGGAGAATTTTCTTTGACGATTAATCTCTTACATCGGTATTAAATCCCGCCTAATCCATCTTCTCATTCTCACGAGTCGTCGACTGCAGTTGATGATATTAATTTCCATATGGGATGTGATTTGATGTAGGCTTTTCTGTACTTCTGGGGAAATAAACTGTACAATCATCCGGAGTCGACTGTTTGATCCCAGCCTCTCTTCGTGGTTGAGCACACTGACCTGATGTACTAATGAGCCCTCTTCGTCGTATAAGTCAGATGACCATGTAGTAGCCTCAGCGATGCATAATAAAGTTGGATAGTTGACCTGTTACTAAGGGACTGATTATTACTATACGTTTTTCCGTCATTTTTTTCGCGCTATCTCTTATAGAGCATTATCATGTTAATCCCACAGCTAGAGGTTGGTTATTGTGGATCACAGTAAGATCCGTTACTTCAAGTTTGCCATCAGCTGCAAAGGAAATGCGCGACTCTAGAGCCTAAGATCCCGCTGAGGTTATGCTCAATGTTGTAAGTGATTTTCAACGTCAGACCTACGATGAAGTGGTGACTCACGGTATCAGATTCGAGTTAATAAAAAGAATAAAAGCTGAAGTGTAAGTTCTCAAGGGTTTTGCTTTTTCTAGTGAATTCTCCAGTAACTCAAGAGAGTCTTCCATCACAAAGTCGTGTGGATCTAAGGCCTCCTGCAAATGCCACCAACTCTTCGTGCTTACTGACAGTGAAGGTATAGTATCAATTTTAATCCAATGCTGATCAATGAGTGTTTCAACACTAAGTTTGTTCTATTCAATTGTCTGAAGCGGGCATCAGAGAAGCTTTGCTACGACAAACGTGCTTTAGTACAGTCTCAATAGATTGGGACCAAAGTGTGCATATAAAGGATAAAGGATAAAGCTCTCGGCGTTGATCAATCCCTGAGGGATGCGCCATGCATTCGACTTCAATTTTTCAACTTCGTTTGAGGTGATTGAATGCATATCTGGCCTTTACAATGACTCGCGGTGGCCTCCCCCTGAACCGAGTCAGTGGTGCTTATCCTCCCAGACAAGTCTGAGATCTGTCTGGTACCAATTTACCGACCCCGGATGGATGGATGGCTTGGTGAGCCATGAGCGTGAGATCGAACCATTGACCTCGTGTGCGAGGTAGAGCACCTCTAACCACTGCGCCACATGCGCAAGTGTGCATATAGTGTTTATATATGAACATATATGATACAGGATTAATCTCTCTTTTCAATCAAGTTTGGCTACAAATTTTTATACAGACAACTTTTTGAGTTTTTACAGCTAAAATATTAGTTGGCTAATGCAAAACATAGGAAATAAAAGCACTATGAAGTTTTTCCTATAAACCGACAATACTTTTATGTCATCCTAAGAGCGCTTCATTTGCTGAATAAGTCACATATCCTTCTAGCGCGGGCCCTAAGACATCAGGATGGATTACACCAGTCCTTTTCATTAATGAATTCTTGTATAAACAGTCATGTTTTGACTGGATAACAATGCAGGGAGACACACGGTAATTCTCTGCAAAAAGTGTACGTCGCTTTCGTCAATAACTTTTGCTTCAGGAAGAGCCTACAGAAAGTCCGACACCTGATCGCCTTCCAAGTCCACCTCAGATCGATCAAACGGTGGGCAGTTCTTATAGTTAGGAAGCGTATCTCATCTGTACTGACTGTTTCCATATAATTATCATAACAATTTTTTTTGAGGATTCTCGTCCAACTAGTTCTGCTGAAGGGAACAGTGGCGGTGAAAAAGTAGGTACTTTATCTTATTTTTTGGTTATTATTGAGCGATGATGATGCTTGGCTTTGAAGGAACGTCAAGAACTTTGGTCGTTGGGCGTTGCTGAATTGAAGAAAGGACATGAAATTGATAGCGCTACGTTGAAAGTGGAGAATCTTCAAAAGGCTTTGTCTGAAGCGACTTCTGATCTTCAAAGGGTACGTCTTTAGTCTTTGTGTTGTTACAAGGGGACAGATATGGAATTTTGCGGCTGAAATGATTTGTTGGCGCTAGTGGGGGAGTTATGGTCTCATCAATTTTTGAATATGAATTAGGCCGTGGCCTTAGGGCCTAAGTTTAGGGTTATAAAAATTGATGAGACCACAACTCTTCACGAGGGCCAGTTTGCTCTATCTCCCTCATATCTGTAATACATTTCAATTTGTAAGCTAGGGAAATCATCTATTTTCGGATTTACATTGGCAAGTGTGTATGTCCGTGTATAAAGCTGTTTATATTCACCTAACTTCATTGTTTTCATTGTGTTTAGTGTGTCAAATTTATGAAAAAATTTAAGGTTTGAACATATCCTTTTCGCTTATATTGAAGAGACATTTCAGATGAAATCGGAAATGAAGGAGATTCTTCGTCGCAAGTCTGAACTTCTTGGTATACCTATTCCCAATATCTTCAAATGATCATCTCGATTTCCATTTTTTTTAGGTTTTTTTTTTCGTGTTTACTTGCAATGACTAGTGCACGAATAATTATTAGTGACAGAAGTGTACTACTTGCTACTGATTTTCCACACCATTTATTATTTCTCAAAATCGATTTCAATATTTTGTTTATTTGCCTACCTCCATTTTTTCCATAAACGTGAGAGACTTTGTTCTCTACAGCATTTCGGTTTACATTTTGTTTTCTTCTGTTTGGCGATTGTTTTCTGTTCCAAAAATTTTTGAATGTCCTACTTGAAATAAAACTTATGTATACCTCTTTTTGACTATCGCTTTTGTTGTAATAATCAGAAAAGCTTCCTGCTAATTTTTTCTTGTAGGGTGCGGCAAGAATCTTAGTGTGATTCTTTTCGGTTATCCTGGTGGTAATGAAGAAACTACCGCCCTTAGGGGACAAGAATCTCGGTGAGAGTGTTAGTAACCAATGGAAAGCTTCAATACCGCGCCACGTGCTTGTTTTTTTGAAAGACCTTTTTTAGCGCTGTAGCTTTTAAAATGCAGGTTGCTAGTAACCATTCGATAGCTGGAATTTCGAAGAATTCAAAAAATATATTTGCTTCTTGGAAAGTTTTTTGTGCAGTGTTGTAGTAAGACGATAGGTTTTGTGTTTCACACACGCGTATTTTCGCGAGACGGAGATCTTCCCTCAAATCGTAAGTAGACATTCAGTGGCACAAGTTTCGCCAATTCCAACGTTTTGTTTATCCTTAGAAGAAATCGTTTCATAACGGTGAATCAGGGAAAATAGATTTTTGTTTCATATACACCGCACACTGCTTGTCGGTAGGGTGTGTGGTGTATGTGGATCGATAAAGCTGGATCTATAGACTATGTACGATTCAAATGTAGAGTGCGATTCTCGGGCGATAATGCCGAAACGAACGTAGGCTACTGACGTATTAATCTCGAAAACGCTCTAAACATCCTCACAGACTATATTGAATTTTAAAGCAAGGTCAAAATCAGTCAGATTAATTTCTTCGTCACTGTGAAAAGCGTGCTTGTGTAGACGAAATTGCTCGAATGTTATTTGTGGGGAATATTAGCTTGCTATTTCCTTGTTCTTGCGTTGCGCGATGACTGATGTTATCACCAGTTCAGTGAAGAACAATAATCGAGGAAAGGTGAGCATTTTGTGCAGAAGTGCATTGAAACTAATCTCCTTATTTGGTAAGAATTTAGAAATGACCATTTCGTTTGTAGGAACTACTAATAATAGATGTTTGACAGATATTTTCGGATAGCAAACATGTTATGCCCAACAACCTTTCGTTTCCGTTCACTTGCAAGCTATGATGAATTGTAATGCTATCAAAACAGATCTAAAGAACGAGACGTTTCGCTATCATATGTTAGTTTGAAAGAATTCTGCACAGATGAAAAGATACACAATTGTGTCTTTGATCTGATAGAAGTGATTAAATATGCGCAGTTTATGGTCTAGTATGAGGTCGGGTGGTAAAGACTGTACGGCACGACGATGTATTCGAGAAACCGGTGTTTTTTGACATTATATGGCGGTTTTTGACGACTGTAGGATTTCAGAAGTGTGAACTTGACAGACCTTGCCAAAGCTATGCGAATTCAAACAGTTCTTACATTCATTTCGTTTCCTCGCGTCCATCATCCACGAAGGTTTTCGGGTTTTTTTCAGTGTAGAATCAGATGTTGTTTCATAGTTGTCATTTTTTGTATGAATGGCATTTAATGGTGGTCGAGTCGATTCTTTCTTAAGTCGTGAAATATCAGTGATACGGCGTTCTTACTTGGCACTCGAAGTGTCTCCAAAGTTGTTTTCAGACAATTTAACTACCAATTGTTCCTTTATTTTTGTATGTCCCTATTACTGTTAAGATTCTGAATGAAGTCAACTGGAAGATTCCTATAGTGATGTTTATGATGGATTTAGAAATCAGTGATCTACACCGTATAGTCTAGTGTGGACAGACACTTTTTATTCCATTTACGATATCGATACAAATCTGGGCATATGGCAGATACTTGTAAACTGGTGCATATATGTGAAAATATTAAGGACTACAGTCTCTCACAGTCGCGTGGGAATGCTTTAGCTCGACTAAGTATCTTAGTGACGACCAATGTGCAGAAGCTAATCGAATGCAAGAAGTGATGGGTACTCATAAATGTCACTAGAGATTAAATAAATCATAAATGGTTCTTTGATTATTTTGATCTCGAGGAGACAAATGAAAACTGATCTCATTCGCTGGAGAGAAACTTTTCATAGGAGTGTTAGTAACCATTCGAAAGCTAAGACGTAAGACTACAGCCTCACGTCGGTGGTCTTCAAAAAAGACCTACAATAGGAGATTTTTGCGTTTCAGACCGCAAATTTTTCTCTGGACAGAGCTATTTCTTTGGACTATTAATTATTGATTATTATTGATATTGATGTAGATTCTCGGAAAGAGTGAGGTGCGGGTTCTAATCCCGCCTGACGCGAAAGTTTTGCACATCACTCTATATCACTGGGTATCTATTTGAAACATCATAACACCGCGAGAAGCGGTTAAATAAAAAGAATTGTATTAGTAGTAATTTGATAGCGTAATCGTTTCTGATTCCAACGGAGTGCTCATATCCTGAAAAGACCGTGTTTTTTAAAACACAACAGGCAGAATATGTTAAATTCTCATCTGCGATCAAGGGCCAATTTGGCCAATTCACGTGCGTGGGCGTGAGACGACCATGTGAACTGCTGATACAATACTTCTGTTTGCGTTCATAAACCGAAAATCGATGATGATGGCGTTGTCGCACGTTGCTGTCAGCCGGCCGCACGTGAATTGTCCAAATTGGCCCTTCATCGCTGATAGGAATTCGACGTATTTTATCTGCTGCACTTCAGAAAAACAGTCTGTTGACGATATAAGCACAGCGTTGGAAGCAAATTCATTACGCTATTGAATGATTACTAACGGTCCAAAGAAAGAGCTCTATCCAGCAAGAAAGTTGTGTGTCTGAAGCCAAGAAATCTCCTGTAGCAGCGTCAAAAAGTATTTTTCGAAAACCGGGGACGTGGGACTATAGCCTCAAGTCTTAGCTTTCGTACTGCTAACACTCCTCGGAAAACTTCCTCTCAGCGAATGAGGTGGGTATTCATTTGTCTCCACCTAATTAGGAAGGACTTTTTTCTTGAAATCCAGCCGTATTCCATTGATCACATACGGCTTATAGCGACGACTGTAATAGTCAAACGGTCTGCAAACCGAGAGCACTACATTACTAAATTTGTGCAGTCAAATCTCTAAGTCAATAATCATGACGTGAGTAACAACACGAGAGTCAACTAATGTATAGATAAATATATACAACACGATGTATTACTTGTATATTTGGACGGTCCGTCTTCACGAATTGTGCGAACCCAGCACATTTTCCATTCGATTCTTCCTCTGGCGATTGTCATCCATGGCATGATTTGATTAGAGCATGGCGGCTAGCACGAGCTTCATACCGTAATTTGTAAAATATCGGCGGCTACGAGTACAGCTGATTGATTCTTCTAACAAACACGTCCGCCCAACCTATAAGATGGTCGTCGTCATGGACGAGTGTGTTCTCGTGAAGTTCCATCTATAGATTGTTTCGTCCATCTGTTGTGTGATCTCCTTATTAAGTGGCCGGCCCATCTGCGTTTTGCTAGGATGGTATTTAAGGTTCATAATTTATGGCTGACATATTAGTGCGGAGATGAATAGTCGACTTGTACTTCATAGATAGGAACGTTGAAAAACTGTGGAGCTATGAAAACATTATATGAGCAGACGATGGACGAAAACAAATTACGCTCAGTACTCTTGCATAGTTAGGGATTTTGCGTACATCTATAAGGCGTTGTTGAACACGAGAAATACGTTCAACCCTATTATTGAAGAGTCAACAACTGAATGTTGGTCTATGTAATAAATAAAGGAGAAGAAAGGATGTGGATTACAAATGTAGTAGAAGTGAAATACTCTACATAAGTTTATAAGGCTTTCTCAAGAGATAGAGGAAGAGAAAGATTAAATAAATTGGTTATAAAGCTTTCAACAAATGAATACTAACCTATGGAACTAAATTGGAGAGTTGTTAGAAAGAAACACTCTGTGGTTACTACCAACAGAGGATGATTGGAGAGGTGAACACCAGCTAATTTGTTACGTAATTATACCATTCGTTTGAAGTGTTTCTCAAGGCCACAATATCAATATGCCTGATGAATATTTTTGAGCCATACATGTGATCGATCTGTTATGGGCACTTATACAGTGTAATACACGTTTTTCGGCCTTGCAGCTTTGTCAATTGCACGGTGCCTTTTCATTCGCCCAGTTACTCGGGAAAAACATTGACATAAAACAATTTCATTTGTTGGAATCGTACTAGAGTATTAAGAAATGGCTCAGAATCAATTGTGAGTGCTCTATATCCAGCAGCTATCGGATCACCAGGATCAGAACTTTGTACGCATTTCCATGAACATTTCCGTGTAGCACATCAGTTGAGGGGCGCTGTGGCCGATTGCTTGTGATGCTCGTCGCGGCGCGCGTCGGGTCAGACTCTACCTCCCTCCATATATTGGTTCTGGCCTTTTACTCGCCCTTATACGCCACGCAAGTCTTGGGAATGTTGTTGCCCGTTCTTCTGCGGATACGGGACTAGTTGATAATTTATCCAATAACAACAGTATAATTCCGAAGAGCGGTTGGTGATATACGACTAGAGATTGTCTGGTGTAAGTACAACGAAATAGTTCGTGTAAGTCGAACAACCCTAAAAGAACAAATGTTGCATAACAATATTAAACAATATGTACAAATTCCTGACGCCCACGGGTAGATTATGTAACAGGGAAACTATGTCTTCTCATGTGCCCAGAGACTGAGATTCGGCAATTATATTTGAGAGCAATGACAAGATATTGAACGATGGATTGAAGCAACAAGATAGCAGGATCACTAAACAATGAGTCAGTAACAAAAAGGAAGGAACAATAGGTAGGCGACGTCACAAAATCTGGACAGCAGCAAGAGTGACGGAGGGACCTGAGGGCACCGGCGTCGATGCTGGATCATCGTTCTCGAACTTTTTGTAAGAACTGTAGCGGATGTGGGGCACGATCACCTTGTATGGAACGCGGATGTTTTGGATCTTTCATATGATCTTCGTGTAGTTTACCGGGGAAGCGAACAGTGGGTTGTTGCCATCAAAGGTTAGGGAAACTATGTACAATGGGAGGTGATTAAATGGAACTGCGCGCTTTACCCCTGGTGGCGAATCCCACATGATTTGTTGTAGAGTTCCGCCACCTGGTGGTCTTCCCCGCTCGCTTTCAGCACAGAACGCAACTTGGTGATCACCCATTTCTCGGTGCCAATTTTACAATGATATCAAATGGTATCAAAGGCAACGATCTACATTCGATCACTGTTGGTCCTAGTAGGACTTCTCCGTGGCTCGCCCAAGAAGAACTCAACTCCAACCTCCGTACCATGACCCTATGCGATCACGTTAATAGCACGGTAGTCGTGGACTAAAAGGAATAGAACAGCAACAAAGCCTAGAGGGAGTTGCTATACTCCCTCTCCTCTTCCATTCGCTCTTCCCGAACACTCTCCGGCATTAAACAGCAAACGCCCTATGAATCGCCGCAATTAGGCTGTCCTCGAGACTGCAATGAAATGCACTCAGCCAGCATTTCGCGACCTTCAAGAAAAAGACGACATGATTGATTGCTAGAAATACAGGGATTCTCTTTATAGGTCCTGCTTTTTCAATGAACAATTTGAAGTCACCTGATAAAAAGTGAAGATGAGAAAATGGGTATTACAATACTGGGCTTGGTTTCTCAAAAGGACGTTTTTGTACACAGTACTGTTGAGGAAAAAAATTCGTCTTGCTAAATTATCGTTTGAACTTTACAGCCCGCTTTACGAAGTTACGATGATAGAGCTTTTTTTCTCACGAAGAAGTGGCATTTCGTAGTGGAATTCTTTACAAATGTATTTTTTGATAAGGAATGCCCATGCGTCCTAGTATTCCGTATTCTTCTACGGAGAACTGATATCCTAGGAGAGCGAACATATTTTTCTAATTCTTACTTGCTTCACTCTCAGGCTTACTGAGGCAAATGCTTTCTAGTATCATTACGACTGATATTGAAAAATTTTTCGTGCTCGTCACAAATATCGCTGAATATCCGTTGTTTGTGCCTGAAACCTGGGAAGCCGTCTCAGGACGTTCACATGCAAATTAGAAGAAGTCTGCCTTTCTTTGAGGGAAGATTGCAAGCTAATTTTGTTTGGTGTGGTTCAAATGATATTTCTCTAGAAATGCAACATTTTTGTTGACTAAGTGGTCTGTTGCGGTAATTACTCTCCGTCTGGAGGCCTTTCCGTGAAGCCGACCCAGTACAAAATCTATGTACGACAAACGAGCGACTGACTACAAAAAATATGGCAAAAAGTTGTGTGCTGAAAATAGACCGGAAAGTAACAAATGCACTGAAGTCAAAATGTCAGGTCCACAAAAGGGCAGCCACAAATGCGTTGAAATCGATACATTCCTGTTATCAACGCCCGTCTTGGGCCAAAGAGTTTTCACACCCATTCCACGGTATTTAAGAGTTTTAGTGGTCATTCGACAGTCAAAATCTTAGAATTTTTAGTGGTATATTTTTTCTAGAAAGAAGCCCTTACTGCGGTGCACAATAAAACTGGATTGAGTTTCGCACTTGGGCACTCTTGCTCGTCAAAGCTTTTCACCAAGACTTTTAGTGGCATTCGATAGCGTAAATCTCGATTATCTCAGTGATATATTTGGTTGTGGAAAAGAACTTCTCAATGCACAGAAGCAGCCAAAAGAAAATTATTTTTCGCACTCGGCGCGCATTTTTTTGCACCGGCATGTGCGTGCGAATGCGACGGCACCACACCACCACGCTGTTGTAACATGTAGGTTGTTTAATTGTATAAATTTGGATGCCTCTTAGACTGAGTGTGCAGGAAAGTTGTTCTATCGTTCTGTGGACTTAGAGGATTTTCATTTCAATTTCATATTGCGAAAGGCTTATAAGCCTAAGTCTATGCCTGTTGTACATGAAAAGCATATGAACGTGTAGAGAAAATCTCGTAGTGTTGAAGTCATATGTTGTACCTAGTGTTCTTTCAAAGCGAAAAAGATCCTAAATTCGATGTAAATTCATTTCATTTAACAGCTTTAACGGTGGCTATTTTGCACATCACTCATCATTATGGGGTACCTAAATTTTATAACGAAAGTCGCACGCCAAATGATGCGCGCCGGGTGTGAAACTCAGTCTTCTTTTGGCTTCTGCACCGCAATAAAATCTGTGTTCAAAATTCAAATAAACCATCAAAATCAACGAGATTTAAGCTACCGAATCATTGTATAAAGTTTAGGTAGAAAGCGTTGTCCAGCGAAAAATGCCCGAGTTTGAAAAATGACTTCATTTTTATTGCTGCAGCGCATTAGAAAGGCCTTTCCAGAAAAGGTATAGAATCTCGAGATAAAGCTCTCGGCGCTGATGCGCCATGCATTGGTCTTCCATTTCCAGCTTTGCTTGAGGATGATTGCAGACATATCTGACCTTTATATTGTACCGACCCAATGCTGCTTACGCTCTTAGACAAGCCAGGGACGAATCTGGCACCAGTTCAATGACCTCGGAAGGATGGACGGCCTGGTGACCTACGAGCGTGAGATCGAACCATCGACCTTGTATGCGACGCAGAACACCTTTAACCACTGCGCTTCGTGTGCTCTCTGCTGACCTGAGCTAGCGATGTGAACCATTTCAACTTCTAGCTAACCTCTGTGTTGGACGCATGCCAATATTTTGAATAACACGCAGACGCATACGCACGCGTCTGCTGCGCGTTCAGCCTCGCAACTAGCGTCATTGATCCCTCTGAGCCCACGCGTAGTGGCTGCTCTTCCCGGGTGCTCTCAGCTCATCGCGTAATCACATTTCTCTGCTTATATTCTGTATCAGTGTAACCCTGCACTTATAATCTCGGCTCCTTGGCAAAATCCCATGTCATTTTGCAATCCGTGGCTCGGAGTAGTTTGACCCTACGTGGTCTCATTGTCCGCGTAGTTAACCCTTTGGGCACGGCATGCCCTTTCTTGAATGCACGACTATTTTGAGGCCTTTTCCGCTGGACAGGGTTTTTCCCCTAGACTTTTACTAATCGTCCAATAACCTGAGAAGCGGCGATTTTGGTACTATGGTTCAAGAAAAGCGTCCTTAGTGCTCTGTAGCAACAAAGAGAAGTCTACGTTTCCCACTCGGTTCAGTTAGTCGGTCGTAAAACTTGATAACCTCTCAACTATGACGTTGATTTCTCGCACAGCATGCGGCACGATTACGCACCGAGCGCATAGGATAGGTAAAAAACGAGCTGCCTGGAACGCGCCGCACCTGATGCGACAAATCGTGGTTCGTTTTTGTGCCACGCCGTACCCAAAGTGTTATTTGTCGTTCATGATTCTCTCATTATAGTTTGCTCGCACTATATAATTGATTGCCGTATGTATAGCTTAGAGAGTCAGGCATTCGTCTTATTTATGGGCATTCTCTGCTTTTCACAGTCTGCTTTTCGGTCTCACGCGAATGCCACTTACGACATTGATTGGTGTTTCTCTAGACTATTTCAAATAACTACCACTGCATAGAAATTCTAGTACCATTATCCGACATCCTCGATTACGTCAATCTATCAATCCCTGTACCATTGGCACTACTACACTTCTGTTGTCGTAATTTGCCTGTTATCGTTACATCAGTAGGACGCCGCAAATAAAAGTTCAGCCCAAGGTTTAGGTGGGAAATTTAGCATCACATCTCGTCATTCAAGTGGCATCTCATGTGAAAATGAAGCAGCACAACTTGCGGCTCATTCATTCGCGCTAGTTTAATTCCGTTATATTATAGTACCATTTTTCTTTTGGAAGGGCTTTCCATATGTACACTCTTGATCGCTACCTCAACGCTCACTAGTTCTAATCGAGATTCAATGAGGAAAATGGATTGATAGTATACGTCCTGGTCGAATATCACGAATTTTCTTGCACACGAACATTCAGAAGTGAATCTGAAGCATGGAAAATCCTAGGGCCCTCGATGAGCACAGAGCCTTCTATGGATAATCAGCCCGTAGTTTTACAATCTCGCGCGGCTTACCATGTATGAGTAAATGTGTGTAATTTCGAAGCATGGTTTGATTCTGTGTTGATAGACGTATGCTGCCGTCGAAGCACTGCTCCACCTCGAGAATCATTTATACACACCTGCGAGTTGACTGTACTGAGGAGAATATTCCACGATCAAGGTTCTTGTAGTGCAATGGTTAGAGCTCCTCTACGATGCACCCTGGATCGTTCGGTTGCTGGGTTCTATCCCACAGCACCGGCTCATTAAGCCTTTCATTCTTTTGGGTTGAGCATCGTGGTAACTGACTCCTTTGGTTAGATAGGGTTTCCCGACTTCTTACTCCGCCAGGCCTTCGCGAATTATAGGTTGCCATTTACATTAACTCAATAAACGACGCTGAAGCAACCCTCTGGTGTTGGTAAATGCTAAGCGCTTTATCTCTTGATTCTTTGAATTTTGAGATTTCCATTACCTTATTGCTTTATTTCATATCGCAGTTTTATTTCCTGTTGTGCGCATACCAGTTCTTCTAGAATTCAGTTCGTCTCGTTGCGTTCACCACTTGAACAGAAATTTGTCTTTTTTACAAACCTGAGATTACTGTTTGAACACATCTTGCAACTTCAGGGATGGCCACGTTCTGCCGTTCGTAGGGTTTTCGTCATTGATCGTTGGAAAGTGTTGTGGGCAATGAGAGATCTGCCCGTGTCGAGCCGCGCCGAGTATCACTAGCCACTCAGCCACCGGCCCTAGTTTTGTTCATTTGTTGGAACCGTATTAGAGTATTAGGAAAGTGCTCAGAATCAATTGTGAGTGCTCTATATCCAGCAGCTATCGGATCAGCAAGATCAGAACTTTGAACGCGTCTTCGTGAACATTTCTGAATAGCACATTAGTTGAGGGGCGCTGTGGCCGATTGCTTGTGATGCTCTTCGCGGCGCGCTTGGGGTCAAACCCTACCTCCCTCCCCTCCCATACCCTCCCATTCGCTCCTCCACACTTTCCGACATTCAACAGCGAACGCCTTATGAATCGCAGCAGCTAGGCCATCTTCGAGATTGCAAGGAAATGCACTCAGCCAGTATATCGCGACGTTCAAGAAGAAGATGAAAATGATTGATTGCTAGAAGTACTGAGATTCTCTTTATAGGTCCTGCTTTTTCAGCAAACAATTTAAAGTCACATACTAAAAAGTGAAGATGAAAAAATGGATATTCCAATAAAGTGCTTGATTTCTCAAAACGTCGTCTTTGTACACAGTAGTAATGAGGAGAAAAATACGTCTTGCTAGACCTTCGTTTGAACATTACAGCTCGCTTTACAAAGTTACGATGATAGAACACTTTTTGTCACGAAAAAATGGAATTTTATAGTGGTAATTTATGTAGAGGTATTTTTGGTAAGAAGAATGCCCGTGGGTCCCAAGATTCCGTATTCTTCTATGGAAAATTGACATCCTTGGAGAGTGAACATATTTATCTAATTCTGACTTGCTTCACTCTCAGGCTTACTGAAGCAAATGCTTTCTAATCTCATTACGACTGATGTTGAGAAATTCTTTAGTGTTTGTCACAAATATCGCTGAATACTAGTTGGTTCTACTTGAAACCCGGGAAACTGTCTTAGGACGTTCACATGCAAATTAGATATCAGTCTCTTATTTGAGAGTGGGGCGGGGGCGGATGGATTGCATCGTTTAGTGTGGTTCAAAAGATATTTCTCTAAAAATGCGACATTTTCGATAAGTAAGCGGTCTGTTGCGGTACTTACACACCGCTTGGAGGCCTATGCGTTAAGCCGACCCAGTACAAAATCTGCGACAAACGAGCGACTGACTACAAAAAATCCGGCAAAAAGTTGTGTGCTGAAAATAGACCGGAAAGTAGCTAAGCAATGAAGTTAAAATGTCAGGTCCACAAAAGTGCAGTCGCAAATGCGTTGAAATTGTTACATTTCTGTTATCTCCGCCTGTCTTCGGCCTTTTACTATTGACGCCTATTCCGCGGTTTTCAAGAGTTGTAGTGGTCATTCCATAGTTGAAACCTTAGAAATTTCATGGTATACTTTTTTCTAGAAAGAAGCTCTTACTGCGGTGGTGTACAATAAAATTGAATCAGGTCTCACACTTGGGCACTCTAGCTCGTCAAAGCTTTTCACCAAGACTTTTAGTGGCATTCGATAGCATAAATCTCGACAATCTCAATGGTATATTTGGTTGTGGAAAAGAACTTCTCAGTGCGCAGTAACAGCCAAAAGAAAATTATTTTTCGCACTCGGCGCGCACTTTTTTGAACCGGCATGTGCGTGGGAATGCGACGGCACCACACCACGGCGCTGTTATAACATATAGGTTATTTGATAGTATAAATTGAGATAACTATGAATCGCCCAAGTTTGAGGTGGAGAAGTTTATCATCACATTTCCGTCAGTCAGGTGGCCTCTCACGATATAAGAACACAATCCTGTGGTCTATTTGATCACACTATCTCATTTCTGTTTAACTATAATGCCGTTTTTTTTTTGAAAGACGCTTTCATATGTAATTCTTGATCATTACCCAACACTAGTTTTAATCAAGATCAAATAAGGAAAATAGATTGATAGTTTATGTCCAGGTCGACTTCCACAAGTTTTCTTTCACATGAGCAATACAGAAATAGATTCAGAGCATGGTCCTAGCACTCTAGTCGAGCACAGATCCTTTTGTGGATGTTCAGCACATACTGTTCACCACCTCACACGAGTTATCTTGTTTGAGTGAATGTGCACAACTCCGATGTGTGAATCAATTTGTACTGGCAGACGTGTGCTGCCATCGAAGCTGAATAGCACTGGCGTGCATTGAAAATCTTATTACACACTGCTACGAGGTGATTGTTTTTGGCGATAGGTGTCACGATCAAGGCGCTTGTAGCGCTGTGGTTGGAGCTACCCTCTAATACACGTTGTATAGGTTGCTGGTTTCGTCCCAAAACACGAGCTCATGAAGCCTTCCATTCCTCGAATGTAAGCATCTTGGTTTCAAAGCTCTTCGAGAGGATTGGAGTACAGATCTACCTATACATCGCTAGCCATCGGGTGTTCTATAGGACGGATCTGTGATTAGTTATCTCTATGATGCTGGTGTAACCTCTTGGGGTTTAATGCCAAGCGCTCCATCTGATTCTTCAAATTTAGGATTTTTGTCACTTTACTTGATCCGTATCGGTTTTTTTCTACATTTACGTCTTCCGGTACTCAACAGCATTCAATTCGTCTCCTCACATTCACCACTTGGTCGGGGATTTGTCTTTTTTATAGAAGTCGTATGATACTGGTTGAGCTTACCTGGAAATCTCGAGGATAGCCAGGCTGGAGTGCTGGAGTCGGTGGGGTCGATTCCACGTCGAGGCTCGCCGAGCGCCGTCAGTATCGAGTCACTGCTGCTTCCTCAAGCAAGTGTGGTACCAATTTACCGACCTCGACGGGATGGAAGGCTTAGTGAGTTTTAGGCGTGGAATCGAACCAGAGCACCTCCAACCACTGCGCAATAGGAGCTCATACCACTGTGCCAGTAATATGGACCATTTTACACCCTTAAGCTAGCCTTTGCGCTGAAGGCATGTTAACATTTGAATTGAACGCATACGCATAGTGACGTCGAAGCTGATGGCACTGACGTGTTTTGAGAATCTTTCTACACATGGCTACGAGTTGATGGTTTTTCCAAGAATATGTTTCACGATCAGGGTTTTTATGGCCCAGTGGTTAGAGCTTCCCTACGATACGCATTGGATTGGTTGCTGGTTCTACTTCAGAGCATGGGTTAAACGGTCGATTATCGCGTACCTGAGCTGGGCGTGTACGCCAGCGTGGTAACGCCATCTCCTCTGCCCCGGTTGGTCGCCGTCCACAGTACTACTTCTCGCTGCAAGACCGCGCGCGAAGAGGTCCAGAACTTAGCTGTGGGTCTTGCAACGAGAAGTAGTACTGTAGTCGGCTACCAGTCGAAACAGAGGAGGCAGAACCTTTCTCACGCTGGTGGACACGCTGAGTTTTTGTTAGCGGAAGTCAACCGGTTGAGCATATTTGTACCAGATCTGTTTGATTGGTCAGGTTTCAACGATTTATCACTTCGCTAGGCATCGGCGAGTTATTTAATAGTCGGATTTATATTCAGTCAAATCTACGACTCTGGGATGACTCTGTGGTGCTGATGAATGCCAGACGCTTTATCCATGAATTCTTCAGTTTTCAACTATACTTAGTCCTTGTCGCATTTTTTTTCTACTGTACACGTTTCAGTACTTCTTGCATTCAGTAAATCTTCTCGCGTTCACTACTTGAGTGGGATTTGCCTTCTTCACAAATATATGACACTGGTTGGGCACATATTGCCATCTCGAGGATAGCCAGGCTCAGGCGTCCTTCGTTGTTGATTGTTGGAAAGTGTTGTGGGCATTGAGAGATTATGTCCGTGTCAAGTCACGCCGAGTAACACTAGTCACTCAGCTACCGACTTCCTAGGTTTGGAATTGGTGAAAACAAGTTCAACTGATGGGACCGTATTAGTGTGTTAGTATGGTGTTCAAAAGAAATTGTTAGCACTCTATATCCGACGACTAATGGATGAGTTCGATCAGAAACTTGAACACGTTTCCGTGAGTATTCTCGAGTAGCACATGAGGTGGGGACGCTGTGGCTGAGTGGTTGTGATTTTCGCTGCGGACACGCATTGGTTAAACCCATCCCCAGTACTCTTCTGCATAGAACAGCGAACGCTTTATGGAATGCTATGGCCAGGCTATCCTCGAAGCTGCAAGGAAATGTGCTCGATCATTATTTTCTGCAACGTTCAAGAAGACGGCGAAAATTCGATTGAAAGCTAGAAGTACTTTGATCCACACACTGAAAAAATAAACATCGTGAAGTCGAATAAGAAAGTTTCAAAAGTGCCAGGCATATGATTCTTGGCAATATGGTTGCGGATTTACATTGATATAGCTTATTTCAACTCAGTATTAGTGCGCTTGATAATGAGTAAGGATGAAAGTTACTTCATAGATTTCATGTTTCATATGCCGCGTAAGAGCATATGCGGCGAGTGGTTAGAGGTGCTCTGTCTTGCACATAAAGTAGGTGTTTTGATCTCGCGCCCATGACTTGTCGAGCCATTTATCCTCCAGATGTCGGTAATTTGGGACCAGATCTGTCTGAGACAACGAACGACACTGACTCGATAGAGCGGTAGCCCATCGCGAGTCATCGCAAAGGCAATATATACATTGAATGATTACAGAAGAAGCTAGAAGTTGAAGACGAGTGCACGGCTCATTCCTCAGGGTTGGTCACCGCCGAGAGATCTATTTTTTATCATTTTTATGCTGTCTATCTGTCTTGAAAGTTATTTAGGACCTTAGCAGGATTTTTTTAACTCCTACGTAAAAATGGCAAGATTGCATCATCATGAAGGATATTGGAGAAGCTCTCGGCGTTGCTCAATCCCGGAGGAATACGCAATTCATTCGTATTATGTAGCATCGTTAGAGGTTTGGCCTTCACGATGATTTGCGGAAGCCTACCGACGTAACAGGTCATTGCTTCAGTGGTACCAAGTCACCGATATAAGGTGTGATGGGAAGCTTGGTGAGCCTTGATCGCGGAATCGAAACATTGAGCACATGTGTGTCGCTGAGTCCCTGCAACCATTGCGCCACACGCATTCATTGATGATGGTAGAATATCTAATGAATCGCATTACATCGTGTAGAAACGCTGGCGATAGCTTTTGTATCGAATCGACAGCTTTGTCATCACAAATGTACGAGCGCGAATGAAAAGGCCCATATTCTACACTTCAGGGTCAACAAAGACAGAACTACTGGCATTTGAATGTCTCGTGGAGATCGCTCGTATGTACTAGGCCTTTCATGACCCTTCTATATCCTGAGAGTAGAGGTGCTAATTGGCTTCAATTAGCACATCCAAAGAGGGCGCGTGTAGGGGTCGCGCGCTTCTGCGCTCCCGCTCACTCACGCAGCAGCGCGTTCGACATGCGACAGCGGCTGGGCCGCTCCGAGGTCGCCTTCTAGTTTATCGATTTCTGTGGTTGTGTTAGTTTCTTGCTTTTTCCAGCGACTAATTTTTTTATTCACCAGTGTAAACACATGTCAGTCCTCACAGCTCTTATCCCACGACCTCGTCTTGTCCGTGGAAAAGTTTTTTCTTTGAACTTGGCGTTGTTCCCGGGGAATCGCTCAGTCACAATAGTTCCCTCGAATAGCATTCGTTTTCGAACATAGTTGTGTTTCAAGTGATAAAATCCCTTCCATAGGGAACCCAGAGCGACTCCAACTGTTGAATTTTCTCAGATTCCGTCCAGGTTTGTTCGTGGATGCCGTGCCCATAAGAAGCCCCTCAGTTGCGAAGCAGTGTTCCTTTTCCGAGCCACATTTCTATGGAGATATGTCTTTCGTCAAGTGGCACTTACGTAGGCTTAGGATTAGGCTTAAGCCTATGCTTACCCAAGTGCTCCGGACCGCACTCAAGTACTCTATCTGATATAAATTGTGGCTTGAACGAACGCGCTGTGACTTGCTGGCCACATTTCTATAGAGACGTCTCCTTCGCCAGCTGAGATCGATTACGTAGGTCACATAGAATGGCGTGGCGACTCGTCTGATGTTTTTTGGTGACCGCATAGATAAGAGGGATTGCCAAGCGTAGGTCGGAGTAGGTCTACCAGTTCAGATGTAGGGGAGTGTCGTCGAGTCCTCGCTCAACCCTCTTACCACTGAGCCAAACGCCTCTGAGCACAACTTGTAAGTATTTTGATTCTTTGCCATTTGAATGCAGTCGAGAATAGCATCATCACTTAGTCAATGCGGAATGTTGTTAAGATGCGCTATTATTTTCCTGCCCAAGGATGCCGAGTGATATGCAAAGCATTCGACCCCAGGCCGGGAGTTGAACCCACGCGTTTCATCCATATCGAAAGCGCGTGTTGCCACTACACCATCGGGGCGAGCACCACTCCGCTACCATTGATCTTTGATATCCTTCTCTTTCGATGATTCTCTTCATCTTTTTTAAGGGGACGCTCGAGAAGTTAAGTAATGGAGGTGTTGTTATACCTTCCTCGTGTTTATCTTGACGAGAAAAATCTGTGAATATAAGCAAACTTTCAGAGTATGAAAAGCGACGCGCATTCATCGAATGGTCGACAGAAGCGGGCTTCTTCGCGGAAAGCGACCGAAAGCATCAAAAAAACTGTGCCAAAGAAAAAAACAGACGATGGTGAGTACGATAGACTACAATCGATACTCAGTTTTATCTCAGTTCATTAGTTGGAAGTATTTTCACAAGCTCTAAAATTTTTTCGATAGTCCAGATTGTGAATAAAACTCTCACTCAAAAAACACTGCAGTGGACTATTTTGAGACCTCGCTCAGAAACAATTGTAATTTGACAATGTATTATGAGCCTTCTATTAGTTCTGTTATAGGCAATTGTACAGTTCAAGACACATGTTACCTATATTCAATCCTCTATATCGGGGTAGGTAGGGCCTCTTTAGCTCAGTTGATAGAGCGTTAGACTTTTAATTTAACGGTCAGGGGTTCGAGTTCCCTTTGGGGCTGGAAGTTTTGAGCGCATGCGGTGCAGTGGTTAGGGGTGCCCTGCGTCGCACACGAGGTCAATGGTTCGATCTCGCGCTCATGGCTCACCAAGCTACTCATCCCTCCGGGGTCGGCAAATTGGTACCAAACAGGTCTCAGACTTGTCTGGGAGGATAAGCAGCACTGACTCGGTTCAGCGGGAGGCCACCGCGAGTCATTGTAAAGGCCAAATATGCATTCAATCACCTCAAACGAAGTTAAAAATTGAAGTCGAATGCATGGCGCATCCCTCAGGGATTGATCATCGCCGAGAGCTTTTTTTTATCGGGGTAGATCCCCGAGGAACTGACTGAATCAAAAGGCATCGTGCAACTTGCGAGGCTGTAGGGCCGAAGTGCATGTCTTGCACTGTGTAAATGCTTAAAACAGACCTCATGGATTGCTCAGAATACATTCTGAGTCTCTTATTGATTGGTAATGCCAGTGCTGAAGGTAGGCTTGTTCTTCAAGGAACTTAATTCTATCCTCATTTCGAAATTCAATACTTTTTTGGACGCTTTTTTTTTCGTGCAACAGCAACCGTTTCCATTTTTAGAAGAAGAAGAGTACGAAGTGGAATCGATTCTCTCTCATACTGTGAGGAATAACGAGACCTTCTACACTGTAGCTTGGGTAGGATATCCTGGAGAGCCTTCTGAAGTGACTGAAGAGGACTTGAAGGTTGGATGTTTTCCAGTTCGGTACACTTATTTTATTGCAGTCGATATTACAACCTTTTAGGAATTGGGCCTTTTTGATTTTTCATCAGAATTTTAGTAGTGAATCGATAGCTCAATTTCCCGACGATTTTAGCGCTATATTTGATATTCTGAAAGTGCCTTTTTAGTGCGGTTGTAATAGCAAAATGAGCTGAGTTTTTCCCTACCCTGCGCGCATTCGGCGAGTTTTTCCGTTATTCCAGACTTTTTTCTCTGTTTTGTAAAAATTCCTAGGTTTTTTGTATGAAAATTTGTAGGTGAAAGTTTGCTGCATCGTTTCATGGACTTAGGTTTTTGTTTTCATTTTGGAGTGTCAATCTAACCCGACCAAGCCCGAGCCTAAGCAGCCTAAACTTAAGCAGCCTAGGCTCAAAGATACGTAAGTAAAGTTGGTTTTATTTTTGCTGCCACAGCGCATTATGAGAGTATTTCTCTAAGAATCAAGTAGAGTATCAAAATTGCTGAGATTTAAGCTATTAAATAACTATTGAAAGTCTGAAAAAGAAGTGAAAGGCCTTTTCGCTTTCAAAAAATGGATTGCGTGAACAGACTTGTACTTCCACTTCATATAGTAAGCGAGAGTCGTATTTATTGCGCTAATACTGTGGCTTTAGAACTGCAAGGAACTTCTTCGAGAGTACAAAAGCAGGCTGAGCAACTCTGCAAGCGTAGGAAAGAAGACGTCAAATCATGTTTCGCCTTCACGATTAGAGAATGGTCAACAACGGTCGACCAGCACAGAGAAGCGCGGGAAATCTTCTTCATCATCAACAAAGGTATTCTCATCTCTGTTTTTCTAGCTTGCAGAGAATAAAATGGTTTAAATGGGTACTTATCAATTATATAATGCCTCTTTGAGTATCTGAGGCGTATTGGTTAGAGGTGCTCTGCGACGCATACGTGGTCCATCGATAGTTGATGTTTCGATCGTGAAGTAAAGGCCACCGAGCCTTCCATCGCTCCGGTGTCGGTGAATTGGAGCGACACTTGTCTGGGAAGACAGGAGCACTGACTTGATACATAGGAGAGCCATCGAGTGATTAGAAAGGTCAGACATGCTCTCCATCAACTCCAAGGATGGTTGATAAAGACGAATACATGGCCTCATCTTCTGGGGATTAATCAACGCCGAGCTCTTTATCTCTTTATTATAGCGCTCCTTTGATTTGATTGTTACAACATCATTAGATGTCATAGTGCAAAAATTATGGTAAAATGAATATCACAGGTTCAAGTGATATCTTGATGGCCATATCGTGTTAGATACTCACATTCCAAGAGTTAATCATCATTTATTCATATGGAAATTATTATTAGAAAGAGCGTAACATCACAAGTTTTTTTCTTTGTCTATCAAAGTTGAGATCTACATTCCAACTATGTGGAGAAAGGTGGAGTTATGATCGATACACTAAGGAATCATGCAAGCGCTCCAATCGTTATTTCACTTAGGATATGAAGAAGAAGAATGATAAAACGAGCAAGGTTACGACGGCAGATTCGTCTGCTTCGCATGCGTTGAGATCAAATGGAAATGCTTCATCCATCTCACCTAATAAGGTAAAGTACAACGTCAGCGGTGAAACTATGGAGTTTCTAACACATTTGAAAGTCAGAACATGAGATTTTCATTTAGGCGAACAAAGAGAAAAAGACTTCGATCAATACCGTGTCGAAACCTAATGTAGATACTTCCTCCACTCCATCGGCCAAGGTAAAGTTCAGTGTTGGTGGTGAGACTATAAACTTTCTATTCTCTTAGTTGTCAATGCATTCAAAAGTCAAATACGAGTTTTTCACTCAGGAAACGGAGAAGAAGAAAAAAGCTACTGAGGAAATGAAGAAAAAAAGGAAGGCGACAACGAATGGATCTACGTCCGATGTGTCTAAGCCAAATGGAGATACATTCTCCATCCCACCGACTAAGGTAAAGGTCGATGTCACTGGTAACACTGTGAAGTTTCTATTCTTTCGGTTTTTAGCGAGTTCGAAAGTCGAGACATGATATTGCGCCAGATTCTCAGCTTGGATTCAACAACGGATGCATTGTTGAGGCCTACAAAGGATTTTCCATCAACGTACTGTTTATAATATAATATGAACCTAGTTCCTTTTACCATCGGCGTCACAGTCGATCATATCTAATGATTAGGCCTGTAGCATGAGGGTGGTAAAAATTAGTATATGTGGCTGATATTTTGACGCGTTTCATCTTCAGGCCGATGATTCAAGTCGATTTCCTAGAGACGTTCGTCCTCGTTGTAGTCTGAGGACGAACGATTGCGAGCCATCGTCTTGAGTTATCGGCCCTGAAGAAAAGGAAACGCCTCTATACGCTAGCCGGATGAATTGATTCATTCCCAACCTTATGCTACAGGTTTGATCAACAAAGAAAACGTAAATGTACTGTTCAGTTTAGCTATACTTATGCTGTTGCATATGATGTTTGTTCTGTTGAAGTATGCTGAGCCAGTCGTCCTTGTGAGCTACAAAGAGCCTCTACCACGTGGCTTCGAAAGCAAACAAGACGAAATCGTGCCCATTCGTCTAGTAGCGGAAGCTGATCCAAAGGTAGGAACGAATAGTTAGTTTATTTCATTGTATTTCTCTCCAAAGCAATCATAGTTACTGCACGGATATGTATAAGTGTTTATAGAGAAACTATGGATTTTTTATCGAGGATGTGCCGTTTTTAGAGATTAATCGCACATTTGGTCGATTTGTTGTCAGCTGGACGTCGAAAAGCTGCTATTTGATTTTATGGTTGTTAAGAGTGAAACACGATCAGAAATCTCATTCTTTTTATGGCGTAAGGCAAATTTCTGTCCGTTCCTAACTGCTAATAGTAATCTTACGCTGATGTTTTCTGTTTGATATCGTGAACATTACAGTTTGTACGATCACCTTAGCATCTCTCATGCAGTAATTAGTTCTACTGTGTATTTATTCACGTACATACATTTGTTCTCAGTGTTGTTTCTTTGTATGTTCATTGTTATTAACGGCTGCTAGTATGTGAAATTTGAGCGCTAGCGCTCGATTTCATGTAGGGGTCTCGTCCAAGACCAATAAAGCATTTTGTTCCTCGCTTACCCGCTCCGCAAAATTGCAACATATATTTACACCTTGGAGGCGGTGGCCGTGTGGTTAGTGGTGTTCGACACGGAGTTCATTCCGCTAAACCCTTGTGGACCAGCGTTGATAGGCAGGCGGCGTCGCACCATCGCTTTCTCACGGGGCGCAGTGTCGCCATTATCTGTGCAAGTATGTCTGGCTGTCTTCCAGTCTTCCCACGAGACACGACGACGCCACTGCAGTACCGGAGTGAGACTCGAGGTCGCGCGGTGAGAAGCAAAATGACTCTCTTGGCCCTTTAAAAGTTAGCGCTCTCCGACAATCAATCAGCGAACGCCCCAGACTGGCTGTCCTCCAGACTGCGAGGGGATATGCCCGACCGATATAATTCGATGTTTGAAGGCGAATTCCTCAAGCAAGCGATGAATGCGAGGAATGAATCGAATGAGGAGGTACTGCGAAGAGCACAAGTGAAGACGTATAAATAAGTAATGGTACTTCATTATCCATTTCCAGTTTTTTTTTCAATGAGCACAACCCGCTACTTCCATAGAATACTGGCTTAGCGCGTCTTCTTGCAATCTCAAGCGTGGCCTGATTGTCGCGATCCATAGAACTTCGTTATTGACTGCAGGAGAATGCTGGAGGGAGAGGAAGGGGAGGAAGGGGTTCAGCTTCGTGTGCGTCGCGACGAGTTTCTCAGCCAATTTGGCCATGGCGCCTCATAACTAGTAGCAGTAGTCATTACTATGAATATTTACACCTTATCGAGTCATTGTGACCACGTATGCGTGTATATTTACTATGTGTGAATGTTCAAAACCAGAATTACGTACTAGTAATAGTAGTAGAATGAGGAGAAAGATCTGCAGATTTAGACGATCTTTATAACAATTGACTGTCCTCTCGGATAATCGCGCGTTCGAGGGTTCATGGAGAGGCTTCGGTCTTTGATTCGTTTCCTTATATTTCCCCTCCGCAAAGGTCTTCAAAAAATTCTCACGTTGTTTCGATTATTTCTCCAGGATTTTGTCCTTTTAATAAATATCGTAGTTGGTGGAGATTATTCTCTTTGCAATTTGGAGATAGGCTAGTTAAGAAGTTTCATGAGGAGTTGGTTGATTGATTGTAAAACAATGTTCGAGAGGCGAGCGGATCAGACCGTGGTTTAGAGCTCGCTTCCTGGTACACTGCACCAATAACCACTAGACTATGCGTCGCCGGGTTAAGACAACAACCAGATAACCCAACCACTTCGAAACAGTGGTACTCGTGGAAGTTCCAGATGCACTGTGAAGTGGATCCTTTTGTGTCTACTAGTTTAGTATTAATTCAATAATAACAATATTCAGTGGTTATACAATGTTTATGTGCATGTGTGATGATTACAACATCAGTGAAATCCTGTAAGGACAAGAGCTTAACCCTAAAGGAAAAAAGTTCCATGACGACACGTATACAACGATGCTTTGATCTACCTAACGAAGTCCGTAATTATGAACAGTATTCATTCAACGCAATAACGAAAGGGCCACTTGTGAAAGATGGGCATCACAAGACTTCAATGAGTCTATTATAATGTAGATCATTAGACTTGGTGTCTTGTGATCGTCGTCCATGACGGTGGTTTAAATAAAAACTGAAGAATCAAAACAGTGCCATAGATGACATAGTAAACTAAAATTAATAGGACCCTAAAAATCTATAGCTAAGAGTGGTTCATAGATAAGAGTGTTCTATGCTGGAAAATAGTACTTAATAAAAATCTTCAGTAAGTTTTTTGATCAAGTAGTTCTAAATAATTTTTAATTATTCTTATTCTTGAAAAAATATCTCATTACCTGAAAGCGCGCGTTTTTGTCCGCCCCTTTTTTTTGCATAGTTAAAGTTGCTCTTATCTATGGAATTACAGGGTGAGTAGCATTAGAGGGCCCTCTACAAACAAAACCAGTGAAGAAAATGAAAATATGATGTACACCACAGGACAACATCAATCTTCACATTTTAGGGATCCTTTTTTCGGGGATTGTTAACCGATTGATTGACGTGACATTGCATGTCGTAGTCCTGACACTATCGTGTCTTCTCCAATACTCCTTCGAAGGTTGTCTTCATTTACTTCCTTTTCGAGAGGTAACAAAAGATTATCGATTTTGTTTAGAAATTCTGACCATCTCTGGGGGCACATCTTCCTCATATAATCGCCTCCATTCTGAAAAATTTTATGGATGTATTCTATAGAGTTATTTTGGTGCCAAACAATCCAGTACCCCAACGATTTCTGAAAGCATCATGGCTGTTGCGAGTACTCTCGGTTTTTCATCGATTAGGAATGATGCCACCTTCCATAGCGCTTCCGAAGTAAAACGTTTAACTTGATCGTATTTCGATCCTAAATCAGTCACATGGATCCGTTTTAAGACAACGGAATTCCTGATACTCACGTGATAAAACAGATACAAGTGCACCCACCTATAAAGTGGAGATGGAAGAAGAGTTTAATCACACTTGTCTCCGGAAAAAGAGCAAATCTCCTATCTTCAATGGATCCCAAGTGTTTGGCGAACGAAGCACTGCAATGAAATTACAATCTTCATGAATACTGTAACTCAAGTTTTCTTATGATCATCGAATGTTGAAGCAAATCAGATTGAAGAACCGACTTTTTTTTTTGAACCTGGCATCACAAATCACATATCTCTTATTGATTGAGTGAAATCACGATGATAAACATATCTATTCAGCTGACGGTTCAATGCGTTTCAACTTCTTCAGAACTGATTGATCCGACAGTCGTTCATCCTCTTTGTGGTCTTCATCTTTGGCCTCGTTCGAGTCGATCTCCTTCTAAGAAGCACCGCTCAAATGAGAACCTCACTATGTAAGGCTGTGTGGTAGAACTGTAGTGCGAAACTCAAAGCAAACTCGGTTCTCAATTTACTATAGCGTTGAGTGGCGAATGATAGAGTACTGAAAGATGAATTGTTCCTTGCAAGCTATGTATTATCAGCGAACAATCATTATCATTAACGGCCATCCGTAAAAAAGGAGCACAGCTGAGGTTCTAATTTGAACGGTATTCCGCCAAAGAAGAACCGACTCGAGGGAAACGAAGGCGAAGACCTCAACGAGGACGAACGACCATGGAGCAATGGCTAGGATGACAAAACGCGTCGGAATGTCAGCCGAAGAAATGAGTTTTTATTCACTTTGTGCTTCGCCTAATCAACAGGAAATATGTGAATCTAAAAATGTGTTCAACATATTGGTGACCATATTGTTGACAAGATCTTGTCTACAAAAATTCACACATCATTCGATGGTTAATTTTTCGGTTGAGTGAAAAGTTCGTGCCAATTTGATTTTTAATATGATATTTGCAATACTTTGCTCCCCACAAAAGAGAAAACTAATAATCAAAGTGTTCTCCATTGACCTCAATAACTTCTGCTATTTCATGTAAGAGATCGATGCCTCAACTGTAGATTGCCGTCCTTTCTGCAACCGCATCGCCCCAAGCTTCAATAATCTTACGCGTCGCTTCAGTAGCATTTTCTTCTAAGCATGAATAGCAAGCTAATTTGTTCTCAAGACAGCTCCATTCAAAAACAAATACAAGCAACTTGTACACCAAATTATTCGCAAGAAAATGCGCAATTGCACGGTACCAAAGTCATGTAATCTCATAGCAAAAATCACACTAAAAACCAAAGCAGCACGAACTTATTGCTTAATCTATTGTCACGCCGCGCAAGCACAATTTCGATACTTGTGATATATTTCATATTATAATTGCATCGTCGCCCTTTTTCATCCAATCACTGAGTTGGACTTTGTCTCTGTTTTAACGATCGATATAATATTATATAATTATATTTCATGAGATCTGTCATAACACTTTATACGTGCCATAACAGACGTCATGGAAGGCTCAAAATATGGTGTAAGGATGTATGATTCTACGCGAGGATCAGAATAGTCCATTAAGAACCTAATAACATTTTTTGAGCCTTTTATGAGAACTGATATGGAACTTACATAAGTACTAGACCTGTCTTTCGTCATTACTGGCCCATCGGTAGCACGGTGCCTTTCGCTCCAGCCGATCCCTTGCAAAGAGATACATATCCCTTACTTATAAAAGGATCAACGCCAAATTATCTAAATCACCGCTTGTTGAATTACCAATTCACCCGACACTGCAGTGACCAACAGTCGAGTGCTCATGGTTGGTAGAATGAATCGTAACTTTACTTCCAACAGTTAATATAAACCTGGCTCAAAACAAAAATTATTACTACTATCGATGAACGCGTAATGGTGAAACACGAGTATAGCACTGCATATGTGACATACAATAATTCATAAAAGGGTCAAGAAATGTTATCAGATAATCAATTTGTTATCGCTTTAGGCGAGGTCATATAAACGGTCGGAAGTAAAGTCGATTGAACGTATTGATATATACACTGGCGCAGTAGCTGTAAGCCAAGCAAACGACAATCGACAACCAATCATTCCGAAAGAACGCCATGGCGATTCTTCTACCGTGCGTTGAGTATTAATAGTCCGACGTCGATCCCTCTATTTAGGGATATATCCGCGAGGAAGTGACTGAACGAAAAGGCATCCGGCTATTGATGAGGCCGAAGAGCCGAGACACGTGTCTGACAGCTTACAAGTGCCATAACAGACCTCATGAAGGGCTTAAATTATGCTGTCACGATGCACACGAGATTTTTCTGTAAAACAACATAGAAAAGATTATGTATGGTTGCAATGACGGATTTCCTAGCACTTAGAGAGAATGAAGCTTCTATGAATGCCACGCTTTTCTTCGTAATTTATTTTATTGTAATCGGATTCGTGGTGACAGACTGATAGCTTAACGAATGTAGATGTAAAATCTCAACTAGCTCTGAACACAAGCAAACAAGTGACAGTAGCGGTGCGATCGATGTGAATCAAAGAGTATTGTGGATTTCATATGCGCAGTTGGTAAAGCGTCAGATAATTTGATTGTTGTAGGCCCTACGGCGCTCGAAGTTTGCCATTTCCCGAATGAAGAGCTCTGTGTTGATCGCACCATACGGTGCTATGTTCAATGTGAAATCGGGGCGTATCATGAGCCTCGTTAACTCAGTTGGTAGAGCGTTAGACTTTTGATCTTACGGTCAGGGGTTTGAGTCGCCTACGGGGCTTGACATGTCACCGTGCCACTTATGGATTGGAAAAAATTTATTCAATTTAACAGTCCTTCGTCGATTTTCTACGCAGCGATCACAGTGACGATGTGTTTAATTCCAATGAATTTTGGATTTCTATTGCCATCAAAGGTACTTTTACCGCCAGTAAACGGTTGAATATGGTAAGGAATCTCAAAAGGATATTTTTTGCTGAAATATGCTAGAACGTTTACAAAACAATAAATTGTTCGCCAAAAACGGTACTAAACATTGCAATACGATGCCACTTTATCGACAACTGAACACTCTGTTATTAGTGGACTTTAGGAAGTCAAACTTCTTTAGAACTGTAAAAGAGACTTTGTTATATTGTCTTACGAGTAATTAATTTTTCTTTATTCACATATACTTAACTATGTAAGTTATTCATCGCTGCACCCTAGAAGACATTGTTCTCATGGATATTCCGCATTGAAAAGTAGGAATTTTTTGCACAATTATGCGTTCTTTCTAGCAAAAATTCATTTAATGAAGTTTCTCCAGTAAAGGTCTACTTTTCGGTGTAAAAAAATTTGCTTAGAATCGAAATGTCATTATATAATACCAAAAAACACGCCGTGAAGTTAGAAAAACGCATCCGGAATAAAACCGTAACTCTCAGGACCGCCTATCTAATTTCGGCATGCCTCAGTAATTCCCTATGTTCTTCAAGGTAAATACGAGATTTTGTAGCACAACTTGTTCAAACAGCTGACGTTTCGGCAGTTTCGCCCTCATCAAAACCTGGAAAGATCAGGTTGTCCCCAACCCGGCCACTAAAAACACATCTTATTCTTCTTTTTCTGAAAAGAACTCTTCTTTCAACTCACCACTTCTCTTCGTCCAGTGTTAAGAGATGAGAGGCACCCAAGAGTTTTCCCAATAGTACTGACTCAAAACTCGCCACTGTACATGAGATCATTATGAGGATTTGACTGATAACGACAGCTAATGATGGATCACGTTCTACTACACCCTAAAATTTAAAAGGTCTAGTTTGATAGCCTCAAAAACCACAAAGATTATGAACAACGTTGCTTGGGACGTTGATGTGTAAGATTTACCATGTAAGATTCTATCGTGACGATCGCTCCATACCATATTAGATCGCTGTCGGTGAGTTTTATGATTTTGTTGCCATACCTTAAGACGAAACATAAGATGTTATGAGATTATATATTGTTTCAAGCGAGGTCTCAAAAACAGCCGGTAAGAAAGGTCCCTAAAGGAAACATTTTCAAACTGGCAAGAGTCAAACAAAAAATCACCCTGTCACAGGTTGCCCTGTGAGAAGTTTACACAGAAATCCAGAGACTGCCTGAAGTTCTTGCGCAGAAGCCGTCTTTTTCGACTCAACAGTGACTTTCTCGACCACCGTTCTCTTCGTTAAAACCCGTAACGCCTTCTGAAAACCACTTACAATGCACGTGCAAATGTGCATCGAAGAGAAATCTATACACATAATCTCAAATATGTCAAGAACAATTGTAGTAACAGAACAGGAGCACCGGTAGACTAGAAACTAGCAGTTGCTTCAAAAAGGGTGGGACGCGAGCTCAATTCTCGCCCAAAGTTCAATGTTTTCTACGTCAGTTAACATTTTTAGATATATATATATATATATATATATATATATATATATATATATATAATGGATTTCCGATGAATCTAGTTTTGTTACATTAAATACTTTACTGCTGGGAATACTTACCGTTCGCATTGTATCGAAAAAAGCATATGCCATTATACTAAGCTATCCAAAACCAAAAGCTTTGTTAGTCCAGTGGCAGCATACACCTGCGGAAAGGTAGAGACGTGAGTTCGACTCTCAACCCATGTTCAAAGTTGTGAATATTATTCGATATCATTAATTACTGGCACTTTTCTCCAATTCGCATTCATTTTCAACCCTTTGAGAAAGATGCGTTGTTTTTTTTGGGAAGGGGGGGGGTTTATTAGTCATTCGATAGCCTAAATCTCAAGAATTTCAAAGCCGTACTTTATTTCTAAAGAAAACCTCCTCAGTGCGCTACAAGCAACAAAAATAAAACTATATTTCACATTTCGGGAGTTTTCTCGGCTATTTCTCTTATTTCCTTGACAATTTTTTCGCCGTTTCGTGAATTTTCCCATGCTAAGTGCACTACAGTTGCTCTGTCTCTTATAGACCTGGGCTTTTCGTTTTCATCTTATTCTGCCAAATAATCCCGTACTAAGCCTAAGCAGTCTAGGCTTATCCACGAAAACCATATGAAAGTGTAATGGGAATCTTGTAGTACCAAAGTTATGGGTTTTGTCTACAATCTACAGGATTTTTCAAAGTGGGGAAGAACCTTCGACTAAAAAACAAAAATTGCATGACAGATGTGAATCTGGCTCTACGATCACTAAAGGGCGCGTTCCTAGCCGACAAGAATGCGCCACGAGTGCGAAACTGGATTTTGCTTTGGCTGTTACAGCGCAATAAGGAGTTCTTCTTGAAAACCAAATACATCACTAACTTCGTCAAAACTTGAGCTATCGAGTCATCACTAAAAGTCTATGCGAGAACCTCCGCCCAACGAAAAATGCCCGAGTGTTAAACACGGTTTTATTTTTATTACTACAGCGTATTGAGAAACTCTTTTGAAAAATCAAAAACTAATGGAATTGCTGACACATAGGTTATTGAATGACTATGGTAACGGGCTGAAAATGGTTGCAGAAAGGGGAATAGTGCCTCAATATCCAGTTAAAACATCTTAACGCTGCTACTTAAGTATCTTGGACGTTAATAATAATTTTTCATCAAGAGAAAATTCTGATGAAATTGAAAAGACGGGGTTCAAAAATACGACTTTTTCATGCAGACACGGCAAGACGCGTTCGAGGAATCACAATCAGATAAACGATATTCTGCAGATCCAATCACTCCTAAACTCAGGATATCGATGGCGTCAAAAAAGAGGAAAGAAAAACATCTCACGTCTAAAAAAATGATATTTCTTTTACAGCGAGCCAAGAGAAGGAGTACTCCGTTGGCATTTACTCTTGCAGTCTAACCCTCTGGGGACCACCGTCGATGGCACGCGGCGTCGCAGTGCTCGCTCGCGTGGCAGTCTGCGCGATCTATCCGCAGTGCCGCCTGCATGTTTTGCCCCGAGACGCGACGTCGCCTTTACAGTAGCTCAATGAATTGTCACGTCACGCGGCGTGTTACTCTTTGTAGCTCGTGGTACCCTCAAAAAGGTTAGAGGTGCAGTAGCTCTCTGGCAGTTTTGGATCATACATAACGGGCCAATGTGCCACTTATATCGCACTATGGGTTAAAAGCTCCATGATGCTCTCAAATGCATGAATATAATTACAGTAAGAAGGCATAGAGCACAAAATCCACATTTTCTTCAACAGAATATAAACAACGTTTCACCGAACTGCGTAATTCTCATTGAACTCATCGATTCCTCACGCTGAATTCCCCTCTTTAACTATGTATCCAAAAATGCTAAGTGAAATGCAAAATTTCCGACCTCAAGCGAGAGTTAAACCCTTGTTTTACCCCATAACAGGAGCGGGTACTTGCCCAATATAAGGCGACATATGAATATTCGACCCCATTCAATAGAAGGTTAAATCTCTGCTCTGGCTAGCGCGGTACGTGGCCGGTTTTTGAAGAGACCTTTTATGACGTTGCTAAAGAAAGAAAACCTTTGTATTTCACACACGTATTAATCTCGCAAGACAGAATTTTTTCTTCAGATTATCAGTAAACATTCGAGAGCGTAGGATTTAAGGAATTCAACACTGTGCTTATTTTCTGGAAAGAGCATTTCCTTGCAGTGTAGCAGGGAATGTAGGAGTAAGTTTCACACATTCGGCTTTCTTTTTTCCAAACAAATCTAAGCCCGAGGGCCTGGTAGCCGCAGATTCGATGCGGCGGCAGGCCACAGTCGAACGACTGGCGCCTCGAAAGAGTGCGATGTTCGCTATCCGTTTGGGAATTTTTTCTCCGCTCCAAAAGAAACCTTAGATCAAACGTATGGCTCTGATACAGAAAGATTTTCTTTACACGTTCATGTTCTTTCGTGCTTCGAGCGAAGTAACAGTCGGATTGCTCAGCCAATGTGAAACATGATTTCATTTTGAATTTGACAGCGTTACAAAAGCGTCTCTTAAAAAAAGCCGGACAACTATCGCGCTAGCCAGAGTTTAAACTTTCGAATGACTATTAACATCCTTATGAAAAGTTCTTGTCCAGTGAATGGAGTCGAATATTCTTTTTTCGCCTCAGAATGAACAAGAACCCGGGAACGCGTACTGCCACTACACCATCAGTGTCACCGTTCTCCTACCACTCTTTCCTCGATATAAGGTATCGAATGAAGGTTTTACAAATGATAGAGCTTACTAGGATTAACTAGCAGCATTGTTTTCTCGAAAGGGCATATAAGCAACCATACCTGCTCCTTACTTCTTTCTATACGCTTTTTGGCCTCGTCATACTCTTTAGCAAGTCTTATATCGAGTTTGTAACAATCCTCAAGAAAACTGGTCGGTGCAGTGGTTGTATCAACTTCGTTCGGTCTCCTTTCCACCACTGCGTCTGCTTTATCATCGAGTTTTTGCTCTGGACTCTCTTCAATCTGTGCTGTAACGGTAGTGGATTTCCTGAAAGAATCTTTATAAATCGCCCGATCGATTGCTTATAACAGCAAATTTATGACTCGTTATTCGACAACACTTACTTGCTATAAGGTGTAGACGTAGTTGTCCCTGCTCCAAAAGATGGACGTGAACCGTCGTACTCGGTCAAATGATTCTTCAATGGCTCGGGTATGGCAGTCGGCATTGTCGGAGTACCAAGAAAAGTAAAGCTCCCATTACTTGAAGCCGATGAAGGAAGCAAAGATTTCTCAGATATGAGAGACTTTGAAAAGTTTGTTTGTTGCAGTACTCTGAAAATTCTCAACTATAAGTGAAAGATTAGATTTAGTCATCCCTATTAGTGAAACAAAGACCAAGTTCCATTGACCCTTTTGGCACCGCGTGTCTAATTTTGAAAACAATGCCGCATTGCGTGCCGACGGGGCAACTTGTGCTGCCGCTTCCCTCAATAGAAATAAGAGAATTTATCTGGTAGAATAAGATTTTGGAAAGACATTGCCTTCACTAGATGATAGAATATTGCAAGAGAAGCCTCCTACAAGAATTTCTTTAAGTGAAAAGCACACCTACATGTCCTAAAAATCGCAATGTTTCAACGGTAAAAGCACATTCTTCCAAAAGAAAACATACTTTCAGCTGCCATATTTTTTCTTGAAATAAAATGTTTTCTTTTCTCTTTCTTTCTTCTTAATCCAATTTTTTCTTATTCTCTCTTCTGGAAATAGCCTCAATGAAGAATCTTCAGTTATACTCTAATTATATTGATAACAAAACCTCATCTGAAAACGATTAAAATCCAAAGTTCGCTAGAAAACAACAGTCTTGCTGTCGGTGCGCAGTGAGCCAGCTAACGACCGCGCGGCCTACGCGGCGCAAAATGAACATGGTACCCAGAGGGTTAATGAGTTCATAATGGAAACAAAACACTGCACAGCGTGGAAATCAAAAAGAGAGCCAGTGCTTGAAGATGATCTTTTCTCGGGAAGAAAGAGCAAAAAATAAGGTTCTGAAGGAAAAGTGATGAAATATTACCTTGGCATATCAATAGAAACTTCAACATCTTTTTTAGTGAGCTTTTCATTTGAGTACGTCGAAGCTTTTTTGATGTAATATTCGGCAATCTTTTCTGCAGTTTGGGCATCACTTTTCAACGGATTGTGGATTCTCTGAAACGGTGTCCTTTTAGAAATAAACCAGAAAAATTCAACATAAGAGAGTTACTGAGCGAGTGTGGCGCAGGGGTTGAATGTGCCCTACGACACACATCAGTCGATTGTTCGCTCGCGCGCTCTCAAAGCTCACCAAGTTTTCCATTTCCCCGGGCTCAGTGCTGAGCAAATCAGTTTCTCAATCGAAACGCTGGGCAAAAGCGAAACAAGGCTTCATCGGTGAGATGGATGGAGCTTAATCGTGATGTGACCATCGCCTCCCAAAATCCACACAGATCGACAAACGAAGCAAGCAACGCAAGCGATTGTGATTACAAAACGTCATAGATGAGTCTTCTAGAAGACCTAGGAAACTATCAATCTGACGACATATCTATTGCATGGCAAGCTGCAGATCACATGACTCTTCAAGAAGGCAGATCTTTTCAATACTCAAAAAGCTGTACGAATTGTACAACTCAAAACTTGGGTAATTAAACCTGTAAATCAATAATTACGACATAAGAACACCGGGTATTGATGTATATACAGACGAAAATCCACCACCTTGTACGAATTGTACAACTGAAATCACGGAGGCGGAGTAGTGCCTGGTTAGTAATGTAATGTCTCAAAGGGATGTAATAAGGATGCGCTGGTTCAATCCCCTCTCCAACACTCTTACGATCAACCAAGTGAACGCCTTAGCTCAGGCTCCTGTAGGAAAGAAAGGAGATCATCTCGACCGGAATTCTACGATAATCTTAGGACGAAATCCTCAAGCAGCAACCGCAGCAATACAAGAAGTATTCGAAGATCTTTGTCTGGGATGATGGCGAGAGAACAAATCGAACGCAAGGCAAGAAGTGCTGGAATCTATGAAGGAAATCCTGACGACGGATCGTGTTTGAAAAAGAGATAAATATACTTACTGGCACTTGAGATGGAAGATCGGTTTCCACTGCGTTTTTAAATCTTCTGCCCAGAGACTTTCTCGACTCGTCAATAACACAACTTTGTAGATCACGCAATGTCCTCGAGAGTAATGTATGAACAGCAGTGGATCTGAAACCTGCAAACTTATCACCTGTAAATCAATGAGTGCTAAAAAACTACAATTATAACCAATAAGGGGCCATAAGTGAGTCACCACCCACCGCACAAACGATATCTCCTATATCCTCTGTCGTCCCGCCGATTTTCGAAGGGATCGAGTTAGCTACTTCAAAACAATTCTTTTTCCCTACCGTGTGCAAGAGCCTGGCGAGCCGTCGTCTATGTGGGATTTGTTGAGCATAAACCATCTTCTAGGCTAATCGTGAAGATGCCGGACCAGCGGAACAGTGGTCTTCATGTGATGTGTTTGACATGCTGAGGAGTCCGCTCGGCAACAGCTCCCGTTTAACGATTCTCGTTTATCCCTCTAAAGACCACGTGCTACGAAACGTGGCACGTCGCGCGACGTCGCGTCTCACTCAGCTACCGTAGTGGCGTTGCTCTTCGAAGGAGGTCAGGCATGCAGGCTTGCAGGCGCGATCGACGTACACAGATGTTGCCTGCCTGCTACTGCCACGCGATCGACCAGCGCAGCGCCGCTTCTTATCAACGGCGGTCTTAAAAGGGTTTAGGGACACCATTGATATTTATCGGGGGTGAATCCCCTCAGCTCTTTCACACTGAGAAGCCTGAATATTCCATTAATCAATTGACTTCCGCGAACCCACTATGGGCGACTCCACGTGTGGGTCCGCGGACGTCAACCGAATCATTTTTTCACCATGCATCCTATTTTATCAAGCACCGTTTGAGGTGACTGAACGAATCTCTGGCCTGTAAAGTGCCTGGCGGTAGCCTACCGATGTATCAAGTCAGTAGCGCTATCGTCTCAGAGAAGTCCGGTACAGTTTGCCGACCTCGGGGATGGAGGGCTTCGTGAGCCATAAGCGCCGATTGAACCAAGGATTATGGGAGCATTAGAGACCATCTACAACCACTGCGCTATAGGCGCTCTTGTCATACATAGCGCGTGAAATATAGAGAAACCGCAGAACAATTTCAGATGTGATTTTGTTACTTTCCACACTATTATTTTCATCGAAAAGCAAGAGTATTCAGAACATTGGAAGAGTTGCTGAATGCGGAGCGAAGGATCGAACTAGCGACCCACGCGCCTACTACAAGCCATCTCTAATCACTACGCTCTATCCAGGCCACTGGCAAATATAGTACATTAATGTCTGGATTACTGCCACATACCTCCGTACGCAGATTGAAGAGGAGTCTGCTGGAGAATGTCTCGATTTTTATGATCGAAATTCAGTGATGCTGAGTTTCCGTAATATCTGCATATAAGCTCTTTGCACGAGTGCGTGTGGTGCAGTGGTTAGAGGTGCTCTGCGACATACACTTGGTCGATGGTTCAGTCCTGAGCTCAAGGCGCCCCAAGCCTTCCATCTCCTCGGGATCGGTGAGTTTGTCCAAGACTTAGCTGGGAGGATAGCGGCACTGAGTTGATCCATCGGTAGGCTATCGCGAATCACTGTAAAGACTAGAAATGCTGCTGCCCATCACTTCAAACGAAGCTGCACTGAAGATGGATGCATTGTGCATCCCATAGGGATTGATCGACGCCGGATAATCGATCTAAGCTCTTTTGCAAACCGAACAAAACCGTGGATTGCTTCCGATTTTTTTCAAAAAGTCTTCGTAATATTGAAATTCAACAGTTTTTGCAATTACTGGTCTGATAGAATATATTAACACTTTCGGGAACGTGGCCCTACGGCCCCTGCATCTCTAACTGGCAATTCAGGACGGTCTGCTTCAGCCTCTCCTCATCTCTACCCCCCAGCGTGCTGCGTCTCACATTGGCAACCTGGGGTTAGAGATGCAGAGAAGTTGGAGCAAACCGCCCAGAGTTGCCACTCAGAGATGCAGAGGCCGTGGGTCCATAGTTCAGCAAGGGTTAAGCCTTACAGAGGTCTGGTATGGCATCTTCAGTGATAGACGTACGTTTCGGCTCTCTCGTAAGCCTCATTGGTACCACATGCCCTACGCATGCTTATTTATACTATCACGTGGAAACGGTTTTCCTAGAATATAAGCACACCAGTGGAATCAGCAACGATTACGCTATCGAATGATCACTAATAGCCCAAGGAAAGAACTCTGTTCGGCTAGAAATATGCGTGTCTGCAACGCAAGAGATCTTCTCCTGCAGCAACGTTAAGAAAAGGCTTATTCAAGAAACGGCAACTTGGAGCCGTAGCCAAGAATCTCAGCTTCTAAAGGGTTTCTAACACTCCTATGAAAATTTCCTGTCCAGCGAATGAGGTCGATTTTTCATTTGCCTCCTCATAGCCGAATAGAACCCGGTCTGCGATAAAATGCTTTGAATAGCAATTTAGATTGACAAAACGACTTTAGAAAACCGACCTCATATTTTCAAAAGGCTGAATTGTCTGGAATGACATCCGCTTGAAGAGTAAGTCGCTATGACCACCGTAACGTCCATTGCTCTCACAATCAGCGCTCGATATACCGAAACTATACCCAAAAATTCTATTTTTTAAAAGAAAAAGGCTGCCAAACCTCGGGAAAAACCTGATTTACTGGGCTTACGTTGGCATTCTTGAGAGAAGACGAACAAACAGCTTGATGCTCCACCACTAAAGAGATATGTCGAGCACTTCCAAACAAGACTAGAGGTCCGGCTAACCAAGGGTGTCAACACAGATAGCTAAAGCTAAGCACTGAGTGTGCTCCAATCGCAAATTCCTGACACAATCGAACTCATGTTGAGTGTAATGGAGGGGGATAAGGCACCGACGGCTACGGTAGCGTGGCGCAAAGGTAGAGGTGCGGCGCGGCGCGCGCGTCGTCGTTGGATCGATCCCTTGCTGCCGGGGGTCACCCAGTTTCTTCCATCCTGTTCGGTCCACTACTTACACGTTCGATCCCGGGGAGATTATATACCATCGAAATTGCGGTGGTTTTAGTCCTGAGGGACATTCATTGCGCTATAAGATCACTTCGGAATGGGATTCGCGATCCGTTTCTTATTGCTTCCAGATCACTCCAAACTACTTCCAAAGCCCGTGTGCTCAGAGTTTTAAAGGTTAAAGAACCTTTTTTCTCATCTATAATTTATATCTCTCTGATTTGACTGCTTTCTAGCAGCGCTGTGATATGGAAATATTCATCTAAGACGATTCAAAAAATTCGCCTCAGCCGGGAGTTGAACCCGCGTTCCACCCTTACGAGGAATGCATAATTCCACTGAACCATCGAGGCCACCGTCCGCTACCTCTCGTTCTTCGATATGAACTATCGCAACGCTGATGAGCATTTTCTTAGTTGAAACCGCTACTTTGGAAGGCATATTCTGCAGTTAGTATGCTCCAAAATCACTTCCATGAACGGTGGAGAAAAGGCGGGGCTTACTGTGGCCTTTTTCACCGTATGCGCAGCGGTTAGCACACCTCCTTGCATAGCGTGGGATGCGGGTTCGACTCCCTACGAGCTCTGAGTTTTGCATATCATTTGATATTCTTGGATATATATATCCATAACATCGCATCTTATATTTACTACTTGATCTGGCCGTATCTTAGGCTTTTCCTCTACTGTGCAGGTGCCAAGACTTCCAGCATTCGATTCGTCAATCCTCGCTTGCTTGAGGATTTCCTCTTCTTCACGAACATCGTAGAATACTGATCGAGCACGCTCTCTTTGCAATCTCGGGGATAGCCAGGCTGAGGCGTTCCCTAGGGGTATTTCTTACTGATCGCTGCGGAGCGTTGGGGAGTAGGGGGAAGAAGGGGAGGGAGGGGGGAGGGTAGTCTGTGAGGGTTCAGGTCGCGTCGAGCCGCGCTTAGCGTCAATAGCCACTAGGCCGCCGGCCCCCTATGACATCGTAATCGCCGTACCAACGTGCTAGGGAAAATTGATTCTTTGAACTCTCTTTCTCTCCTTTCTCTCTCCTTTCTCTCTCTCCCCTCTCTCTCTCTCTTATTCTATGGATTTTGTCCTATTGTTTTCAGGAACCAAAAGAACCGACCTCACAGGCAAATCCGTCCGATTTATCGCCGGCACTCACTTCTGGAAATGGTGAAAAAATCGTCAAAATCAAATAAACAGCAGAAATCCTCTGGTATGTCATTGAGTGGCTTTTACTAGCTCTTCTGGAGATTCTCTAAAGTTCAAGATCACGTGTGGTGCAGTGGTTTGAGGTGCTCTACCACTCACACGTGGTCGATCAACGATAGTCGATGGTTCGCTCCCGCACTAAAGGTTACCAAGACTACCGTTTTCCGGGGTCCGTCGAATTGATTACATACTTGCTTGGGAGGGTAGCAGTAATGACTTTACACATCAGTAGCCCTCCGTGAGTCATTGTAAAAGCCAGATATGCATTGAATCACCTCCTAATTGCTACGAATGGAGTCGAATGCAGACGCAGCCCTGAGGGACTGATCAATTCGGAGAGCTATATTATTTATCCTGTGAAGCTCACAGTTACTTTTGTAACGTCAACAGCTCTCTTCTTTCAGCTGAAACAACTAACGTGGTTGTCGACGATACAGCTGTGCTTGGTGGTGGAAGTTCTCCGGAAAAACTCGATTCTGATGAGGTCAAGTCTTTGGTTTGTTCCAGCCCATAGGTTATGGTTTTCATAAAACATCTACTTGACTTTCTCTCGAATAATAGTTGTTGACCCCGCCGCTGGAGTCACCTTGTTTTCAGGATTTCGACCCCGATGTGTTGGATAACAGTCCATTCAATCACGATGGAAATGAAGAAGACGAGAATATGATCGAAGAGGAGAACCACAGTGTTGCACCAGGAACCTCAAATGTCAAGGATGATCTGTTGTCTACGTCCACGGTATTCACTTAAATCATCAAACTAGAAGTTATTTGGAAGTATTCTTGTTCTCTCTTGAATATACGCGTTTTCTTGTATTCAAAACTTTTCTAAATCTCTTTGCTGATCTCATTATTGATCTATAATATGCTAGTGAAGGAGCGAATTCTTCAGCCTTTAAGGACCACCGTTGATAGGCAGGCGGCGTCGCGCCATCGCCTCCGCAGCAGTTGCAGACAGGTAGCATCTACATGTCGGTGCATGCATGTCTGGCTCTCTGCCTACTTTTCCACGAGACGCTACTCCGCCATTACAGTTGCTGAGTGAAATCTAACGTCGCGCGCCTTGATACGAAACATGTCATATGGTCCTTGAAAGGTTAGGAGACGGCCGTTCACAGACGTCTTGTCGTCATTTGCAGAGCATACTATGAAGGCGTTTTCTCAAAACAAGCTCAGTATTGGAAGCTGCATTCCTCAGGTTCTCGCATACTACAAAAACAACAGTATGGCGCCATAAGATCTTATATAATATCCTGACAGCACAATTTAAGCCTTTTATGAGATTTTTCGTGGGCAAATATGCAGTGCAACACACGTGTTCCAGCCTTGCAGCCTCATCAGTTGCACAATATCCCTCGCCTGAGCCAATCCCTCTCGCGTGAGAACTCCCTTACTCAGAGGAATTGCCGACGAACACATTACACCGTGTGTAAAGTGAAAATTCATTTTGCCCCACGGATAACATAAAATTGCATGTGCAGTGACATGATCACTGGACGTTGCAGTGATTAACCTCGATTGCTCATGGCTGGTGTTCTTATTATAATAGCCTTATATTCGACTGTTTTTAACACGCTGAGGACCATGGGGGACGTTTCGTCCCACACTGCGACGTCAAATCTCCTCAGTTAGCGCAATGGCGGCGTCGCGCCCCGTGAAAAAGGCGGCGAATCTCGTGAGAAGGCAAACTCCAAACAGCATTATGGAAACGGCGAGACAAACCCAGATGATTCTGAGAGAGCATTTTCATCATGAAATGATGGATTTCCACTGAGAAACTTTCTACAGAAATATTTCCAGCAAAGGGAACATTTATATCTTCCATATTTCATCTACATTTCTTATGTTTCAACGACAAGACTACATCGCTAAATGATGATAGTGTATTGAAAATCACTATGATAGCGATAATGATTATGCTTCCGGTAATACTAGTGATTGCGAAAGTGACAATAATTGTCACCTTTTTGAGCTGTTTGTGAGATCTGATAATCAATGCATAGACATTGCATTGACCAACAATCGAACTTGTAGCTGGTAAAATGAATCATACTTCCATTCGATAATGATCGAGTAATACTAATGATAGTCCCAATGATGTAGAGTGGTGTGCAAAAACGTTTGCGACAGCTGGGAATTGAACCCAGATCGTACTCTTTCCGGGAGCATGTGTTAAACCGCTGACCACCGACGCTCAACTAATAATAGTGATAATGATAATGGTAGTCAAAGCGATAATGATAATTATAGTGATAGCGATAGTGAAAGTGATAATGATGGTGATGCCAATGATGATGGTAATAATGATGGTAGTCGTATGGATGTAAGTGATAGTGATAAGTAATATCGATGATGGTTATAATGGTAGTGATAATGATAACAGTGATAATGATTATAGTGATAGTGATAGTGACAATGATAGTGGTAGTGACAGTGGTAGTGAAAGTGAAAGTGATGGTGATAGTGATAGTGATGTGACAGCGATAGTGATAGCTTCTTAGTGAGTGGTTGTCCATGCCAAGGGCGTACTCTCCTCTGCCTTCGTTGTGCCTCGCAATTTTCCCACGGTCTCAAATAGATACCGAGACGGCGGCGTGCAATGAAGGCGCTTGCCACAAGAGAGCGCAGGCACAACGACAGTTTCACACAAAGAAGCAGATGCTCTCGCTAGCGAGTGTCGCGACGCGCTACGCCCCATGCCTATCAACGGCGGGCGCGAGATTGTTAATACCTTATAGTAAAATTGCAAGCTTTGAGCAATCGACTATTGATTACTACATAGTGGTGATCATGTCATTGGACATGCACTCATATGTCACCTGTGCATGAAGTGCATTTTCACTTGACATGCGGTGTAACCAGTTCGACGACGATACCTCTATGTAAGAGGGCTCTCTCCTGAGAGGAATCAGTTCAGACCAAGGATACTGTGCAATTGACGAGGCTGTAAGGCCGAAACACGTGTATTGCGCCCATACACGACTTCATGAAAGGCTTAGAATATGCTATAGGGATGTTCTAATTTTAAGCGAGGTCTCAAAAATCAGTTGAATTTAAAGGTTTTGAAGAGCAATGAAATATGTTCCGCTTCGTAACGATGCAATTTTCTCCTTGTGCCGTAGGGAATTCTAGACCTAGTGGCGTTGTTCTACTTAAATAGGATCTCTTAAGGAAGTCTTCAATGATATTTTGATGTCTAATAGGCGAAAATCACCTGTAAACTACAATTATGAAATAAATTTTCATCGCCATAGTGACTCACTCCAATACAATTCGCCCTGAGACGCGACGCTGCGCGGCACGGTACAAAATGTACCGCGCTGTTCCTAAGGTAGTAAGAGAAATACGAATTGGGTTAGCATTGATTGACTTTAGGATTTACAGGAGCCAGAAAATAGTCCGGAGAAGAAGAAGAAGAAATCGCCTACTAAGAAGAGAGGTTTATCGCCGCTGTTGGAATTGTTTGATGTAGTAAACACTTCAGCAAGTAAAACGAACTTCGGCAGTAATGGAGGTACTATGCTCATTATGGATTTTTCTACTGTTCGTCAATATTGTGAGTGGATCGTAATATTTCGGTTTGACTGTGTTTCAAATAGAGGCGAACGTTTAAAGAGAAAACTCCAACTCATGTTCAATGCGCTTTTGTTCCCGGCTTAGCCAACTGACTTCCGCAGACCCACGCCGGATGTGTCCGCCAGTGTGGGTCCACGGAAGTCAACCAGTTGAGTTAGTTTCATAATCATTGCAAGTATTAAATCAAAAGAGCAACTCTTACGGAACCTTGGCATCAAAGATGAGGCTGTCTTAGGAACTGTCTTTTGTATATGAATTACGCGAGGTTGGTACTCCATTCATTAACATTTCAGCGATTTTGTTTTTCTCGCAGTTTTGTCACGCACACTTTGAGAAAAAATGGTAAATGATGAGCAAGCTAAACGCATCACTAAAGAGTGCGTCTGACGCAGTGGTTAGGGATGCTTTGCGACTACGCGGTCGATCCATCGATGGTCGATGGTTCGATCCCTCGCTCAGGGCTCACTGAGCCTTCCATCCCTCCGAAATCAGTGAATTGGTACCACTCTCGTCTGAGAGGATAACAACATTGACTTGATGCAACAGTGGAACACTGCGAGTTATTGTAAAGACCAGATATGCATTCAGTCACCTCTAACCGGTTGACTTCCGCAGATCCAAAATGGGCTTGTCCGTCAGCGTGGGAACGACTCCACCTCCTCTGCTCCGACAAGTCGCTGACTACAGTACTATTTTTCGTTGCAAGATTCCCATCCAAGTTTTGGACTAACTTTCGGGCGGTTTTATTGCGAAAAGTAGTATCGTAGTCGACGATTTAACGAGGCAGCGGAGGTGGGATCGCTCCCACGTTGGCGAACACGCCCACTTTGGGTCCGCGGGAGTCAAACGGCCAACATGAGTGGTGAAGTTGAATGCTGGGCGCGTCTCTTGAAAAGTGATCAGCGCCGAGAGCTTTATCCTTTATTCTTAAGGAAAACACATCGGTCGGTCATTTTGCTCATATAAGTTATATAGCGGCTCTCAAGAAGGCGAAATTGCGTTAACGTCTGCTTTAATTTCTCAATAGTTTGCCAACCTGATGTAAGCCTTATAAAAAAGGACTATTGCTGATAATTGTTTTGCGTAGGATCCTAGTCTGACCTAGTTTCGATATGCGCCATTTACTTGAGATGGTTGTTGCTCTGCCACGCCATGATTTACTTAAGGAACAGCATATCTATCATACAACGAGGATACCTGGAGCCCATTATTTCTATATCGCTTACCAGCGGACATTGCACTGTCAACTATTCGAGATCATGGAACAGAAGGAATAGGACGCATCGAGGTATTTAGAACTACTCCTGAGACTACTCCTGAATCCTACTACGTCGGAAGAGTACACTAATTTTCTAGATCGGATGGAAAATGGGCATGGATACTTCCACTAAAGCTGGAAATCGTCGTGTTTCGTCGTATATTCTCACGGCTTGTAACGAGCATCCCCAGCACATCGGACAGTTTCAAAAAATGGAGGGCAAAATTAGATGCATCAAGTGAATCTTCATGATCGTAGTGGCTTATAACCATTTTGATTTGTTTTCTTTTTCTCAGGTACTTTTGGAAAGCGGATAAAGAGCCAGAACAGTTCAAGAAGTTGTTCGATGACTTTGAGAAATTCGCAGGGGTGCCTTGTCCTTTTAAACTCGGTCAAGTCATGAAGTTCCCGAACTGTAATCTTAGTAAGTGCCATTCTATGCGTTTTATTGACTTTTGCTTTTGTTTTCTTGAGCGGAAAACATTTGGTGAGGCCTAAAAGCGATAAGTCTCAAATTGACTCAAGAAAATTGAGTGAAGAGCGAAACTTCGGCCTCAGGCGAGAGTTGAATCCGCGTTTCACCCATGCCTGGGTTTCTACACCAAGTCGAATTTTTGCTCGCCATTCATTTCTCTTAGGTGTATTGGGAACATCATAATATTGTGAATAAAAAGCAGTAATAGCATCAGAAATCATAAGTCTTACATACATTGGAATCGAAAACATTCCTCACTTTACTCCTTCAATTTTTTAGGTGTTTTTTATACACTTTTTGTGTCTCACTGTGTCATATAGGCGACCATTTAGTATGGAAATAGTGAAAAAAGTGTGCTGAGTTCAAAAATTCGGAGTTATTTACAAAATTCGTAACATTAGTTGGGAGTTGAGCCCGGCTTTCACTCAATTCTAGAGCACGTGCTAACCGCTGCACCACCGGGGCTTCTGTTCTGCTGTCATCTCTTTTGCCACTAGTATACTAACTTCCAATCCCTTAGGCACATTGCGGATATCGGACGTCACTCTTCGTCGCCTTAATGACATACTGGAAATGATTGCAACGAAGCGGGTCATTGTCACGGTCCATAAGATATCGAGATTTATAAGCAGCAGGGAGCAATCATACGGATATGATTTCACGGTAAGGTTTTCTGAGGGGAAACTGCCTTTTCCTGGTTTTTTTTTCACTGTTGTTCCTGAATCCAGTCCAGTATGATGTGAATATTTCAGATCGATAAGAAATCGTTGTTGAAGTGTTTAAAAGCTCTGGAAAGCGCAAATCTGCTCACAGTTTTCGAGACCAATGTAGCGGCGGAAAGTGTTGAAACCAAGGTTTTCATGCGAATTTTCGTTCCAGTTATTTATATTTTAGAGCCACTTCTAGCGAAAGTTGATATCTTACCAAGACTATTGCGGTTGTGATCTACAGTAGCCCTTTACCTTACAGCTTCTTAGCAGCGCTATCACGTTTTGATATATACTCGACATATATATGTCGAGTTATATTTGGAACTTTTGACCTTGGAAGAGATTTGAACCCGCCCCTGTTAGTTTAAGTGAAACTCGCTTTAACTTATTTCTGGGCTTGGTAGTTTTGAATACCACTCAACTCTTGGATTTATTGTGGATATGAAGTTCTCTACAAGGTTGTGTGGAAAAAGTTAAATGTGCTACTTTGCGAAAGGAGACAAATGAAAAATCAGACTCACTCGCTAGACAGGGATTTTTCATAGGAATGTTAGTTATGATTCGAAAATTAACATTTCTGTCTACAGCCTCACGCCATCGGATTTTGAAAGAATTTTTTTTGACGTTCTAACGAAAGGAAATTCTTTGCGTCAGAGACGTTCATATCTCTCGCCGGAGAGAGCTCTTTCTTTGGACTATTAGTAGTCATTCGATAGTGTGATGTTTGCTGATTCCAATTAATTGATTACTAACAGTCCAAAGAAAAGCTGTTTCTGGCGAGAAATATTCGCTTCTAAGGCTAGTTTCATTTTGAAGTTTGCAGCGTCAAAAGGGTATCCTGAAAAACTGTCAATGCAGGGCTGTAGCCAGAAATTTCAGCTTTTAAATGATTTTTAACACACCATGAAAAGCGAATGCGTGTCTTGTCCAGCGAATGAGGAGGCATGAGGTTTTTCCATATTCTGCTATGATGTTGAAGAACACGTACAGGAAAAACTGGGCATCGATCAATCCTTGAAGGATGTGCCATGCATTCGTCCTCATCTAGTACCGTTTGAGGCGATTGTTTGTATATTTGACTTTTACCGTGGCTAGGAGGGCCTACCAATGTATTAGGTTAATGCCGCTTTGCTCCCAGATAAGTTAGTAATCAATTCACCGACTTCGGAAGAAAGGAAGGCTTAATGGACCTTGAGCGCGTGATCAAATCATTGGTCATTGAGTGATTGATTATGTGTGTTGGAGTGCACTTCTCACCACTGCGTCATAACCGCTCATAATACCATATTACGTTATTTTTACCATATGGAATTCTTCTAGTTAACCGCCTTTAGTGGTTGTATGATGTTACAAATACATATCCAGCAATGTTAAGTGATGTGCAGAACTTTGAACATTAGACGGTATTCGATCCTGCATCTCATCCTTACCGGGGCGTGTGATAACCATTGCACTACTGGCACTTGTTCTGCCGTCACTCTTTCTGGGACACATTTGTGTTGTCGATAGTGCAGTGGTTAGTGCGCGTCCGGGAAAATGGAAACTCTGATTCGAATCCCGTCCGACGTTCAAAGTTTTGCATATCATTTAGCAATAATGGTTATATCTTTCGTTTCCAGTCTTTTCAGCCACGCATGTCATGTGGTTTGTTCAAAAAAGGCCCGATACACTATTTCGACCTTCTAGTCTCGTCAATCTGGCAGTTTCTCTTTCTCGTCTCCATGTCCAGTGAAATTATCACCGAACACAGATGTTGTGCACTCGATTGTTCTTGGATAGTATATTTAGTATATCATATCTTTCGTTTCTAGTGTTTTCTTAAGACCACAACTCAAATTTTAATATGCCAAATGATCATTTTTGAGCAACACTGTGTTCGGTGATAATTTCACTGGACATAGTGTGTAAAACGTTCGTCGTCGGTAACTCTTAGTTTGAGCACTGGAGCACCCACACAGGATTGACAAAAGACGAGAAAAAGTAACTGCCCTACTGACGAGACTGCAAGGTCGAAACACGTGTATCGGGCTCTATAAGTCAGCCCTTTTTTAACAGACTATATGACATGTGTGGCTCAAAAATGATTATTTGGCATATTGGAATTTGAGCTGCACTTAAGAAGACACTCGAAACGAAAGGTTAATGGTTATTTTCGCCGTTACCTTCTTATTTCTATGTTATCTCGGAACTTTTTGTAAATTGAGGCTGTACTCCTTAGATGACGATGAAAATAAGAAATTCTTGTGCCAACAGTAACTTTCACAGTGTTCAGGTCCAAATTGTATGTCATCCTGATATATTCTCGCCTGACGATCCAGAAGTTTTGCATGCAATCCAAGCAACCATTGATGAATATCATAAAGAAGGCCGTGTCTTCCCTCATGGGCAGCTCCGGTTGGTATTTATCCAGTATCGTTTGATATTCGTTCTTCCGGCAAGTGGTCTTCCCTCATGCCCTTCAGGTTCTCCATCAAGAAAAAAGCAGAAATGGAGGCGAAACCAGGACTTATGGATCCATTTGATAATATTGTGAAGGAGTGCAGCGATGGTATTCACCTGTCACAGCGTTATAATTTACTTCGACTTCAGGTTTGCATACGTCTTCCGTTATCTGCTGACGTGGTTTTCTAATCGTTTCCTTCAGATGACTCGTTGTTCGACTTTGACGCAAAAGAAGCCTACAGATCCAGAACTGGCTGACAAAGACGATCTTACCTTTGTCGAGGAGAAGGGTACAGTGCCCTCCAATGGAGTTAGTACCTATGGCGAGAAATATCCTCTCTATTTGGCTGCAGTTGTGATAGGGTTATGAGCGCATATGGACCTCGATATCTGTCATTGATTTATTGGTTTTCAATCAATTTGTTCTTTTTTAGACGACCGACTTGAATAAGACTGGTGCCTCAGCATCATCTCCTGGTCAGTCAACTTTATCCTTACTCAATCCATTAATCATTGCTACTCATCCACGTCCTTGGTTTGTTACAGGTCCTAATTCTAAGCCTCCGCAGGATGTCGAACATCCTACTGAGTTTGGCTACCAGTCAAAAGCTATTCGTTGTTTTGTGGTACATGAAATCGCTTTTCAGTTGGTATTTGGGCATCCAGTTGGGACCAAACCAAACTTATACGAACTGTAAGCTATTTTTCAAACCTCCTTATTTTACACCTTGCTCATACATTATTGTCCTCAAAATGATCATACGGTGGTCCGGTGTTTTCGAAACTTTCTCTTACGTTCATGAAAGATTTCGTTCTTTTTACATGTAAGATCTGGACACTTGCAAGTTACGTAGAGGAAGTAGTTGAAAGGGTTCTTTCTGATTAAGAGGGAACAAATGAAAAACTAATCTTATTCGCTGAAGAAGAACTTTTCATAGGTGTTGGTAACCATTTGAGAGCTGAGATTTGGGGCTACAGCCCCACGTCGCCGGTTTTTTCATAACGCCCTTTAACAACGCTGTGAATACTAATAGTTCATAGAAAGGGCTCTGTCCACCGAGAAATATGCGTGTCTGAAGCCAAGAAATCTCCTCTTGTAGCAACGTTTGAAAAAAAGTCTTTTTCGGAAACTGACGACGTGGGACTGTAGCTTCAAATGTCAGGTTTCGAATGGTTGCTAACACTCTCATAAAAAGTTACTTTTCAGCGAATGATTTCATTTGTTCCATTCTAATCAGAGAGAACTCAAAATCGAATTGTAAAATGACAAAATAAGGTATCATTTACAGCTTTCCACCAAGTGAAAGTTTCTCTACATGGCCAGTTCGTGGAGTGGACGACTTGAGCGTTTTTGTAGATGAAGAATCACCTCTACGTTTCCTGCCACATCTTCCCCCATTTAGCGATGTGCAAAGGTTGGAATGACTACTGTAAAATCTTCGATTCTCTTTAAGCAATAAGATTACAGGGGTTGGTTCATGGTACAGGACTTTCTAGCTGCTCTACCTCTTTCGGTTTTTGTTCTAATCGCTCATGTGAGCAGGAAGATTAATGTAAGAATGTCACTTTACTCTGTTAGCTCAATGATATCCACTATCGTTTTCTTGCATATAAACACTTCTATGCTTATGTTTTAGAAAAATATGCTGCAGTCATATCTTAGTGATCCAATCAAGCGACACATCTGTGTAGGGTGCCTTCCCAATGAGATTAGAATTCCCATTCTAAAGGTGAGAAGTGCTTACTTTGACCTGTACTTCATTATACGAGGGTTTATCATATTGTAAGTTTACCCCTCTTAGACGTGGATTCCGTTGCTTTACATATTACATTTTACAGGACAAGAAGGTAGTCCGTCAAGTAGAACATATTATGCTTACAAATTGTGCCATGGGTTTGATGGCAATAGCTACTAATCCAGATGTTAAACGTTTTTCGTCTCCTCGCTCCTCAGTATTTTATGTTAGCAGAAAGTATGTTTTCTTTTAGTACTCTTTAATTCAGTTTGTGATCATTTACAGATAGTCTCATGAGACTATTTTAAGGGCTGTGTTGTACGACACGAGCACAAGTGGAAGAGGTTATGCATCTGTGACATTGCCACTCTCTAGATATGATAAATACGACTATGAATTCAATACTATTGTGAGTTTAACTATCGTGATCTGATTGGTAGAAATTGTTGGGGCTAGTAGCATACTCCCAGGGGTCGTCGGCCAAGTGCCTGTGGGCTAAGGGGCTAGTAGCGCTCAACGCGGAGTCAATCCTCTTAACACTCTTCGGTTATTAATCGGCGGACGTCCTACGGAACGCCACAGCTTGGCTGTTCTCGAAATGGCAAGGAGACGTGTTTGGGAGTATTCTACGACATTACAGATAGAGACAAATCCTCAACTAAGCAATGAATCCGAAGAGACGAATCAAATGTTGGAAGAACTAGCACCTTCAGTGTTAATAAATGCGCTACCTTGGTGCTGAAAACTATCTTCTATCGTTGCTTCTCATATCATCAGAACGTTGTATGTTCTTCAACTACACAGATCTCCATTCTTTCACATTGGCTGAATGAATGTTGCCTATTGATAGTCGAGTGACTCGAACAGACTTTTGGTAAAGCTTCCATTTTTCCCCTGTCTCGTGCAAAAGTAGCTCAGTGGGTTTGATCTATAGGGGTCCATCCAGTGTTATATCTTCCGCCAAAGGTTTTAATGAAAAATTCTAATCGTCAACGCCTTGCTCTCCCTACTGCGCGTTTGATATCCCAAGAATTTCACTCGTTTGCCAGTTCTTGTCTATTGGTTGTCATAAAAGCGCATTAGGTGTCCGACCCCCCTGATCTGCAACAGTCTGGCGCTTAAAACGGCGCTCTGATTTTTGCTCGTCGACTTCTAGGTCACAACTTCGGATTCCTTTCTAATTCCTAAGATACTGAATACTTCCAGTATCGACCTTTCGACGGCGCGTTGAGAGCGCTCAGAGCTCTTTCATGTTGCTTACGTAACGACCAAGTTCTGACGCATATGTTAAAATGGAATTTCTGAGTTGTACTGGTGGACAAGGGGTTTTTTGCCCCCACCGCTTCCTCTCTCATCAAATCAGTATCCATATATCTCGCATTGAAGCTTTATTGATCTGAAACATTTTTTATAGGATGATATAGCGCTTTATTGGCACCACCTACGAGCAATTGTGCAGTCAACACCTCTTTCCTTTCGCAATGATGCCAATGCTGAGGAAATTCATCTCGCCCGCCACAAAAAGTACAGCATGGGGCTGTTTGATAAAGTTCGTGAAAACTGAGTTGGGCTCAATTAAATGGAATGTAGAGTCAGTTCTAGCTTGTTTACCCTTTTTCAGAATCTTGTAATAAGAGATCCTAGTGATAGCATCGATGAAATCATTCCGCTCGGACCACGTGAAGGTTGCGCTGGATTCGATTCAGCGCTTTACATGCAAGTAACTTATATTGAATCAGCCGTGATCTACAATAAAATGCTTATTTTGTAGTCATCTACGGCGTCATTGGGATATCGACCCTCGTCAGAATTCCTGTGTGGGCTGGTATATCGCTCGCTTCCGAAGGCAATCCGACAAAAGTCGCAGTGTTGTTGAATGCAGGTTCTTCATTATGAAACTTTATTTAGTAGAGTTTTAGTTGCTACTTAAAATTTGCTTCCATGTTGTATAATCTGATAGAGTGATTTTTATACAAAAATCTTGCAAAACAATTATTAAAGAGCCAAGCAAAGCCTGGAGAATGCTGTTGATTATTTCCGTCGCAGTTGAGAGATACCTGATAAATTGTTTTCGTCTGGAAAACACGAGTAACGCTACACTTCCGTTTTTTGTGAGGCGTGATGAACTCTGAGGAGATCAGTCCTAACATATTACCATGACAACATGATGGTGAAGCCAAAGAACTTCAATCTGAAATACCGGCTGGAGAAGATTCTACATGGGATATTACTCTGTGAGATCTCGATCTCGAGTAAGCACATGGGAGTTAAGGCTCAGTAATCTTATAACACTTAAACTTACTTTTCCTGAGCTAAAAACCATTATTTAGTGCTTAATCACTGAGATTCCAGTCTTTCTCCTTAAAGAGTGAATCGCAGATCAGTCGACGACTCTTAACATGGTTTTCACACCCGAGAAAAGCTGAAGTGGAAATCTCTGCAACCACCACGTGATTTGCCTGTTAGATACACTTTACACATACACATGAAAAATCTCTCATAAGCTCGAAAGTCGGGCTTTTTCCAAACTTCAGCAAGAGCGAAGGAATGTGGAAATTTCTCACAAATATCCTTTTCTTTGATTAAAACTTGCACGAGGTTGGTACTTATCTTTTCTCAAAATTCAATGGCTAACCTTTCGGCTACCCCACCTTCGTCAGGGCCTGGGCATACATATCATGCCATAACTGATTACCCTGTTAATAATTATTTGCATCAAGAATCCACTAGAAAACTATTCAACAGTCTAGTCATTCTGCAAAACGGAGTTGGCGAAACGTTTGCTACCAGGTTTTCAGAAAGTGGAAGCATGAACCTCGTACAAATTTCAATTGAAGAAAAGAGCAGTTTCTAACAAATGTTTCATGAACGTCACGAATACTCGAGCAACCCTGTCAAGATGAACAAGCGGGATTACGGCAGGAACGATCACATTGTTCACGAACATTTAAGCGGTTTATGGAATTCAGAGGCATATCGGGAATGCAATTTACTTTATTATAATGTACCGTATCACAAGGAATCCTTCAGTAACGTATAAAACGAATATGATCCTGCCAGGGCTCGTCGAGCAACCCGTGGTTCCGTTCTAGGTGAAAGATTTTTTTTGTCATCATATTAAGACCAATAATGAAAATTCTGCCTCTTTTCCTCAGCGGTATTTTTCACTTTCGGTGTACTCGGTCTTGTTTACAAGTGTAGAGGGTCCTCCCACTTTTCAGAGTAGCGAAAATGAAGAAGGATACAAATGGTCTGTCGAGGAAATGTCAAGTGTTATATCTTATGCCGAATGAAATCGAGCCTCAGAAGGCGAAAAAAAGACCGCATGTGAGTTGTTATAAAGACCTTTTTTTTGTCACAATTATATGACTTTTTCAAAGGACGATTCCGGAGATGCTACGTACAGCGCACCGCGGAAAGTCTTGGCAAGTGATCTCCTAGCCAAGAGGAAGCCACCGTTCAAAAAAGTGGTATGGGTTTTGCGTGCTTTGCTTTCTCTATTATTGATTCCACATTTTTTCCACAGGGGATCTGTAGATATCAAAAATGCTTAGCTAAAACAATCTATACTTTACTGTTTTTTCAGGGTCAGAGTGGTAGAAGGAAACGCCAACTAGACAGTGTCGACATAATCAGTGAACAAAACAGATTCTACCTTCGAAGTCGATTCAGTTCACGAGAGAGGGACATGGTAGGGTAACGAGCAGCTTTTTTGATTGATTCTGCTACTTCCAGAGAATCATTCCCCTCTTCGATTCAGTTGATCTTGATTCGAGCAGTTAGTTTCTTTCTAAACCCTGTGTATCGGTTTTGGCTCAATCCATCAGTCGTCAGGGATATTATGCATGAATACATTCCCGAATCCCGCTGTAAAACTGTACAGGTATTCTGATAATAACTATCTCTAAATTTTTGGTGAATTTCGTTTTTCATTTATCCCATTAAGAGTCTAATGGCTGCTGCAGTACGAGAAATGGTTCGCCCCGGTCGGTTAGCCTATCTGCAGAGAATCGTTCGCAATCTTTCGACTTTCCAGGTATCTGGATACCTATATTCATTGTTCAGTCCAATCTCCAGTTAAACGATGTCTATTTGCTTATGTCAGGAAATGCGCGATCTACGCTTTTTATTAGCGTCTTCTCCACTAACATCAGTCGAGTCTAAGGCATCATTCTTCAAGAACGCTTTCGATGTGGCCAACCGTTTACTCTTTATGTTTGTTACGATTTAGATTTTTATAATTCTCTATGATGACAGTTAATATTTTTGACTTTTAGGGAGAGTCAGGTTCTTCCAGTAACTGCAACTTCAGACAAGCAGTTTGAAAACTTTCTAAACTCTTCTGGGGTACGTCTGGATAGCAAACTTTTGAACTATTCTTTTTATCCTTTTTTTCAAATCCAAAAAATTGCAGTTAATTATATCAACAGAACAGTCCGTGTCTAGCCCCGTACCTATGCGTGCCCGAGTGCCTACCACGTTGGCACGTATCCACCACTGTGTTGCCGTAAATCTACTTTTGGTACGTTGATTTCGATTTATCCAAGACTTGCTAATTTCGTCTTGAGAAGGACAGAAGCATAGGTTCATATTTCACAAGTGATCCGCACTGAATTCATAAAATCAAGAAAGCTGGGCTAATGATCAAGCGATTTCAGCGACATAATCTTCCAAAAGCGGATCACATATTTAGTCCTTTTGGCCACGAGTTTGTCTTTGTGTTTTGTATCTTATTTTTTCCGTAACTTTCAGTCTATCCTTATTCATTCCGCGGACGAAGCATTTTCTGAGGCAATACTTGATCAGATATCGCCTTCTGTGCTCTGTAATGCATTGCAGGTAAGTAAGACAAAAATTGATAATCGTGACCGTTTTACATTCCTCATGAGTTCTTTTTTTCGTTAATACTTCCGATCTTATGACTTGGTTCCTGATCTCTCCGGATTCTGATTCCTCATGATATCAGCTTTTTGCACTTTTTCTTGTTTTCAAACATCTACCGCCATCATGTCCACCGCTTCAAAGTTTGGCGACGGTGTGGATCTGGTTGGATACACAATCATTTCGAGGCCTTTTTGTTTGACAGATTTTTCCACTTAAATTTCAAGCAGTTATCCGATAGTTTGAAGAATAATGATTCCAATACTTTATTTGGTTTCTGAAAACACTTTTGTGCGCTGTAGTAGCCAAGAGAAAATTACGTTTCACCTTCGGATGCATCGCTTTGTTAGTTGGCGTCTATGTTTGGCTTTTCAGTGAAGTTGAGTCGTTACTCAAGAGTATGAGAACCCGCCGTTCTCTAGCTGAGTTTTGTTTTTTTGGCCCCTAGTAATGCGCTTTAGGAACAAAACAAAGAGCATGTTTTACTCTCCGATTTTCTTAACACGTATGAGATGTATGTACTGGAGGCATTCCAACGTGTCGAAGAAATTGTGAAGTATTAGAGTTTCAAGTCTTTAGTTTTACTCTAATATACTGATTTTCACGATTTTCTCCACATGATCATATACTTTGGTGCAAATAATACTCTTGTGTGCGAAGAAAATTTGTAGGCTGCAGCAATTTTCTCTTTGTCCCTATAGCGAAATATCAATATTTTTTAGAAAACAGTTTTGTTTCATATTGGCCTTTTTTGAGCTATCGAGTGACTACCGAAGGTCTAGTTTATAGCCAGGCACGGACGCCAGCGGAACAAACAATGCGCGTCGAAGGTGAAACATGATTTTCTCCTGGGTTTTACGATGTGCCAAGAATACTTTCGCGGAAACCAATCACAGTATCAGAATTGCCATTCCTTACGCTGTTGAATGATTATCAAAAGTTTAGCGGAAAAAATCTGTCAAGCGGGAAAGGCCTCCAAATGTTGGTGCATACAAACGGTTGCATCCCATTTCCTAAAGATAATCTACTGCTTGCGTTCTTCATTGACGACTGCAAGCGTTGAATAGTGTTTAGGTTCCAATCATACACTTAAATCCTGTTGGTCTTACGCTATCAAGCTATCTACGAATGAAATGGAAAACCTAGAAACGCAGATTTTCATGCACTAAGGAAAGCCCAATTCATTGAAGCACATTAGATTTTGAAATGTTTGTATCATTTTTTCCCTTGTTCATTTGCTAATAGTGCAGTTTAAATGTTAGTTGGCCTGTTTTTTTCCAAGATTCAGTCATTCTGTAGGTAGTATTATCTTTGTTTGATCATGTATCCTCGCTTTAAGGTGCTCAAAACAGACGGATTGGTGTCCAGATCTCGTGTTATTGATCATCAGCTAATGGTAATTACCAAGAACAAAGCCGTGCTATCGTATTAGTAAGTCAATATCTCTTGATTTCATTGTACTGAAGTCACCAAATTATTCCCAAAACCGACTCACGAGTAACCTCGGCATTCACCAATAATTAATGAGAATCAGTTGGTGGGTTTCGTCTTCCCACGAAGCCCCAATAACACCACGCTTTTAGCGTGACATAATTATTCTGGTTGACTGCATATTGACCTGTTGTGATAGCAATTCACTGACTATAAAGGGATGTCTTGCTTAGCCCTTTGCCGTGCTCCTGCGAACAATGTGTGGATGTTGTATGCAATTGCGTGTTGCACAGTGACTACAGGTATCCAGCCATACCAGCTCAAACAGTGATTTGATTCAGCACCACTTGCAATCTAGGTCTCGTATTATTAAGCGGTCAGCAAATTTACTTGTAGAGGCTCCTTGAGAGGATGGTAACACTAAATGGAGATTCACCGTAAGATCTATAGTGGCCAGATGTGCATTCAGTGCGGCAAACTTGGGAAATGAAGAATGCATGGTGTATCCCTTAGGGAGTAATCAACGCTTTAAGCTTTGTTTTGTATCCCATATATATACATATATATGTACATATGTATGTACAAAGAGCGCATGTGGCGCAGTGGTTAGAGGTGCACTGCGTCGCACACGAGGTCAACGGTTCGATCTTGCGCTCATGTCTCACCAAGTCATCCATCCCTCCGGGGTCGGTAAATTGGTACCAGACAGGTCTCAGACTTGTCTGGGATGATAAGCAACACTGACTCGGTTCAGCGGGAGGCCACCGCGAGTCATTGTAAAGGCCAGATGTGCATTCAATCACCTCAAACGAAGTTAAAAATTGAAGTCGAATGCATGGCGCATCCCTCAGGGATTGATCAACGCCGAGAGTTTTATCCTTTTAGAGATTTATGTATGTACATATGTGTAAATTTGTTTATTGATCTGTTCTTATACATGGTTCATTGCAGTTTTCGACATTTCTTCACCCACCGTTTTCATCCGGACATAATGGAGCAGGCATTGTCAATGTTTGATGCTCTTGACGAATCTGTTCAAGGCATAGAAGAATTGCAAGGCGATCTTGTTGGCCTCCTGGTTGCCGCTGCTTCTTCCTTCTACAACAATGTTTGTACTTTTTTTTGCAACGTTTTTTAATGTGTAATATTATGCCTATGTCGCTTTTTAGAGTGATCTTGAAATATGCGTGGATGAGGAGGTGTTCACTACGTTCGAGCAAGCAGTCAGAGATCAGGCTACACAGTCAATTAAACAAATTCGCTATCTTGAGAATACGAATTTGCACTTGGAACAGATTCATATCTTCGAGAGTAGTCCTTTCGAACAACCAGAGCTTCCTTCATGGCTGTCTATTCTACCTAAAATAGACTGGTAAATAATTTACTTAGTATTGAATTCTTATTCATTTTAGAAGCTAATTTGACGTTGCTGATGTGTTGCAGGTCTCAGCCGGCATCTAATTATCCTCAAATTCCTTTCGAAGACTTCTTGCTTAACGTTCCTGTATATAAGAGGAAAGGTCTACGAGCTGTTTACGAACCTATTGTCTGCTCTGCTGAGAATGGTGCCAAGCTTTCCGAGATAGAGGTAATGCTGTTGAACTTTGAGTACTCTCTGGATTTAGTGGTTTATACATTACAGTACAAAAATTACAATGACACAAATAAAGGACAAAAATGCAATTGTAATTTTCATGGGTTTCTCCAAATTTGGTTTTAACACTTTGGGTACCTCCGTTGAGAAGTCGCGGCGCCGTGTTGAATTTTCGCACACTAGCTGGCGCAATCAACTTGTAGATGGAACGCGTTAACACTACTATGTTGTAGTTTCGTAATAAAATCAAGATTTATTTAGTCACTTGTGGGAGTTATGATCAGTATATGGCAAGATATGATAGAAAGACAATCAGGATATCTGTAGTTGAAATACGGGCAAAACTAATGCTAAACGTTGTTTTATCTGTCAACAATGCTATTGCCTACGGTGCCTCTTCATGATAGATCGCTTCAGTTCAGAAATTCATCAGTAACAGGATATCAGTTGCTTCGTATTAGAGGATATCTTTGTCGGGAAAAAGCATCGTTATTGTATCCCTCACCTTTCTTCCTGCCAGACCACCACTTTTGCTAACGCCGTGTTTTTCAAAAAAATCGTCTGAAGGTCTAGTACTGGTTTTCTGACTATTTCTAAACTATCGAACTTTCAGGATGCTACAAATATGAGCCGCGAAGATATTTTGAGTTGTATAAGATGTCTCACGGATGGTAGCCAGGTATGTGCTTCCATCTCTTTTTTCGACTTCACCGCGATACCCGACGATAGGTTAATACTTACTCATTGAGAAGAAGCGGCTCATCTTCTCATATGGAAATGATTAAGCCATCCGGTTTCTTTTCGCTTTTCACGTATCACTTTTCTTTTCGACTGTTTTTGAGATCTTGCTCAAAACAGTATAATCCTATAACATATTTTGAGCCTTTTATGGGGTCTATTATGGCACTTCCCTAGAAGGGATTGGCTGAAACTGAAAAAGAAATGTGCAACTGACGAGGCTGTGATGCCAAAACACGTGCCTTGCACCATATAAGTGCCATAACAGACCTCACGAAAACTCAAATTAAGCTTTCAGATTATTATGTTTTGAGCGGCATCTCAAAGACACATCTCGTAACTATTATTTGAGCCAACATGTCATGTGGTCTGTTATAACGGCTTACTTATACGGTCCTACGTTCGTATTTCAATCTTGACGATCTTATCTCAAAAACAGTCGAAAAGAAAGGTAGCACTTGAAAAACTGCACGATTGGTGGTCTTCTCACCTGCAGCAGTGTAAGTTGTTCGTCGTCAATTCCTTTATATGTGGGTGATTTCCCCTACGAGAGATTGAGGCGAAATTCACTGTGCAACTGATGAGTCTGGAAGGTCGAAACACGTGTCGTGCACTACATAAGTGCCATAATAGATCTCGTGAAAAGCTGAAAATATATTACCACTTATTCGCTTTTCGTTTTTGTTCTGTCACTGTCATAGAAGTGGGAGAGATGCAGCGGCAGAGTGAGGTTAGTGATGTTCGGCGCGGGTTGGAAAGCCCTAGCCTAGCTATCCAAAAGATTACAAAATCTGCTTGACCACTTCCTGTGACATTCTTGAAGGCGATAAAAATCCTCAAGCAATGGTGATTGCGAGGAGACGAATTGAGTGCTATAAGTACTGGGATTCGCTCAATAACCTTGACGTTCTCATTTCAAAAACGGGTGAAGATGGATCGTATAAATCGAATAAAAAGTGTTTTGTTTTTCGGTAAGCCTTGCTGAGAATCTCAGTAATTGATCAAACGGAACTTTGATTATTTGAGGTTATTAGGGGAGATGAACATTGTCACAAGCTTTAGGTTCTCGTTTCTTAGGTGATTTCTGTTGGAGTGGATGCGCAACGCTGGGTGTCGGCCGATTTCGCTCTAGCTTGGTGTGTTAAAGTCGGAGGTAGAATTGTTTCTCCTCGTCCATGGACAATGCCAACAGGTTTGTCAAATGGACATTTTGTTTCTGAGATTCCTTTCGGTCATCCGGGACATGAAAAACGACTCCTTTCGCTAGACGAGAACTTTCCATAAGAGTGTTAGTAATCATTCGAAAGTTTGAGTCGCTAGCTACTGCGTTGGTGGTCTTTCTTGAAAACACTCTTTTATAACGCTGTAGCATACATAATAAAATTACGATTCACACTAGTAGCGCGCCTTCATTTTATCACGCGTGTAATTCACTGTAGCGCGTAAAACACACAAACGTGCAGAGGAAATCGAGGAAATCTCATGAAACGAGAGTAATTCAACTTAACTCGAGTTTCTTCGAAAGCGGAGAAAAAATCCTGAATCGAATAACACTAATTGCACTTTACTTGTGGTCCGCTTAGGCGCCATCGATCAAACGCCGTATTGAAATCGCGAGCTACCTCCCCCCTTCCCGCTGCCGTTTACTCCGCAGCCCGTGGTATAGCAGGAAAACAATTCCTGCGCATGTGAATCAATCTTATTTTCCCTGCTATACTGCGGAGAAACGATATTTCCAGAAATTAAGGACAGCGTTGGAATCGTTGACTCTTACGCTATCCAATGGTTACTAATAGTCCAAAGCAAGAACTCTGTTCGGCGAGTAAACGCGTGTGTGGGAGCGCAGAAGTTTTCTTTCTGCACAGCGCTATAAAAAGCTCATCCAAATAGCAAACACATTTTTGAATTCTTCGAGACTTGAGCTATTAAATTACTGGTAGTCTAAGGAAAGAGTTTTATCCAGCGAAATTCATGCGAAATAGAAAGTGAGCAGGTGCTGCGAATAAAACATAATCTTGTTCTGAATGCTACAGCGTTAGAGAAAGGCTTTTTCAAAAAAGGCCACATGGCGCAGTAAACAGATTTAAGCTTTCAAATGATCACTAGCACACTCTGATGAAAAGTTCATCTTCAGCGAACGGGGTCTTTCTTCATTTGTCCCCTGATAACCGGAAAGAACCGTTTTTTTTTAATTCTTTCTTCATTCTTACTGTTTTCAGCAATGCTATGATGGTATAAATTTGCACCTAAGAGTGCTGAATGGCATGCGAGACATTTGACCTCAAGCACAGTTGAACACGCATTTCACCCATATCGGGGGTGCGTACTACCACTACATCGTTGAGGCCACAGCTCTGCTACCATTCATTTTTCGATATATCCTATCCTTTCTTCGGCAGGTCTTCTGAGTTTGACGCCGTTATTTGATTGCCCGACTAAACTCGTTATAGTTGGTTACTGACAGCTGTGATATGATTCACTGAAGAAAGAGTAGTAGCAGAGCGGTGGTCTTGGTCGTAAAGTGGTAGCACGCGTCACCCCGTATGAGTGCTACGCGGATTTAACTCCGGTGCGGAGTCGAATGTTTTGCGTGCCACTTAGTGTTCTTAGGTGTTTGTTACTTTTCATGAAATAAGAAGCTTTTGTGGTTTAATTTGACTGAAAAACTACGTGAGTGTGTTTCAGGCGAAATATCTCCAGCGACTGTGCGATGGATGGCGGAAAGTATACTAATGACGGTCGTTTCTTCTCCAGGCATTACACTGAAGGAAGTGTGTTTCCGACTTCAGTGTGTTCTGCAGCCCATAGCGATTCATGATTTGGTTGGTACTAAGCTAATGGCACCTTGATTTTCAGGACTAAACTCATATAGCTACGCTCTCAACAGAAACATTCCGGTTGATTAGTGTGTTCCATGCAGTGTCTTTCTAGATGTACCTGACCTTGTAATGTTTTCCCTTTCTTCCTTCTTAACTTGTAGGAATATCTGCTTTTTAGATCACTGTATTAGAAGTTGCCGGATGTATAGTTCCAATAGAAGAAGTTTTCGAAGATATAAGCCTATCGTCCGTGTTTCAAGGTGAGTTCGTTCTTTCTTTTTGACCCTTTGAGGATCAGCGTTGACAGGTAGACGGTGTAGTGCCGTCACTTGCGGGGCAGTCGGACAAGCGGCCAGACAGGCGGCTCTGCATGTCTGTGCATGCCTGTCTGACTATCTGCCTGTTTTTCCACGAGAAGCGACGCCTCTGTTCAACAGTTGAGTGAAAGTTAACGTCGCGCGGTGAGCATCAAGATGACTCTCATGGTCCTTATTGGGTTAAATATGTTTCACTGATCTCGTTTTTCTATTTTAAAGGTTGTTTTCATCAAAAACATGGGCAGTTTTTTTAGAGGAATGCCCAGAAGTCAAAATTTCGTATCTCCTCCCTACCGTGGATTGTTTGGAGAAATTTTCGAGGATATTTGGAAGTGAGTTTGATTATGATATAAATTTTATTATGAATTAGAATGAAAGTAAGTAGTCCTATGATGCAAGATCTTATCCCTTCGACTATCATTTTATAACTGGCTTTCAAGTTCTTGTTGTCCTCGTCAGTGGAGGTTCACGTGCAATATTAGTTCTAACTTGACAAAAATGTGTCTTTTACATCTTATAAGAGTTAAACTATGAGTAATGATGATGAAATCCAAATAGGAGGAAGTTTTTTTTTTTGTTCAAGCCTATCAGCCCAGCTAAGTAGGCTGTAAAGAAAAATACATTCAAAGCACGTCGAATTGTCGTGGCCCTGAAGCGTTCATCCATAGCTCGTCTGAAACTTTGGGCAACTGTGACAGATAGTTAAGATGGTCATCTACAGGCTTAGTAGTTAGTACATCCAAAGAGTGAACGGAAATGGTCATTCACTTCTTTTTTCTCAAAGCGCGGGTGGCGCAGTGGTTAGAGGTGCTCTGTGGTACACACGTGGTCGATCACTCAATGGTTATTGGTTCGGTGTCATGTCGAAGGCCGATTAAGTCTTCCATCTCTCCGGAGCCGTATTTCAATGCCAGACTTCTTTGAGAGGATAGCAGTACGAACTTGATGTATCGGTAGGCCACTGCGAGTCATTATAAAGGCGAGATGTGCATTCAGTCATCTCTAAGGAGACTCGATGAAATCAAAGGCATAGCATACTTCCAGGGAACTAGACGCCGAGAGCTTCTATGCTTTCATTTTCCTCGACATCTATCTATCTGCATACCATCTCAAGGACATGAGGTTATCATCGGGTTGAAAAGTAACCATACAGTGAAATTTATGAGAGTCTCGGAGTTGTTCGTGACTAGCATGATGCTGGATATTCATTAAATTTGTTTATGTTTCATGAAGAGGTGTTTTACCCTGCTTAGTTTTCAATATGGTTTTTTCTTCTTCAAAAATAGCCGCTGATTGTAGCTGTTTTGAAGGAATCTCTTTACTGCCTGGAATGGTTGGACGTGGCGAGTCAGATAAGCAGGAGACGCAGAAAAGCGGAGGTGATGGAGATTCAGAAGATGTGAAAGAAGCTGTGCCAGTTCTTCAAGAAGCACAGTAGTTTTGAATTGCTCGTTATTCGTGTTTGTCATTATTTTCGATGATTCTCAGGTTTTAAGGATCATCTAAAGACTTTGTAATGCGTTTCAAGAACTGGTGAGTAAGTTCTACATTTATTCAAATGATCTCGTTTTCAACCACGTCGTTATTATTTAGGTTTTCGTATCAGCCATATTTCCTATTTGATCACATATTTTATCCATTATATTGCCTCATAATCACTTAAGCTAATGATTTCCAAAGATACCCGACTTGGTATAGTAAACTGTTAATCGCAGCAATGTATAAAATCTTAGATGTCTTCTCATTTTCTGCCGTTTTTGGATTTATCCGCTTTTTCTTCAGTAAGGGACGCCTTCCTATCGCTAACCACTTTTCAGTTTTCGTGGTTTATTTCGAGATCATCACTGATGACTGCTGGTCCACCTGTCCAGCCTCCTGTTCATTCATTGCTCTCCTGGTCGTACTGGGCTGAGAAGTACCGAGCCATATCTGCTGCTAATGACATGAAGCAATCATCTGAACAGCAAGATGACTGTCCTTCTACTTCCAAATCATCGATGCAGGTAGGTTTTCGCCTATGTGTTGTTTTTGATCCACAGTTTTTCGAAGATTTTTTCTTGAGGACAACACGACTTCATCGGCGTCACTACCGCAGTCTGATGTCAACCCACAATCAACGACTAGTCAGGAAATTTCAGGATGGCATAGGGTGCGATCTCTATATGAGCAACCATCCATGGAACGAGATTATTCAATGAGGGTACTGTTTGGACCTATATAGTCGTATCTGACCATCATATAACTGTACCAGATAATATATGTAGTTATATTTAGATTATCAGAGGGGCTTTTTTATGCGGTTTTTTCTTGGGTGGTTGTTCGACAACTCTACAGGCACGTGAGACGTTTGAGAGAAGTAATGTAGGACGGAAATACCTAAGTCCCACTGATGAAATTGTGAGTGATCAAGGGAATTCTTTCTATTTCACATTTTTAGCAGCGCTATGATATTACAGGTCTATGTATCCTATGATATTGAGTGATATGTAAAACTTTGAACCTCAGACGGGAATTAGAACTGCATTTTGTCCTTTTCGGGACGCGTACTTACCCATTGCACTACCTGGGATTTTGTTCTGCTATCACTCTTTCCGCGATGCAAGGCATCGATCTGTCAGCGATCATCTGTCAAGGATTTGTATCGCAGAAAGAATAGAAGCAGAACAGGAGCTCTGGTAGTGCGATAGGTTAGCACACGCCTCTGGAAAGGGTGAGATGTGAGTTGCATTTCCATTCGAGGCTCAAAGTTTTGCTTATCACTCAACAGTATCGAAGATAATTTCGTAAATGTTCTGTCCGACTACTTTCGCGTAACATTTATCTTGTTACTCTTGCAGAAACGAAAGGCTGATTATGCTGTTGTACGATTTGCCAAAAGTGGTTTCATCATGGGCTTCAAATGCGCCTTGATCACTGGCTCAATCGTGTATGCTCCTGTATTCATTACTTGACTAAATATTTCAGAAATCTATGTGATATATCTCGTTGACATAGTCTCAGATCTACCAGGTTGGAGGGAAAATTCTGGGGCACTTGTAAAAAATTGGTAATATTTGCATGAATTCCAAACAGAAGCAATTATAACTATTTTCTGGAATAAAGGTCATCTTTTTCTACGACTTTCTGCCATCGGTCCGCCAATTTTTGGATCTGGCCAAAGTACCACTCCGGCTTCGAATCGAAGAACACCTCCTCACATACTTCTTAAACTTCATCGAACGATTCAAATCGGCAACCCTTTAAAAAGTTTGCGTTTATGAGGAAAAGGCTAAACTGGGATGGAGATGAGTTAGTATAATTGCATAAGAAATATTCAGTTTGATTGCCGTTTCGCGAGGACTGGCGACGTTTCATCTCTCAAAGCACTAATTAAATTTTCATTCCAAAAAAAGAATGTTTTTTAGCCTAAACGAGGTTGGTACGCCAGGGCCATACACCGGTGTTTCGGACGTTCCGGCCTCCTCGTCAGTGACCCCCGCCCCACATTAAGCTCTGCATTGTAGCAAGGAGGGAGGCGTATGTGGTAATGGCATAGTGTACAATGACACTGGTCCATCACCACTATTCAGTCGATGGATTTCCGCTGGTAGACCAAAATTAATCCATAAGATCGACTGTTGTTTTTTTGGAATTATTTTGAATGTTTATCACGAGGTTTTAAAAACAGTCGATCTCATGGATTAAATTCTCATTGTTCAACTTTGTTGGACGTCGTGGAGGATTCTTGTCTTTGAGGTCAAGATCTTCAGCATTTAGAAGCGCTGAAGCGAGCGTCCAGCAACAGATTTGTTCGCTGTGCTTTACCCTTCAACCTCATTCACGTCGACTGCATTCACGTTGATTTCACGTCGACTGTAGCTCGCTATGAAAGACCCTTTCTCCAATAATGACGCAATAAAACACGAACTTCGATTTAGTCGTTGGATATGGCGGAGGATTGCTGTGTAGGATATACATGGGAGTATTTCATTCAGCTACTAAGCAGTGAGAGCTAATCAACTGAATACCAAGTCTTAGATTAAAAAAGTTGCCATTATCATATTTTTCGTAAGTTATGGTTGCCTTTCCAGAGAAGCTTAAGGTGTATAATGAAACGATATTGACTACAAGCAGCGCTCAGTTGATCCTAATAGATTAGTCACCTATCCAGTTAACATCCTAGTCTGACCATTTCCGGTAGTAAGAAGATCGCAGTTCTTGTAACTGGCTGCTAACTTTTCACCTCATGTGTTGCGGATGTCGCCTGAGATAATTTCTATTCTACACTTATATATTGAACATTTTAGCGGGCGAGTTCATTTACCGGTAATTTGACAGGCAATCGCGAGGCCGCTCAGATCTTAGCCATGATTAAGGACTTGTAACGATCTTGTGTAAGATTATCAATGTAATAAGACATCATTTATCCATGTTAATATTCATTTAAGGTTGTCATTAACGTTATTTTCGTCACAGTTTGTATTCTAGAGGGGTGTTGACAAAGGGAAAGAGCCTCGGGTTCTTTTCCGTTAGGTAGCACGGTATGGAAAAACGATCCTTACAAGAGATTTTCATCAGAGTGTTAGTAGTCATTCGAAAGCTTAAGTCTTTTTCTAGTGTCGTGCATGGCTGTTTTTTTAAACCCTCTCATAAAGTTGTAAAATCAAAATAAAATTATGTTTTACATCAGCCGCAAAATTTTACCATTACATCGCTGAAAGCACGAAAAGCATATGAACGTGTAGAAGAAATCTCGTAGTATCATTATCTACGTATAAAATGGTGTTTTTTCAAAGTGGAGAAGAAATTCGTTATTGAATGACAAAAATTGCACTTTACATGTGTAACCCATCAGCACTGTCGATCGATCGCCGTGTTGAAACCGCGGGGAGCCCCATCCCGCGCGGCCCGTAGATTAGCTAAGAACGCATGCCTGCGTATGTGAATCTATTTCGTTGTCCCTGCTACGCTCCAGAGTGATAGTCTTCCCAGAAAACAAGCACTGCAATCGAATTGTTGAATCTTATGCTATTGAACGATTGCTAATAGTCTAAAGAAAGAGCCCTGTACTGCGAGAAATATGCGCGTGTGAAACACAGATGTGTTCCAGTATTCCAGGTAATCATTTTTTTGAGCCACGCAAGTGGTCTTTTATGCAAATCTGACTTATAGAGCCCGATACACGTGTTTCGACGTTGACAGTCTCATCAGTCGGGCGGTACCCTTTCGCCTTTAGCCAATCTTCTCGGCGTCACGGCGCTCAGTCCCCTACACTAAGAGTAGGTGACGACGAACATTTTACACTGCAAGTCAAGTGAAATATCATTGAACAGACAATGTTGTACACTCGATTGTTCCTAACTGGTATCATCAATATTATCGTAGTTTCGTTTCGAGTGTCTTCTTAAGATCACGCTCAAATTTCAATGGGCCTGATAAGGATTGGCTAAAGACGGGAATGGGTAACTGCCCAACTGACGAGATCACAAGGTCGAATCACGTGTATCCGGCTGTAAAAGTCAGCCCTATATAACAGACCAAATGCGTGGATCAAAAAGTGATTATGTGGCATATTGAAATTTGAACGTGGTCTCAAGAAAACACTCGAAACGAAAGGTATGGTATATTAACAAATATGTTCCTTTCGCTAAGCCTTATGAAAAGTTTTTTTCGAAAAGCGGCCACGTACTTCACTAGCCAAAGATTTGTGCTTCCGAATGATCACTAATACTTATGAATAAAATCTTGTCCAGCGAAAAGTATCGTTTCTTTATCCCGTGCTACGTAGCAGAGAAGTAGGGGGTCTCGCTATAAATACTGAGTGTATGCTAAACAGCGATGTAACAAGACAATAGAATCTTTGTCATTTATAACAATATCAATGTTTTCTTTTGGAATAGTATGGAAGATAATATGAAAGTTTCTCATAAGCGATAGTGGTGTTTGCATTACGGTAGCGGATATGTTTGATTTGTAACAAACTGAAGTTTCACAGACGAATTATAGGATTGTCACGACACATTTGGCAGCTTATCGGCAGCGGTTCTCGTCGTGGTACTTCCCAGCGGCTTCAGGTGCGCTCGCTCTCTCGCTACATCAAGGTATGGAAGAGTTTTCGTCTCTCTTAACTGCAAGACTCATATTTGTAGCATTAGTCGGCGGTGTGTTTCATGTTTCCTCTTGGCATCATCGGATCATTGAAGGCAATTGCTCTCGGAGTAACGTCGGGGTTAGTTTTACATCTCTACCACACTGAGTTTTGAGTGAAACTGCTACAGTACAAGTCCTGTCTTTTTAATGTTCTCTTCTGCCTCAGATAGTCATGACTGAATCTTCGCCTTATCTCCTTTATAACAGCTGACATTCCTTTCATTCGGAATTCCTCCGCTACAAATGAACTGTTCAGCGTTTTTTTTTTTTCATTAAGAATGGCGTGTTTTGCCACTTTAGTCCTACTCAATGTAATAAATATCACGATTGAGTAGTAATATCAACAATTACTAAATAAAAGTTGTAAAATTGCAATTCTCATTAGACCAATGGTGGAAGTAATTTGACTTTGAAGGTTGACATTAGCTGCTGGCGTGCATCTAGCGGCTCTCGCCGTGGGCAAATCTGTGGATGAAGCATACTGGGAATTTAAGAACGAGTACGAAACAGTGGGTTCATTTCTGAAAACTTCATGTAGTATCCAAAACTGTTAAGCGATATGCAAAGATTTGAACCTTGGGCGGAAGCTGAACCTGTGTGTCATCCCTTCCAGAGGGGCGTGCCCAACCATGGCACTACCTGGGTTCCGTTCTGCTATCACTCTTTCTGCGATCACTTGTAACACCTGTCGTTCCGTTGATCGTCGAGTGACTCGAGCAGGTACCAGCAACATTTCCATTTCTCCCTATCACTTGCAAGAGTAGCCCAGTGGGTCATCCACGCTCTGGGAATTCGCTGAGAATCATATTTTTCTATATACCTTTCGTGAAGAAATCGGTCCAACGGGTTGGTGGCCTTCCTGTAGAGCTTCAATGTCCCGAGGAATCTAGTCTGTAGCGGCTCTCGTCCATCGGTTGTCGTTGAAGCGCATTACGTGTTCGGCTTACCTTATTTTCGATATTTTGGCGTGAAAAACGGCGTCTCTGATTTTCGATCGTTAACGTTGGTCGGAACTTCGGATCCTTTCTCTCATTTGCAAGATACGGGATACTCCTAGCATCGACCTTTCGACTGCGCGTTTGATAACGCCAAGTGATTTTTCATCCTGCTTACGTAGCGACCAGGTTTCTAGTGCATACGTTGGGGTAGGGACAATTGTTGAGTCCGAAAGGTGGGCACGAAGTCGGATGTTTTTTGTCCTCTTCACTACATCTTCGATGCTTTTGAACGTTCCCCAAGCCGCTCGTTTCCTCCTGCTTAACTCTGGAGCTAGGTCGTTCATCATGTTGATTTCACGACCTAGATAGACGTAACTGGAGCATTCGGAGATTATCGTTCCGCTGAGCGTGAATGGGGCATCCGAAACTCATCCGTTCCTCTTGAACATCGTTTTCGTTAGATTTAGTTGAAGGCCAATCTTTGCACAGGCGTTGTCGAAATCGGTCAACATTCGTTCTGCTTGGCTGATGCTTGGTGTTATGAGGACGATATCATCGGCAAAGCGAAAATGGTTTGATTGACGACCGTCAATTTTCACTTCCATATCGTCCCATTCTAATTTTCGCATGACGTTTTGCAGGGTGGCAGTGAATAGTTTTGGCGAAATTGTATCGCCTTGTCGAACCCCTGTTCTTGCGTCGATGGCAATATTCTTGCAGAATAAAGATGCTATGGTCGTGAAACTTTATACAGCCTACGAAGGATCACTATGTACCGAGTAGGGACGCCTTGGTCATCCAGAGCCTCTGCAATCGCTTCTGTTTCCACTGAATCAAAGGCTTTTTTCAGATTGATGAAAATGAGACGAAGTAGTTGCTTGTACTCTCGTGAAACTTCAGTCAGTCTTGTGATCGTGTGGATGTGGTCTTTCTGAGATACAAGTTATCAGTTCTGTCGCAGAAAGAGTGATAGCCTAACAGAAGCTCTGGTAGAGCGTTGGTTAGCACGCGCCATGCAAGAGATGAAACGAGAGTTGAACTTTCGTCTAAGTTTCAAAGTTTCCGCATTACCTAACATTGTTAGATATCTAATCATACCATCATACCACTGCCAAACAAGCGGTTAATCAAAGAATTATTGTCGACTACTATATATATATTTGCGTTTGTTTTATGATTAAAGTTTAGAAACTACGAATAGATCAAGAATGGGAGAACCGAGTAACTGAATTGATGAAATCAGAGGGTATCAAATGGAGGGGAAATGCTGCAATAAAGCTAAGAAAACTGGACGAGGAGAAGCTCGCTGTACAAGATGCTTAGACACCGAATCATTCAGCGACTGTGGTGTGATTGTTAATATAATGGCCTGATCAGAAACAAGCACATTCGTTAGTAGAGTAGGTTGCAAATGTTTTTATGTAGGGATGAATTTATTTTTCTCTGAGTTGTATTTGCCTTGTTTTGCTTGTACTGATGTTACTAATAAATTATGTTTACTGCTGATTACCAGACAAAATTATAGTAATCTGTCACTGATCTTCAACCTGTTTTTGGATGTGGAACTGTCTGGTTTTCTATGAACTGCGCCTATCACGCTAAGTATTGATGTGATAAAATTACTGGAATATGAAATATGAGTGACACTCAAAAGGATAAATTTTGGGAGGTATCCGTGATAATCGCCTCGTGTCAACTTTTGTACTGCTCTATCTCTTCATCATTATGCTACATGTTTTCGGTTATCTTTTTGATGTGGATAGAGCTGCTTGGAAGGAAGTTGTTTGCTGTCTCAGAAGAAGAAGAGATAAACCGTGGTCGGTGTGCGCGAAGTTCAAAATATTCTGTGGAAATCAAACGTCATTTCACGCGACCGCAGCCATATATATATATATATATATATATATATATATATATTATATATATTATATATATTTATATATATATATATAGGTCCTAGGAAAGATATTCTTCTCGTTCTACTAACGAAAAGAAATATATGTTCCAATTTTAGAAATAATTAGCCAGTTGACTGAATATCATCACAAATTTGTTAGTGCTTATATAGTAAAGTCTTGAGTACAGAATCACTCTATTGCTACGAAAGGATAAAATTTAACTACACGAACTTCTTTACACCTGCTTTTAGTTAACACGTTGTGGATCGTGCTGATATTTTGCTTGGTATGCGGCGCGAGCGCACTCTAATAACAGTGTGGTTGCTTTATAATGAAAATTAGTTTTTGCCACCAGTAAAGGGAATTTTACCGTCATTAGATGATAGCTTTTAAGAGAGGAGGCCTCGACAAGGCTATGTGTAGTAGAAGCAGCGTGATCGTTTCTCCGAAACGCCGCATTTTCGAGACGAAAAAACTTCTTAGTTTTCCTAAATTGATCAGTGGGCTCTCTTTCTACCCTTTGAGTACATACTAGAGCCGTGCATATAGATTTCATCAGAGTCGTACATTGTAGAAAGCACGTCAGCGAGTTACAATTTTAAAGCTTTGTTGGAAGAAATGTGAAAGAAGAGTTGGAGTATGTTGCCATCCCATCGATAAGACTTTCGTACTGAGAAGTAGCAAGTTTCAGGACAACTGAGCGCTCTTACTAAATCACGTTTATAGTAGACACCCCCCCCCCCCTTCCCTTCCAACTCTCTCCCACCGTGCCCCAGTAAAATTCCATTCTTCGTGGCGATATAGTGGCACCAGTCAAAATTTCACCATAAGAGAACTGACGAATCCGCGGTGAGGTTCAAATAGATATTGGCTAACTACTCATGTTGCAAAACGTAATCTTCCTACCCTTTGTAGAATATGATACAGAGGTCTCTCAAAAAACGATGCTTGATCGTAAATTCTGTATTAATCAAACTATCAAAGGACTACAAAATCATGGATAAAATAACAAAACGTATCAAACTACAGCTGGAAATGTGTGGTTTTCTCGTTGAAGCATAGGTATTTTTTGGACATATGGGTGTTCTTACTGATACCCTCTTCACAGAAGCCTTTTCAATGGTCAGCCTGTCAATTATAAAAATATCTTCTCAAAATCGCTATCTATCTAATAAGTTCCTCTATTTCCATTGCGGCTCGCGTCAATGGTAATTGTCTACCATGCGGTGCGGCGATCGGTGCATGAAGTTCCATGCATCTGGTCCGCAACGTGTTGAAAAAAGACCACTCACGCGTTTTAAAATTCTCTCCTTCCCAGTACGAAAGCTACATCTTCGGGAGACAACGCATTTTGATACCTCTCGTAACATTTTTGTTGTCGACAATGCTGTAGGTCTGCATTCGAAAACATATTTTCTACATTTTACTTCTGAAGGAAACTGAGATCGGGGGGATTTTGATATGTAGCCGGAGTAAGCTTTGATTAGGTTTACAGTCATCAATCTGTGGAGTACTCCTCTCGAAAGTAAGCATTTTCTTCGATATTTTTTTCAACATTTCAGTGATATTGTCGTATTTCTGTTCAAATCCCATAATCAACATCATCCAACAACAATTTACTCTGGAAAATCAGAACCCATCAACAACTTGTGTTTCTTGCATAAAGTCTTGCTCAACAGTTACTGCTTCTTATAACAGTATTTCTTTGTTAAGCAGTTCCAAGGTTGTTAATAGTGGTGTTTCTTAAGTACAGTAGAAACAAAGTACAATAGAAGTAGAATGACTGACGTTCTGACGAGTCTCGCTTTCCTCAGAGCTTGGATAGGTCAAATCGATCTGCAGCCTACTCAATCAAACGCTCTCATAAACTCAGCAGAAAACGTAAGAAACAAGGTTTGAAAAAAAGTTTCTTCTTCTGTTTAGACGCTCTGAGGTGTTATTGATATTATTTATTGAATATCAGCGAAGCATATAACAATACAGTTAATAATGCAGCATGAATATTACAACAGTTGTGGTGGCTTACGTTTCGTCAAGGTTCGCCATCTTCAGAGCCTGGAAGGGTCAAATTGATTCGCAAATTATCAAATCAAATGCCTTCATAACCCTAGCAGAAAACGTAAGAGATAAATTTTTTGGGTCGCATAGGAAAAACTTCATTTCAAAAACCCTCATCGTTTAGATGTTTTAGGTCTTTCAATTAATCATTGAAGACCGCCACTTGGAGTCTGTGCTTGAGTGAGACTGTGCCTGGCTCAGGTCGGGAATATTAACCTGAGGAATGGTGCGAGGTTACGCGTTATTACGAGGCATTCCTCTTTGCGGTTCATTTTTGGGCCTTTGCTATGTATCCAGAAGGCTTCAAAGTCTTACGCGTAGATGTTTTTGATTCCTGTGCAAGGACCGTGAATTCAACGTCAAAATCTGCTCCTTTGTGCTTCTGTTCCTTATGCGTGCCTAGTGGGGTTTTTGGGTCGGAGTTACGTTTCCCAGCTAGGTGCTCTTTTACTCGGATGCAGAGTGGTCTACCCGTTTCGCCAATATATTCATCTCCGCATACCTCGCAAGAGATTCGGTAAATTGTAGCCGACCTCATGCAGTCGCCGTCTCTGCCGTTTAGGCAAACTTTGCAGTCGTTGGTTTCGCAGAAACGATCATACAGACGGTTGCAGACTAATTGGCGTTTTAGTGTTTTTGGTGGTGTCTCGACTACTGCTACCGAGTTATCTAAACCTGCTCTCAAGCAGCGTTCAATGGCTGCACTTGCTTCGTTGAAAATAAAAGGTAGGATGAATGGAACTTTATCTTCGCTAGACCTTCCGTATAGGGATGCCGAATTTCCTCTAATTCTAACATGAGAAGCTCCTATCGTGTTGTATCCATTAGAGATGGTTATTTTTCGCGCTAAACTCAGGGACTCTACCTTATGTTCTTTTCCTGTGCACACATTAGCAGCTGTTCGAATCATGTTTTATAAGTGCGCATTTTGTGTGCGAGGGACGAGCAGATAGGTAGTGAAACGGGATGTTTTTGTTACTTGGTTTGCGATACCACTTTGTGTTGTAGGAGTTTTCAGAGGGTTAAATTGAACGTTTAAAAATGGAAGCCAATTAGCCTTAAATTTCTTACGGGTGAATCTTATGTACTCTGACTGACTATTTAACAACTCAAAACATTTGTCCATCTCCTCTTGCGTTGCGCAGACGACAAAACAATCATCTATATACCTACAGTAGAGTAACGGCTGAAGATCGATTATTGGGGCCTCTACTTTAGACATAAAAGCGATAGCAATGGTCGGAGCTAGTCGTTGTCCCTTTGCCCGCTCTCTGATCTGCGCAAAGTAATTCCCAGACCATCTGAAGAATGAGCAGCTTAGGCACTCTTTTAAAAAAGCCATGACCTGCTGAATGGAGAAGCCACACATGCTTGTAGTTCGTTCGTGCTCCGTAAGAAGCTCGCATATGGCGATCCAAGAACATTTGGGTTTTGGTGAGATGGGCTGGAATGTGTTTTAGTAGTTGGACTAGTATTAAGTTTAAAACCACGTTATTCTATCCGTTGGCCCGTCTACGCAACTGATGATGGGTCTAACTTTTAATTTTAATGGATCAGTAGACGGAAGATCATCAGTGCATACCAACTTATGAGTCTTAATAAAAAAGTTCAAAACGGGGCATGGTGGTGGACTAAGTTTTAGTTGAGAGATAACGGAAGATTTCAAATCAGCCGAACTTGCTATTTTTACCCATTTACCATTCAACTTTCGATATTTTTTCGAAATTTCTTATTGGATGATGGACGATGAGCGTAGTGTCCTCTAGGTGTTTTTTTTTTTGTTATCTCAACATCCATTTGATGGGGAATTACCACGGACTCTTCTCCCTTATCACTAACTGAAAGTCGAATGGTTTTGGACTTTATTAGCTCCCATATCTGTCGTATACCATTTTTCTGCGTTGATGTTAAGTTGGAGCTAAACATTTTCGCGTGATAGTGATTAGGGATTCTAAGACTTTCGTCCGAAAATATGCGAAAATTGGTATCCACTTCATAATTAGGGTCTTGTTGCCTAAGGAACGCTCGAGGAAAAGGCGGTGTTGGCAATGCCCCTACATTTTTCTGTTGTTCGTGTCTGTTGAGTGGTTCTAGTCTAGCTTCATAGCGGAGCCGATCTTCAAGGTCTTGCAAATTGCACGCGATACCACACAAGGTTTTCTTAGAAATGGATTGCGTTGGTGATAAACTTGAGCCCATTGTTTTGTTGAAGTTTGCCTATGCGAATTGTTTGAAAGTTTTTCAAATTTTCTGCATAAGATTACTTTAGCATTTGACTCAATAGATTCGCAAATCAAAATTGACCCACCCTTGATTCTCCTCCAAAGGCGATCCTCTAAATATTAAACACAATAAAATTTTTTCGACTCACACTTCTTTAAATTAGAATACATTAGATCTTGTTTAAATCGAAGTGATTCTCGTAGGAGTCTTAATTCGATGCTCAATATTCCTTGATTGTCTTCTGGTCGCCCGCATAGCTCGTGAGGTCGTTTTCGCCTGATGAAGTTGGGAACGATTCCGTGTTTCAAGCAGCCAAGGAGGAAAATAACTGTTTGTCTAGCTAAGACGAAATTTTGGTAGTAAAAAGCTTCATCTAAGAACACTCACCGTTTAGATGTTTTAGGTCGTTTAAATATTCATTGATGACCAGCCGCTTGGAGTCGATACATAAGTGAGGCTGTGCCTGGCTCAGGTTGGGAAGATTAGCCTAAAGTACGGTGCAAGGTCACGCGTGATTACGAGGCACTCCTCTTTGCGGTCCATTTTTGGGCCTTTACTTTGTATCCAAAGGCTTCCAGAGTTTTTCACACACATGTTTTACATTCTTGGTCAAAGATAGTGAATTCAGCGTTGAAATCTACTCCGTTGTGATCTTCCACCCTATGCGTACCTAGTGGAGTTCTTTGGTTGGAGTTATGCTTTTCAGCTAGCTGTTCTTTTACACGGACGCAGAGTGATCTATCCTTTCCGCCAATGTAGTTGTCCCCGCATGCCTTACAAGAGATTAGACGTATTGTACTGATCTCGTGCAATCGCTGTCTCTACCGTTTGGGCAAACTTTACAGATTTCCATTTGCAGAGGCGGTCATACATTCGGTTAGGGATTACTTGGCGCATTAGTGTATTTGAGGGTATTTCAACTGTTGCTATCGATTTATCCAAACCTGCTCATTATAGGCAGCATTTAATAGCTATACTTACCTCGTCAGAAATAAATGGCAGGATAAACGGACTCTTATTTTCGCCAGACTTTCCGCCTAGGACGCCGAATTTCCTCTAAACCTAGACTGAGTAGCTCACACCGCGTCGCAGCCTAAATACGGCTATTTTTCGCTCCAAGCTCAGCAATTCCACCTTATGTTCTTTTCTTGTGCACACATTGATAGCTGTGTGAAACATGTTTTTTACAAGTGCGCGTTTTGTGTGTGACGGATGAGAAGATTGGTAATGAACCACGATGTTTTTGTTGCTTGTTGCTTAGTCTGCGGTACCATTCTGTATTGTAGTTTTTGGATAGCTTGACTTGAGGGTTCAGAAATAGAAGCCAATTTGCTCGCGATTTTTCACGGCTGAATTTTATGTATTCTGACTGACTACCTAACAACTCAAAACATTTGTCCATCTCCTTTTGCGTTGAGCAGACGACATAGTAGTTATCCATATACCTTTAGTAAAGTAACGGTTAGAGATCGATTACTGGAACCTCCACTTTAGACATAAAGGCTGTAGCAAGGGTTGGAGCTAGTCGTTGTCCTAATGCCAGCCCTCTGCTTGTGCGAAATCATTCGCGGACCTTCAATATAGTGTGTAAGAATGTTCAAACCTTATCGAGGTTGTTGCGTCAGAGCCATAAGCGTTTCGGAGGTATCGTCCCTCATCAGTGGCCCACATCTCGCACTGAACCCTACTTTATAGTAGGGATGGGGAGACGTATGTGGTGATAGCACATGACATTGTGCTATCACCACTTTTTTCAGTCGATAAATTGCGGCTGCTAGATATAAATTGATCAATCCAGTCAACCAAATTGATCAATGGGATGAATCACTTTTCGGCCCATTCGAAAAATGAGCAGTTTAGACCGTCTTTCAAGAAGGCCATGACCTGCCGAATGAGGAAGCCATACATGTTTGTGGCTCCGTCAGAAGCTCGCAAATGCCTTGCATTGCGGACTCATTCGACACGTTTGTATAAAGGGCGATCACATCGGAAGATTTCTTACGTACGCGTTGCTGGGAGACACGTTACGTAGACTGGTGAGGAACATTTGGGTATTCGTAAGATGGTCTGCAATGTGCTTTGATAATTGAACTAGTATTAGGTTTATGAACCACGTTATTCTACCCGTTGGCCCGTCCACACAGCTGATGATTGGTCTGACTTTGAATTTTGATGGATTAATAGACGCAGGATCATCACTGCATACAAAATTATGAGTTTTAATAAGTAAGTGTAAACGGGACATGATGGTGGATCGAATTTTAGTTTACAAATAACGGAAGGCTTTGTTTTTTACATCAAATGGTGGCCTATAGAGTGTGGCGTCTTCAGTGTTTTTTTCCTTATCTCAACATCCAAGTGAAGAGGAATTACTACGGACTCTGCTCCCTTATCACTAACTGATAGTCTAATGGTTTTGGGTTTTAATTAGCTCCCGAATCTGTCGCATGCCGTTATTCTGCGCTGATGTTAGGTTGGAACTAAACTTTTTCGCGCATCACTGGTCAAAGATCCCGAGAGTTTCGTCCGAAAATATGCGAAAATTGATATCTGCCTTGTCATTAGGGTCTTGTTGCCCAAAGAGCGCTGCCTAGAGAACGCTTGAGGAAAAGACGGTGTTGGTGATGCTTCCACATCTTACTGTTCATGCCTTCTGGATGATTCTAATTGGCTTTATAGCGAAGTCGATCTTGAAGCTCTTGCAAACTGCATGCCATACCACACAGAGTTTTCCTAGAAATGGGCTGCGCTGGTCAGAAACTTGGGCCCATTTCCAAGAGCAAGCGCGCATTGTCGAAAAGAGTCATGCGTCCTAACACGGTGATCCTTGGCATGGCACCTGATTAAGATTATGTTGACTCTAAGGGTTTTCGTTAATGATATTCTGGTGTTTTAGTGAAGCGAGTCTATGCAATTTGTTTGGTAGATTTTCATATTTTTTGCGTAGGGTTACTTTAGCATTTGCCCTAATAGAGTCGCCAATCAAAACTGACCCACCCACGATTCTCGTCAAAAAGCGACCCTTCAGTTACTGAACACAATAACATTTCTTCGACTTGCAATTCCTCAACAGATCGTTCATTTTGTTCCTGCCTGCATCGATGAGACTCGCATAGTACTTCCTAAAGCAATCAACAACTGGTACGCCCCAAAGTGATTAACAACAATTACTTTCTACAACAACTAAAATCCTTGGAAAATTAGGAGACTAGATCGAATTCGGGATGTTTTATATAAGCTAAATGAACGAAATTGAAGTGGTGCACAAAAGCCAAATAAATATAAACAAGTGCATTTATTCACAAATATTCACTGAGATCACAAATGATATATTACTGGCATCATTTTTCTTCACCTCAAATTCTTCATGCCAATTTCATCCTCACACAAAGTTGAAACAAATAGCTCAAATCCAGCAATAAGAAAGATATAACTGTGTGTTATATCTTCGAAATATCGTATATGCTGTATGTTATATCTTCGAAAAGCGCATCATTACCGGTTTGCGTAGAGCACGTAGTTTTCTTGATTATAGGAGTTGCGATAGCGAATCTACCAAATTTGAGCCGCCCACGCCTTCCTTGGACTTTTGAAGGCGCATAATACATAGTCAAATTCCTACTTAACGTATGCAGCAGAAACATGGTCGCTACGTAAGCAGGATGAAAAATCACATGGCGTTATCGAACGCGCAGTCGAAAGGTTGATCCTAGGAGTATCCCGTACCTCGCAAATGAGAGAAAGGATCCGAAGTTCCGACCTACGTCGACGATCGAAAATCAGAGACGCCGTTCTACACGCCAGGATATCAAAAATAAGGTGGGCCGGACACGTGATGCGCTTCAACGACAACCGATGGACAAGAACTGTTACCGACTGGATTCCTCGGGAGATCAAGCGCTCTACAGGAAGACCACCGATCCGTTGCTCAGATTACTTCACGAAAGCTATAGAAGAAAGATATGATGCTCAGCGAATCCCTAGAGTGCGAAGAACACACTGGGCTACTGTTGCAGGCGATAGGGAAAAATGGAAGAGTTGCTGGTACCCGCTCGAGTCACTCGACGATCAACGGGACGACAGGTGATACAGGTGATATAAACATTTTGTAACGCACAACTAAACAAAAGAGGTTTTTTCAACAATAAACGACGGCATCGCTGATGCTTTCCGTTGCAGCATTCAAAAGCTGAGGCATCGCTCCTTCTTCTTATGTTTAGAACAAGCAAATAGTGTCAAAAAATTTTCTTGAAAAAAAATTAGGTACGTATATGTTTAGACGGCGACAAATCTTTAAACCGATATCATTCTTTGGACGGGAATTTTTCATAGGAGTGTTGACAAGCATTCGAAAGCTTAAATCCCTGTCTACAGCTCTATGTCACCACTCATTCAAAACACCCTTTTATAACGCTGTAAGATCCAAAATGAATTTATCTATCACACTTTTCGCCTTCATTTTTATCACGCGTATAAATCGCTGGAAGCACGAAAAGCATAGCAGTTTGTGAAAAATTCTCCGTATTGTCAGAATCATACGTTTTTGTACGAATTTATACCGATGCAGTGAAAAACTGTCAATAAAATAAGAATGGTTGTCGCCATTCTTACGCATATTGCGGTAGATCACTACAAGTCTACGCGGTAAGTAAGGCGATTACTTCACTAAGAATTCGCCGCTGGCTTCCCTTTACATTTTACTCGGCGATGAACCTTTTTATTTCGCCATAGACTAAAGAAGAAGCAACCCGGCGCATTTTATTTGGCTCCAGACGACCGCACGTAACATTTTTTTAACTTTCAGCCTCATAGTCTCAATGTAATCTTCATTTAGGATTAGATGGTGAATCTGTGAAATCCGTATTGAAATCAGTTGAGACCTTATGGCCTATGGAATGCGTTAAAGTGATCATAGTGATCATAGTGTTGATAGCACTTCTCTTACTTCAGCACTTCATTTGTTCCGACATCAGTGTTTTTTCTCAATTCGTTTTTCGTCTTCGTCTTAAACGGCGTAGAATACTGGTTGAGGGAGCTTCCTTGCAGTTTTGAAGATAGCCTTGCTGTGGCGTTTCATAAAACGTTGTTGTTGACTGCCGTAAAGAGATCAGGAGTGAAGCGCGGCTACAGGCGTGCCGCGACGAGCATTACAACCACTCGGCCGCTGCGCCCCCTTGATAGCACAATGGTAAATAATCTAACGTTGTGCTTATTTTCTCAAAATATCGTTAGCAGGGCAAACGAGATAGAATTTCACATACGACGACCTCGCTTAGCGGCCAAATCATGGAGAAGAGGGGGGGAGGGGCGATCGATAGCATTTGAAATATTAGAATTCCGTCAAGGATTTTTCTACCGCATCTACAGAAACTTTAGATAAAAACGTATATTCTGATACTACAAATATTCTCTACACAATCATATGCTTTCCGTGCTTCCAACGAACTGTACGCATGATAAAAATGAATTCGAAAGGCGAGTGTGAAGCAAAATTTTATTGTGGACGCTACAGTGTGAAAAAAGGTCCTTTGCGAAATCGGCGATATGTAGTTTTAGTCAGAGATTCATTCTTTTGAATAAATACTGACATTCTTGTAGTTCCTGTGGAGCGACTGAGATCAGCTTAAAAATTTGTCGCTGTCTAACATATAAAAACCAAAATTGCTCCAGCCCTATCGCGGATGGTCGCAATTATCCTAATTATAGAAAAAAGGCGCAGATCGTCGTCAGTTGTGGCCGTCACCTAAAATATCAGCCAACAAAAATTGTGTACCTCACTAAGTCACTCATACATCTACTATTTGAGATAAAACCAAAGTTGTGATGAGTCAAGAATAAAATTGCAGCGTAACTACTCTTGCTCATTCATTGAATAAACCGTCTGTACATCCAAGGCAAAAAGAATTCTAGAACATCATCGAGTTTTTCATATTAGTTGGTGATTGCAGACTGAGTTAATATAGTTGCTTAATATAGGAATCAACGATGAACACACTAAGACGCATTGACTTCTCATTACTGTCAATAAAAAGTGTGTCTTTAGAACTATTCCGCTACACGCCTGCAACATGACCGAGATAAGATAAGATTCTGGTGGATGCAAAAAAGTCAAGTAACACAAGGAGACGAGACAGCAGGTTTCAGTTGAACATTCAAAAAACTAGGATGATGGAAATACCTGTGGTTCAGTGATAGAATGTACTGCAGTGTAGCGGACGTTGCTGTTCTTATCGCTTGCCACGCGAATCCATAACTGTTCAGCAGTTCATAATCTCAAAAACAATCAATTACACCATTACAGGAATAATTTACCACGAGATGTTCTAGAAGGCTACTATTATTCAACCTCGGCGTAACTCATCAAGATATAATTCTCAAAAGATCTCTCAGTTCACACGAGGTTGGTGATAATTTTTATTCGGCAAAGTTTCGACAAATTTGTCTTCTCAGTAGCGATTAACTGGAGTCGATTGTCCAAGGTGGTTTGCCCTCGTGTTGTATCTTCGCTATCTTTCGGAATCTAATCTTCTCGCGTGGAGCATCGCCTGAAGAATGAGTACCGATCTCTGCAGTGCCCGTTCCTAGGGTGATGCTGTCGATTGTCCACTGGCACTGATGGTATTTGTATTCATGAGGGCAATCTATCCCGTGGTAGTCGGTATACATCAGCTATGGCGTATATCAGCCAAGTGGCGACTAATATATTTTAGATGTTCAACATACGGATGTCCTTCATTGAGCGATTAGTCGAGAAAACAGTTGGTGCTTCACCAAGCAGTGGAAAAGGGATTTTGAAGCGAGCCAAAAACATCCATGTGCTTCCCAAAAACGCGGGTGCGCTTAATAAATGGACCTTCCTTCAGCTATTTCTCCAACGGCATTTCGGCATAATTTCTTTTCTGCGAACCAAAATAGCCAGAAGCATACAATCAAGCGGCTGAGAAGCACATAGGAGGCGGTTAGGAGTTGCCTCCAATAAGTAAGCTCATCTCTGTCCCTCTGGGAAACTGGCAAGAAACCAGTAGGTTACCAGCCTCCACTTCGGAGTTCAGAGCGCTATACGTTGAAAAAAAAAGCTAACAAAATTTGAAAAAGGGGCCTAATTCGCATGACCCAAATGGGCCCCTGATACGGCAGCGTTCGGAAGGGCAAGTAGGAAGAGGCTGCAGAAATCGTAGAGCCAAATTATGTTGCCAAAATCGCAATGGACTAAGATGACGATCTGTGATTATAACGCACATGCACTTGCACACGAATCCTCCACAGAAGACCTCATAACGCAGGCAAGAAGGATAATGTACGACGTTGTCAGCGTGGCTGATACGAGAAAAAACTACTCATTCCATGTTGTCTATGACACCAGAGGAGAACTGTTTTGTGGAACAATTCATACTCCAAAGCGGATCATACATTCTTCAGGGTCATCATTGGAGATTTTAAAGCGAAAACTGCACCTAGAAGAACGCCACAATGAGATTCACGGACTAGAGGTAATGAACAGGGTAAGAGACTGTGTCGGTTTACCATCACGCTTAAAACCAGCGATGGTGACTCACATTAAGAAAGTCCCATTTTCAGTGGTGGACGTGAGAGTGTAGCAATTGAGAGTAATTCAACAACAGACCGCATCTCAGTAAATCGAAGGTCCTGCCTAAACAATATAAGATATTCTATAAGTCGCCGTTGTTTCAAAATTCTATACGGGACGAAACTATCGCCTCCACGGAACATTCCGTTTTTCGCGAAAGGAAGAGATAGCCATTATATTTAGAAAACAAAACCTCAAAATTACCATAAACGGGGACTCAGTGAAATATTAGTCGACTCTTGAGAAAACACCGACATTAATACAATGTCGAAGAATACGATCGGCGCGATTATCCAAAAGTCACCAACAGACGTTTGTCTCCAGGAATACCCGAGTTGTTACGCCAGCGTGGAACCGCACGAGCCGCAGCCACCCGACAATTTCTGTCCGAACTTGCAAAACACAAAATCAGAGTTCACCAAACCTCGCCAATTAAAAGACCAAGATGACTGTACAGCGGCCACTGACAAAACAGTCACAGCTTCCAAAAAGGCGATAGAGAAACCAATTCACGAATACTATTCAGATCTCTGGCCATGTCCTATTAACAACATAGAAAAGAACATGGACTTGTAGCTCTATTGCATTTCTCTTTCAAAATCCAACGTGCTATTTCGTCGATGTAAAGGCGAACGACACCTGGTCCAGACAGGATATGACCGAAACACTTGAAAATCTTCTCGCCACTTCTCATCAACAAAGTGGCGCGGTTCTTCGCTCGTAATCTGTCAGATTTCAAGATTCCTAGTCGATGCAAAATCAAAAAGACCGGGTTAATGTTTGAAAAAGGTGAGTTCCATGACATCGGCAACTATCGCCCAGTTTTTATCAATAAAGTATTAACTCGACTCATCATGAACAGGATCAACAAAAAATTGAATATCGCTGAATGGGCATATATGTAGACAAGCACGATCTTGAAAAGGATTTAGTATTTCAGATCACATTCACACAATATGGAAACTTGGCGAATTTTCGCAAAAGTACAACAGAGTACGCTTTTGCACTTCTAACGATTTAGGGGAAGGCCTTCGATTTATTTGAAACAAAAACAGTTATAGAACTGTGGATATCGAGTAGTCGCTATTCATTACTCGAAGATTCCTCGTCAGCTATACAAAGATTTTACAACCAAAATATCCCCATACTATAACAATACTATTGTTGAGGTAAGAAGAAGAGCTCGACAAGGCGATACCTTCTCGCAAAATTATGCAATGCCACCGTCCACGCAAACATTAAAAGAGGACATCACGGGAGTGAAAAGTGATGGTCGACAATTAAACCATGTTCGTTTTCAATGATAACGTTGTCCTCATAACACCAAGCATTAGCTAGGCGGAACGAATGTTGACCTTTTTCAACAACGCTTGTTTAAAGATTGATTTTCGACTAAATCGAACCGAAAAAAAGGTTTGGATGAACGGATCGATTTCGAATGCCCCATTCACACTCAACGGAATGCATATCCCCGAATGCTCCATCTACGTCTATCAGGTCGTGAAAGTAACATGATGAACGACTTAGCTCCAAAGTCAAGCAGGATGAATCGAGAGGCTTGGGTAGCGTTTAGAAGCATCGAAGAAGTAGTGAAGAAAATGAAGAACAGCCGACTTGACGCCCAATTTTTTTTCGACAATGATTCACATGCCCGACTTATGCATCAGGAATTGGTCGTATTTTAGCAGTATGAAAGATCACTTGGTGTTATTGAAAGCGCAGTTGGAAGGTAGATCAGAACAGTATACGATAGCAATTGAGGGGAAGAATCCGACGTATTGACCTATAGCAATGGTCGAAAACCAAGGATACCGTTCTATAAGACAGCTCATCGAAGGATAAGGTGGACCGGACACGTGATGCGTTTCAACCACAACCGATGGATGAGAAACGTAAACCACTGGAATTCTCTGGATGTCGAACGCACCTTTGGAAGACCGCCGGTTCAATGCTTGATTTCTCGAAAAACCTATACTCAAGGAATTTTTGGAGCAAGGAGAATCAATTGGGTTACTCTTGCATGCGATAGGGAAATTGGAAATTTTACTGGTACTTGTTCGAGTCATTCGACTAGGGACAACGGGACAGCGGATGATGCAGGTGGTGGTTAGCATAAGACTAAGAACGAGAGAGTCAATGAATGTACATATGAAACTTTAATGTTATAATGTGATGAAACTGTTAGAGATGATATGAAGAGCAAGCGTGTGTAGAACTAAAAGTCATTTCAGCCTGTTCGGAGAAATAATTTGATCAGGGTTTAGTGGTTCCCATAAGGGGACCAGCCTGTCAATTGGTGATCGCCAAACAAACTACTCGACCTCTAAATAATCGAAATATAGAGACTATTCTCTACAACATAGAGAATAGTCTCTGTCTTGTCATCAGTCTCGTGTATATAGTAGGTTCCTCCACACAAACAAGCTAGCATACAACGAACATTTTTCAATGATCGATAGGGGACGAAAGGCAGAGAAAAAATGATAAGCAATTTTATATGGTTGGAAACGTTTACTAATGTACTATCACAACTGAATCGGCAAGATATCTATCTTTCCAAGCGCAAAATATCTGTCTTGATGAAAAGATGTGGGCGTATGATACAGGGTTAGAGATGCTTAGTGGGGCATCATGATTGATCGTTCAATGAATGTTTCGATCCCGATCCTTCCATCCCACCGGGTTGGCAATTTGGACCAGAGTTGCCTGGAAGAATAACATCACTAACTTGGTACATCTATAGACAAACAGCGAGTCATCATAAAAGCCAGATATGCATTTAATTACCTCAAACGATGCTTGATGAAGTCGAAAAACATGGAAGATCCCTCAGGAATGATCGAACACCGATAGCTTTTTGAACTTTGTTGAAAAGTATTTAAATATCAAAGATGTTATAATAGTAAGTACAAAACACTCTTAATATCTCGTTAATGAACATGAAATCTTAATGTCTCACGAATCGAGGTTATGAAACAAAACTGAGTATAATTTCCAACCACATGCTTCGCGGTCACCAGTAAGGTCCTTCCATTCATTGCGCATGGTGGGTACAGGTAAGTTAGAATGATTTCACAGCCCGGTAAAGTTACCAGTAATAAGGAACAGTGCCATTTTTTTTGAGAAACCTAGTTGCTGATGAAGCCGTTCTCAATCCAAAAATTTTACCAAGCGGTGATCATTTTAAATGAAAACTTTGAGAACAATTAGCTCAGCAATTGTTTTATGCCTGATGGAAATGTGTAACTTACATGTATTATAATGCTAAAGTTCTTACAATGAATAAGTCGGAAGAAAGTGGATCTCTAAGGTGCCACAGTCCACCAGTTATTAAAAAAACTATATCAGGTCTATTGAATTTCGAATGATTCGGGTGAACGGTAAAGAAGTTCACAACTATTTTAGCTTTACATTCAAGTGTTTCTTCAGCTTTCGCTCAGAACAAAATATAGTATTTGAATATATTTCAAGCCTTTCATGAAGTCTGATACAGCCTTTTCATGATACTAAGCGCACGTTTTGGATTTTCAGTCTCATTAATAAGTCTCAAAAGCAGTCGAAAAGCAAGGTATCACTATACACGTTTTAGCAGCTCCGAGAAATCGACTGTACATGAAACACTGCACGTACATGACCTTATCACCTTGCGCGTGCAGGGTAGTATGTTCGTCGTCGATTCCGTATATGTAGGGATACACTACCAACAAGGGATTGGCGCAGACGAATGGCACTGTGCTAGTGATGAGGTTGAAAGGCCGAAACGTACGCCTAGTATCCATGGTAATATGATCTCTTCGGTACTCTGAAGCATTAAATGCGGGAGAAAAATTCTAAGACTACAAGCAGCTCAAAATGACCTCACCGGCTTCTTTGATCGCCAGTCTCATCTAGCCGCAGCAGTGCGAGAGAAGCGCCCAAAACGAATCAGTGTTCCCCATCCTCAAGATGACGTTCGACCTCACATTGCGGAGCCGACTCGCCTCATTTGGGGAAAAGTGGGTTGGACCATGACACCACATCTACCGTATAGCCGTGATATTATTGCTGCGGCCAACTCCCAAAGTTGCTGCCCGTAGACGACGACACCGATTGTCTGCTTGTTGTCGAGTAGCTCCCAAAACAACATGCCCAGCCAACTTCAGAACTCGAGAGCATAATCTTTCGAGGATGGAACAAGGGCTTTGGTTGAGGTAGAGGGTCTGGCTGCTAATATCCTGTTTTAACTCCCTATCCGCTGGTTAAAGCTACTAGAACATTCTTCAACATAGTGCATAGTGCAGTCCTTTGACAACAATCCGATTTGGAATAAAAAAACTGATCAAAAGTATAGTGCGAAAGAAATTTGGGACAGGTCCGATACTTTATTTTAGGGTCATTGAGATAAGACCGCTTCATTCTGAACGAGATGGCATTCATATGTAGCTTTTAGGGACCAAGTACCTAAGTATTAGAGACGACTCCGAAACATTTTCCATGCACACTAAAATCTTTTCCTACGTATTGATGTTTATGATCATGCGAATTAGAAGGGGATGGCGCAGTGGATGGTGATGCACGCTATAAATAAACAAGAAGCGGCTCCTTTTCTAACGCTCTCCCGCAAAAACACGTGGGCACCTTAGGTTGGTTTCCTCTAAGCTCGTAAGAAGAATCACACTCGAGCAAAATTATGACATTAGCAAAGAAGACAAAATCTTCAAGCAGCAGGCGAAACAACATGCGAAATGGTCAGAAATGTCTTGTGTGAGAAAGCGAATTACGCTCAAAACTGATCGAATACAATGCAAGTTCTGGGACCAGCGCAATTACTGTGATAACGGGCGTGTAAATAAATGTAGGGAAGAAGGACGAGTAGCATAATGGTTAGACGTGCTCTGTAATGCACGCGATCTTGTGCTCACGTCCATCAATCATTCACCCATCAATCATTGCATCATTCCGTGGTCGATATATCAGATTTGGAATAAAAAACTGATCAAAAGTATAGTGCGAAAGAAATTTGGAGACAGTGCCGATACTTTATTTTAGGGTCATTGAGATAAGACACCGCTTCATTCTGAACGAGATGGCATTCATATGTAGCTTTTAGGGACCAGTAACCTAAGTATTAGAGACGACTCCGAAACATTTTCCATGCACACTAAAATCTTTTCCTACATATTGATGTTTATGATCATGCGAATTAGAAGGGATGGCGCAGTGGATGTGATGCACGCTATAAATAAACAAGAAGCGGCTCCTTTTCTAACGCTCTCCCCGCAAAAACACGTGGGCACCTTAGGTTGGTTTCCTCTAAGCTCGTAAGAAGAATCACACTCGAGCAAAATTATGACATTAAGCAAAGAAGACAAAATCTTCAAGCAGCAGGCGAAACAACATGCGAAATGTTCAGAAATTCTTGTGGAGAAGGAATACGCTAAAACGGATCGAATACAAGAAGTTCTGGGACCAGCGCAATTAATGTGATAACGGGCGTGTAAATAAAATGTAGAGAGAAGGACCGAGTAGCATAATGGTTAGACGTGCTCTGTAATGCACGCGATCTTGTGCTCAACGTCCATCAATCATTCACCCATCAATCATTGCATCATTCCGTGGTCGATATATTGGTGCCGCACCTGTTTGGGAGGATGACAGAATTGGGTCAACAAAGCGGTAAACTACGTGCTCAATCATTTCTGACGATGCGAGATAAAGTCAAATAGATATTACCGCACCCTTGTGGATTGATAAGCGTCAAAAACTTCATCCTGTATCTTTTATAAACAGTAGATTTAAGTCTGTGCAGCAAAAACATGCACTACATTCTGTGTATCCCTCGAGGACGCACATGTGTCGTTTTTGATTTCACGTTCAGCACAATTTATGCCACCTAAAGACGCGTCATGTAGTTTGTGAATAAGCCGGATTTTGGGGTCTCTCCACATGAGGTGACGACTGGTTTTTCAAAATACATGTTTATGCGCCTTATTTATACCTTTTCATATACTTATTAGACACGATGCTGTAAAATCTAACAATCCAAATAGATTATTTTAAGGAAGGGCAAAACATATCACATTCCTGTTGCATTTCTCTACAACCCATTTCTGATCTTTTTTTCTTAGTTCTAATAGATATTGAGCGCTCACGTTTGCATTATCGGTAATCCAATTTTGCTTATATTTCTGAGGATCAATAGTAAAGAAGTTTAGACCCTTTATTTCACTTATTGAGGTTGGAAAGGAAGTTCTGGGGCGCTTCAATAAGCATAAGATAACTTCCATGCACATCATGGAAATATTATAGTTTCTTATGTAGAATTTTCTCACTCGAGGGCTAGATATTATTGTTCCTTATTTTCACTTCGTTAAAAGCACACACCATGTACAGCAATACAGTCGAAGTTCGTGTTTCATTATGTCATTATTGGAGAAAGGGTCTTTGACAGGAGCTACAGTTGATGAAATCAGCAAATCTGCTGCTGTGCGCAGAGTTTCAACGCTTTAATGCCGGAGATACTGACCTGAAAAACAAGCCTGGTTCAGGAAGTCCAACAAAGTTGAACAACGAAGATTTGATTGCTGCTTTGAAAGATGAACTGTCGTCAAGTGCTTGCGAATTGGTGAGCGAACCGGCCGATGGCAGAAAGTCGTAGAAAACGACGGCCTTTATTTTTAAGAATAGTTATTACTGTTTTCGTTTGGATTTCATGCATAAATTTTCAGTTTTTCTAAGTGCTCCGAGACTTTCGAATTTACACAGTACAAAGTCGTCTTGAATTTGTTTCTTCTTGCAAAAATTACGCACGTCAACTTAGTGCACGATCTCGATGTGCAGTCTCTCTTCATTATTCAGAAGAGTGCTTTCAGTTTGAGCTGTGCATGGTTTGTGTAGTATCAAATCGACGAAAGCTTAATGATTTCCGCATCTTTCAAACAAATGAGCTATTATCATAAGACATGCTCTTTGTGATACTCCGTACCGTTTGCAATTTTTTTCACATAACCTCGAAGACCTACTCGGTACATAATGATCCTTCGTAAGCTTTATAAAGATTTCACGATCATAGCACCTCCATTCTACAAAAATATCACCATTGACGTAAGAAGAGGGGTTCGATAAGGCGATACAGTTTCGCCAAAATTATTCACCGCCACCCTCCAAAACGTCATGCGAACATTCATTAGAGTGGTACGATATGGGAGTGAAAATTGACGGTCGACAATTAAACTATCTTCGCTTTGTGACGATATGGTCCTCATAACACCAAGCATCAGCTAGGCGGAACGAATGTTGACCGATTTAGACAACGCCTCTTTGAAGATTGGTCTTTAACTAAATCTATCGAAAACGATGTTCAAAAAACGGATATGTTTTGAATCCCCGTTTGACGAATCTCAACGGAACAAAAATCTCCGAATGCTTCAGATACGTCTGTCTAGGTCGTGAAATCAACATGATGAACGACATAGCTCCAGAGTCATCGAAGATGTAGTTAAGAAGACTAAGAATATCTAACCACTAGCCCACCTTTTCGACTCGACGATTTTCTCTGCCCTACCGTACGCAGCAGAAAACTGGTCGCTACGTAAGCAGGATGAAAGATCCTTGGCGTTACTGAACACGCAGTCGAAGGTCGATGCTAGGACTATCCGCATCTCGCAAATAAGAGAAAGGATCCAAAGTTCCGACCTACGTCAACGATCGAAAATCAGAGACTCCGATCTACACGCCAGATTATCGAAAATAAGGTGGGCCGGACACGTGATGCGCTTCAACGACAACCGATGGACGAGAGCCGTCATCGACTGGATTCCCCAGGACACCAAGCGCTCTACAGGAAGACCGCCGACCCGATGGTCCAATTTCTTCACAAAAAGGCACTGAAGAAAGATATGATGCTCAGCGAATCCATAGAGCAAGAAGGACCCAGTGGGCAACTCTTGCAAGCGATAGGGAAAAAAAAGAAGTGTTGCTGGAACACCTCGAGTCACTCGACGATTAACAGGACGACAGTTGATACAGGTGAACCTCGAAGAGATCAACTAAACTGGTCCGTATCACGGTTTTTCACCGTGAAGTCCTATTATTTCTAAAGTTCAGTCCTTTTCTCGTCTTCCATACTGAGTACAGCCAGCCACTCCGCCTCTGGCCCGCCCCTTCCTCTCCTTCTCCCTGTGAGTACTTTATTGTTACGAAATCATCCATTTGGTGAGGATGCACTGTATAATCAAATGCTTCCTCAGGATCATAGTTTCCTTGTTGTTGCAGTCACTTTCACGCGTTTGTTGTGAAGAAATTCATTCGGCTAACATTTCGAAGCGTTTAGTTGTCTTCAGATCCTATGAGATATGTTCGAGTCGATTCTCCATGATATATGTGATACATTTTCGAGTCGATGCTCCACGGTCGCTCGTCATCGATGTGGCGTTTACCCTTTCTTCGTTTGTTTCTTTTTTCGGAGGAGCACCGCTTAAATGAGAACCTCACCCGACACTACTCATTCTATACCTCATGGATGTCGATTGTAATGAATGTCCAAAGGCAATATTCGTTTTTCCCCCATAGAACCATACGAAAGGCTCAAAATATGTGACTAAACCATAGTGTTTTGGGCGAGATCTCAAAACTGTCAAAAAGAATGGTAAGACAATCATGTTTTACCAGCGACGAGCATTCGAGTGTGCAACAATGCGCGCTGGATGATTTTTCACCTGGAAGGCACCCTGCAACTGACGAGGCTGTAATACCGCAGCACGTGTCTTGCACTGCATAAGTGCCTACCTCATGAAGGTCTTGAATTATGTTATCAGATTATATTTGTTTCTCATTGCGAATCACCCTGCAGAAGTCGATATATTTTTGGCTCGTAAAAGCTTTATATTAAGTTGATAACCGACCATTCTTCAACTTCGAACTTGCTAATCAATCATATCTTCCTTGTTCCAACAAATATTATCATTGAGCAATCACTATCACTATCAACCGTCCTATTAATAGAGCATTGTAGGAGAGGTCCTCATTTGAGCGGTGCTCCTCCGAGGAAGATTGGACTCAAACGAGAGCGCACGCGAAGGCCACAGCGAGGACGATCCAGTGTGGAGCATCGGCTTCTGAAGAAGTCGAAGCGAGTAGAAACGTCAACCGAATAAATCCTATACCAACCTCGTGGTATGTGCCAGATCATGCAAGAAACTATTATAGCTGTTCATGCTGAGGTTCAAAAAAAAGTCTATTTTCAAAAACATTTCGTTTCCCAAGATGTTTCCCATTTCAAAATTTCATTGATAAGCTTTCGAATTCGGGTAGGTTTGCCATCGATGCGCTGATGTTTATGTCGCTTATGACATCGGTTTCTATGGTTTCCAACGTGTTTTCAATGAGAAATTAGTTACTTTGTAGAACACGCCAAATGTCGTTTTTTGCTGGTTTGAACGCGTTGTCTGACTTTTTCAAATCTTAAGGCATTGTGGCTTTTCTGTTGCTTCAGCGTGGTTATCCGACGCCACCTAGACGATGTTCATATCGTCTTATCATTTTCTCTCGATTTTCCTCCTCGTACTTTTTGTTATGATATAGTCAACTTTTCTTTTCGGCAAATTATATCAGGGGATAGTTCTAATAGACTTCTCAGCTGATCGTTTTTATTAATCAATATCAATCAAGATATCGAGAGACGGTTGATCGCTCTTTTAACACATTCCGGATGAGGCATTTTTTCGTCCGACTGGAGCGCCATATTTATGTGTATCTGTTTCACTTCATTTATTCCGTGCCATCCGGGAAAAGGCGAGCGGTATAGATTTTCGTGACGGCCACTCTGATGTTTGGTCTTCCGAAGAGAACGAAGGAAACTGATCGATAGAACCTGCGTTGCGTGCTATGTCACGTCTTTCGGCGTCGTTGGGCGCTTTTGAGTTCGTCGAGTCGGCTAAAGCAAAGAGTGTGCACCTCTACAAGTATATCCTGTCTCTATACGTTGTTCTTTTTAGCTACCGTACAGTTTGATCGGTGGTCGCCTTTTAATCTATTTGATATATAGGAGATCAATTGGATCAATTGGTAATCACCGTAGAAATTACACGGTGATTAAAAAATCCTCATTATCCCGAGCTGTCCACAATGGTTCTCCCTTTTTTGATCTTGCTCTGCATATTATCTATAAGAATTTGACCTCATTGCGGTCTTCAGTGCACTCATTGACTTATTACTCGTATACTAATATTATTTGTTTACAGGTGTAATTATCCATTCTGAGGTAGAAATCGACAGGATTCACGTGTTAGGCGACAAGAAGAGTGACGTGGCCATACTGAACGGCTTTATCACTGAACCACGGATCTTGCAGCAGGTCAGTTCTTTTTCTAATAACCAACAGAATTTAGAGTACTTGTTGTCTATAAGGGAACAAATAGATATTCGACCTCATTCGCTGCACAACAATGTTTCATAGGTTTGTTAGTAATCATTCGAAAGTCTAAATCTCTGGCTAGCGTCCAACCTAGTCGATTTCTGAAAAAAAAAACCTTTTTGGCGCATTCCGTTGGTAGCACTGATTGCCAAGCCTATAATCTACGCTGAGAAAGAAATTTTTATGGAGAGTGTTAATGTTCATTCGAAAGCATGAATCTCAAGCTAGCGCTGTCCTTGGCTAGTTTTTGAAAGGACCCTGTTACAACGCCGAAAAACAAAATAAAATTATGTTCCACAAGCGCATATTTCTCTCAGTACGAAGCTCTTTCTTTAAACTATTAGTAATTTTTCGAGAGTGTAAAACTTACCAATCCTACGCTGTGCTTATATCCTGAAAAGATCATTTTTCCTCAATCAACAGTGAAAATAAAATTGATTCACATGCGCGAGCAAGTGTTCATTGGCCAATTCACGGGCGGTGTATTGGGGGCAGGGTGCAGGTCAGCGCCGACATTGATCGATGGCGCCTTAGTGATGTGTATTTGATTATAAGTTGTTTCTTCGCTTTAGAAGGAACTCTGGTTTGAACGTCTGACTCTGATACTAAACGATTTCGTCTATACGTTCATGTGTTTTTCGTGCAACCAGCGAAGTCAACGTTGAATTGCGCGGCCGATGCGAAACATATTTTTGTTCTTGATTCTTCAGCTCTCTGAAAGAGTTTTCCAAAAAAAGGGCTACTTGCAGCGCCAGCTTGAGATTCATTCTTATGTTTGTTAACTTCTATATGAAACTTCTTGTTCAGCGTAAGGGATAGGCTTGGAAATCTATGCTACGAAGCGAAAAAGAGCTGTTATTTCATAGCGTCGCAGAACCCAGAAAAAATCTCGTTTTACATCGGCCGCTCGTCTTCATTTTTATCGCACGTGCAATTTTCTGAAAGCACGAAAAGCATATGACCGTTTAGAGGTGATTCCTTAGTATCTCAGTCAATCCTTTTAACTGAAGTTCATTTCAAAACGGAGAAAGAAAAGCTCAATTTGAATAACAAGTTGCATCACACATGCATAACACTTCAGGTCATCGGTCTGTCGCCCCTTCAGACAATGCGTAGATTAGCCTGTAAACAAGCTCTACAAATTTGTGAAACTCAACTTATTTCCCCTGCTACACTGCGCTGAAATGTCTTTTCAGAAAATAAGCACAGCGTTGGAATCATTGAAACGTACGCTATCGAATGATTACTAATAGTCTAAAGAAAGATTTCTGTCCGGGGAGGTGTAAAGCACAAACTTTTCTTTTTCTTACAACGCTATCGAAAAAGCTTTTCCAATAAGCACACACCATTGATTATTAAGACTCCTATGAAAAATTCTTGTACGGCGAATGAAGCCGATTGTTCGTGTGTTCCTTTATAGAGCAACAAGTACCAATTTCGCTTTCTTCAACTCTTGTTATTCGACATTTGCGTTTGTCGAAATTGTATGATATGGTAAGTACCACTGGATGCAGAAAACCTCGAAAACAAAAGCAAGCAGTCCAGTAGACAGCTTCTTGATCCTATATATATAGATTCATCAGCTAAGGTATGACTTCACAACATTATTGTTACCATTCTAACGAAACTATCATTTATAGAAGGGCGAAGGTTTGTTAAGAGGAAGCTGTTACTACTGGATATTCTTTATGTGCTCAAGTTTGAGGTGTTGCTAGGTCATATTTAGTATCAGTAATGGGTTCTTTCTGGTTAGGAGGTGATAAATGAAAAACCGATCTCATTCGCTGGAGAGGAATTTTTCATGAAATTGTTAGTAAGCATTCGAAAGCTGAGGGTTGAGGCTACAATCCCACGTAGCCGGTTTTTCAAAACACCCTAACGCGACAAATGCGACAACATTCGAAATAAAATCATGTTTCATGAAACCACTGGCTTTTTTTCTCATCTCGCTTTTATTTCGCTGGACAAAACTCTTTCCTTACACTGCCGCTAATCAAACTATAGCGCAAGGTACAAGAACTTGAAAATGTGTTCGCTTTTCGAAAAGCTCTTTTGATCTCTTGATCTCCTTTGGTCTTTTGATTCATGCTTAATACCTCGCCGGACAAAGCTTTTTCTCTAGATTATTAGCAATTATCTGATAGCGTAATGTTTCCTCATTCTAGCGATTCCTATTTGCGCGTATCCTCTGGAAATACGGTTTGGTAGAGGAAAGATCGAGTTTTACATTTTTAGCAACGTTGTTTACTGGCTATTCTACAAGGCGAAGGCTGTGGCAGGAGGCGCAACAGGTGCGGGACGAGGCGGAACGATCGATATAGTGTTATTCAATACAGAAATTCTCTTTTGCTATGGATGAAACTTCAGATAAAACGATTTACTAGGATATTACGATGGTTGTTCTACACATTGATATGCTTTTCCGCTTCCAGCGAATTATACGCGTTATAAAAATGAAGGCGAAAAGAGAATGTGAAGCATAATTTTTGATCTGGATGCTACAGCGTTATAAAGAGGTGTTTCAAAAACCGGCGGCGTGGGGCTATAGCCTCAAGTCTCAGCTTTCGAATGATTGCTAATACTCCTATGAAAAAATACTCTGCAGTGAAAGAAAACGGTTCCTCATTTGTTTCCTCCCAATCAGAAAGAACTCAGTAATGTACTGTTACAAATATAGCAGGACGTCGAGATTGAACCCGAGTTCCTATAGGTGTAACTCTGTATTCCAGCAATTCTTGCGTTTGATAGAACAACCTTTAAGATTGATGGGGCTGCAACATCAAATTTTCTCACCACTGCGAATTCACTGGCATATCTTATATTCCACCTGTTACATCGGCTTTTGGTCTGCCATTACAAGGAGAAGTAAGCACAAGCCGCTTGTCAGTTATTGAGGAGTCCTTGTCTGCAGTTGACAAGAGTCTCATATTTAGATTTGTGCACGCCCGTCTTCTTGCTTTTTTCTCATGGGGAAATTGAATGGGATCTCATGATATCTGCGGCATGATAGTTTACATCTGAAAATATTCGGAAAATGAGAGTATGCAGACATAGAGGAGTAATAGTCTGTGTTTTCCAGATATATTGTATCTGATTTGATTCTAACGAGCAACCGCCATTTGATTGCCTTTTACCACTTGTCTCATTCCTAACGTCGTACGCGCGTAGTGTGGGCATACTGGAAGTGGTGTAATCTGCTGATCAGTTTTCTCTGGAGTCACGAGGTAGCCTAAGTGTAGCGTTTCCGTCGTAGTTAACCTTCAGCCCAGATCCTCGCCACCTTTTGTGGATAGGATGGAGATCTACCGCAGTACTCAAAGATATGTAAGCGTTCATAAATACTATTATCTGCAGATAGCAGCTTTTCTCACCCAAATTTCTCATAGCATATATGCTAGGAAAATCACTAGCATAATACAGTAGGCCTAGAAAATCTTTAAACTGGAAAATATACTACTCGATGTTAAAAGTGTGCGACTCATGCCGGAGAACATGTAAAAATATTCTGTCTTGCTCTCTAAGTTCTCTACGTCAGGTTCTCATATTCCGGTAGTAATGAAGATTACAAATGTAAGTCGTGTGAAGCAACACATATGTAGATTCGTTAATTCACAATACAGAAGCCCCAAGCCTCTTCTGTAATGAGCTTTCACAAATAGATTAATTTATACGGAGTGATATAGTTTGTATGGGCTCTAAAGAGAAGGCAGATCACTAAAACGTTAGCCATTGAATCGTACGGCGAAACCAGTCCCATGCAATTGTTTTGAGAGAGTACGATAGTTTGTAATAAACATTTCATTAGCCTCTGCTCTGGACATTTGTTGAAAAATGCTTGTTGGTGGAATCCATCCGGTAGGTGAGGTCAGTCCTCATATACAAAGTATATCACGCTCTAGTACACTAGCAGTAAAACAAGGGAATACCACGTGTGTACAAGAGCAAACGTGCTAATCTATTTTGAATTTAAATTTGTTCGAAGCAGGTCATTGGAAATTTCACTTGATTTATTCTGTTGGCTTGCTTCACATCAAAACGCAAACAGGATTTTGACAACTGTGTTAACATATTATCTAAATTGATTCCTCTAGGTGAAGACGTCGCGGCCGAGTGATTGTGATGCTCGTTGCGGTGCGCGTAGAGTTCGAGTTCCACCCCAACACTCTTCGACAATCAACGAACGCCCTATGGAAAGCCGCAGTCAGGCTATCCTCGAGGTTGCAAGGAGACTCGCTCAACCAGTATTCTGTGACGCAGAAGAAGAAGATGAAGAAATTAACTGAATGTTAGAAGTAGTAAGATTCGCACAGTGAACCCCGAGGTGACTAATAGCCGTGTCCCTGTACCACGTTTGCTAACATATTCATCTTTACAAGGACTGATTAATGCAGTGGTATTAATGCCATCCTTCATAGCACGGTACCGGTTCGAATTAGCCCCGTCTTCTACTATATCAATATAATATATATATATATGTATATATATATATATATACACAAAAATATACACGGGTATATACATATATATACATAAATACATGCATATATGCATACAAACATATATTATATTTATATTACTACTTATTTTATATTTTATATATTGCATAGTATGGTCATGAATTGTGAGAGATGAACGGTTTCATATTTTCTGATGTTTACGTCACTTCTCAAAATATAATTAACTCGAACACCAAAAGTCTGCAGTCAAGTTTTAATAAAAAGAAAACAGTCTATTAATATAATAAAGCCATAAAACTTGGATTTCATCCAAGTGAATCTCTTTAAGGCCACTTGAGTTAAAAATCACCATTAGTCATATGAAATGGAATAGAGAATATGATAATTTCAAAAAAAAAAATACAACGCGATTACGGATAAACAACAACAAGGGTACCATGAATTAAGAGAGAAGTGGGAAGGTGAGCAGAATCATGAAGTAGAATCAGGTATTGTTACCTATAGTAGGGTGATCATAGACCTGTATGCAAAATTGTCCCAATATAAAAAAACCGGACTAGAAAAGAGAACGACGGCACATATGCACACGCATATACACACAAAACTGAAATCCTTAGTCATTCTGACAGTTGCCTGTGTAGAAAATCGTAAAGACGCTACGCTTGAATGAAAACATCTAGCTGAATGTATTACTACATCATCATGAATTTCCACAGATCTCAGAGAAACGAGAACGGATCTTATGAAGGACAGGACAGGTAGAGAGTGCTTGTTAGAGGGTTGTCACCAAAAGCATGTCGTCTTGTGATCCAGCGCTTTCCTGCGATGGTTGAGTGGCTGGTCGGAGTAGTCCCGATCTGGAGTACTCGTTGTAGTCGCGGATTTCGTTCATGCCGACGTGTTGCATATACTGTGGCGCTAAGGTGTCTGCTGCGATGTCCATCTCGCGGTCGTTGAGCGCGAACGCCTCTCCGATTTCACGACGTGCAGCTCCGACAACACGGCGGTCCATATATCTGAGCAGTCGAAGATCATCTGCATCGCTTATTTCGTGTAAGACAATAAATAACCACAATGCACATCGTAAGAGTTGGCACGATCACCTAAATGTGTTAGAAAAACACGCCATGCGTTGGTGCAAAACTGGTAAAGTAAAGTAACTGAAGAGTACTTCAAGAGCACAATGTTACTGGACATTAAATACTCGACTATGAAAAGAGTTGTAATTATCACCGGCCAAGTCCAAGTGCTTGTCCAACAAGTCGATCTGCGGGCCGCGAATCATCAGCCGTAACCAGTACCCTCGATGAATATGGTAGACTAAGCGATTTACCTTCAGGAACAGGGCGATATGTCCCTTCGTAGGCTTCCGAAGGCATACCTTGAGAGAACAAGAAGAAGACTGAGATTATGTCAGCAAAGAAATGTGAAGAAATTACCGGCAAGAGCCAATGCCTGACTCCGGGCCATGATAAGTGGTTCGCGAAGTGGTGGCAAGGTACGACGGTCTCGATGGCGGTGGCGATGACCGAACCATTGTTCTTCGTCGTTAGGATCCATCGGATTACTAAACTGTCATACATAATGGAAGTGATTAACATCCGATTATCAGCTTTACACAAAGAATTTGCGCACTAGCATATTCGCGAAAGTAAACATCAATTTCAAAGTTCCAAAGTAAGTGTGTCTTTCAACTCAGACGTATTTAAGTCTACACCAAACTTCATTATTTGAAATAAAAATCCTGAATAAAAATAAAATAAAAATCAATTCAATCTACAGAGAATTGCCAACAAAAATACGCCCTCTTATCTCATTGAAGCTAAGTTTTGATTCTTTGAAGCCTGCAAATCGTTTATCATTTTAGTTGGAGACATATTTAATAGGCTGACAAAAAGTTCTAAGAAAATGCTTGTAACTTTTTTGGATGTCGACCAATTTTTGTTTTTTGGGCTCATCTGAAAACTCGTCTTCTCCCGCATTGATTGGTTTATAATTTATCTACTTATTTCAAGGTGGAGTTAAGAAGCGAGCAAATAGGTTGTTGGTGATGCACGTATGGCTGTTGAGTTGAAATGCAAGGGTGGCAAGTGAACGCATCAATCTGGCTTGGGGCGAAGACACAGTTGGCAAAAGTACGGTGTACAGGTGGTTCAAAATTTTGACGAGGGTGAAGAAAGTTTGGAAGATTAGCCGCGTTCAAGTCGTCCAAAGAAATTGGCCGTCAAGCTGTGCTTGAAGCGATTGAAGAAATGCCCTCTTTGACAACACATTCATTTATTTCTCCGACAGCTCGGAATTTTATGCTCGCGAAATCGATCTTTTGCCGGAGAAGTGGCAGGAAGTGCTTGAAGTTGAAAGGGAGTACTTTGACTAGTAGTATTGTCTTTTTTCTGGTGTACTAGGTGCATAAATAAATGTTTTACAATGATTTTATCAAAACTTTTTCTCCAACCTACTAGCAATGAAGCAAATGATCGAGCGCGATGCATCCACCATTACTTGATGGCGAATGTGTCAACATGTAAGTTGCTCCGTAAACGTCAAAGTTTTGAGACATTATGTTTCAAGTCTTTAGTACTATGATACGAAAAAATAAAAGTACAAATTTGCAAAGATATTCACTTTTCAGCAAAAGAGCAAAATTTCTTCTGAATTTTTTCCAACAGCTCAAGCCCTCTGCTCGTCAAAAACTAGCGCCATCACCACTGTTTTGGAATCTGGTTAGCGTTAGAAAAATGACAAAAGAACAATTGAGCTTAAAATGACCCGTAGGTGGGCTACCAAAAGCTACACTTTACACTCTGATCAATCGCCCACTAGTTTTTGTATGCACCATAATGAGGACTTCGGTTAATGGAAGTAGGAGGAGGAAAACCCGGGTTAGACAAAGAACAAACAGTTTCCCAATCTTCGCCAATAATTACTCTAATATCGAGCGTCGTTCTGTGTGTATATCATACACGAATTCTTTAACTCAAACCATGTTGAGAATTGGAAGCTACACTGATAGCCGTACCTTCGATTGGCCATCAGCAAACGGCTGTTACCGTCTAGTCCAAGTGGTCTACTATCGACTGTTGTACCAGCAGTTTCATCATGTACATGATTCGTAAACATGGGAAGCGTCGGAAGCCTGAAAATTGAAAGGAAAATGTAGAAAACAGTGTTACTATCATATCTGATTGCAATCTCATTGTTTATTTTACATAATTTAACTACATATCCAAAGCGGATCCCGGCACTAGCATTCAGATCGTTCCTTCACATTCGTCGTCCCTAAGGCCTTCAAACACTTCGCGTGCTATTTCGAGTGCTGCTTGATAGATTTGTCTTTTTTACGGAGATCGTAAAAACATTGGTAGAGTTGGGTCTCCTCGCAATCTTGAAGATAGCCGAGCTAAGGCTTCCCTTATAGAGATTATACGAGGACGTATGGGAAGAAGGCTAAAGCACCACCTATTTTCTTTTCTTTCTGATGGTTTGCATAACTAACCACTCTGTTGTCTTTACCTCCGACCTTTGTTATATATAACTCATATGTTCATAAATATGAATTCAAGTGAAAATGGGGGTAATTTTGTTGTTAAGAGCATATAAGAAGCTGAGGCACCCATTGAAGTCTGCTAGTTCTTTAGAATCAGTGTTTTTGAATGCAGAAATTTGCACTTCCTCGTCCCAAAATGATAGAAAACAGTGTAAAATAGTCCGAATATCCAGGAAGATCAAACCTTCGAGTACCACCATTGATTGATTGGTGCGGTATCTGTTCCGTCCTAGGTGTAAGAGGGGGGCTGGAACTTCTGAGCATGGGGCTAGCTTCAACCGCATTTAGTGAGTTGCTAGGCGGAAAGATACGTGACTCTGTAAAACACAGTCATTTAGAGATGTTGTCATATATGTATGCTTTCCCATGAAAAGTAGATCTATCGGAAATTCTCATTGAATATGTACAAAACATTTGATTTGCCTATGGCAATGAAGCGCACAGTTTTCCGAATATTATAAAACTTTACACCTCCTTAGCATTTTTGTGGGGCAAGTGAGACGATTTTCAACAATATGAGCCTCAAAATTGTTATGCAACGGGAAATCTCAATCGGTGGTTTAACTCTTTAAAAAACCATGAGAGTTATTCTGCTTCCCACCGCGCGACGTTAAATCTTAATCAGGCGCTATAATGGAGGTGTCGCGTCTCGTGGGAAAGTCACATCTTGTCGGAAAGCGATGGCGCGACGCCGCCTAACTGTCAACACTGGTCCTCAAAAGGTCAATGATTTTACCAATCTTCTCCCAGTTCTCTCACCTTTAAATCCTTGATCAGACGGCGAACGAGCACCCGAAATGCGATTCACTATATTGTTGAAAAGTGAGTGAGTACGCTGAAACGGTGATATGTCAGTGAGGGAAAAATGGAAGCAATGCACTCGGATAAGCACAGCATTCAACCTACCCTATGTTGTGGTTCTGGATCTTCAAAGTTGAAATCAGTCTCTAGATTACCAGAAATAGCTCGCTTGAGCTCTGGTCCTATCTCATGTAAGGTACGAAGACCAGCCTAAATGAAACTGCTTCAAACAATTCTGTGCGGTTTTGAGAGGAAAACCAACACTGTTCACAGTCAATGTCTGAAGTATGTGTAGTGGACTCAAACAACGACTAAATAGTTCCAGCACAGCGTTTTCATTACTGATCACAGTGTTTATCTTCTACATATTGCTTGCTCTACCTTTCATAACATAATACGATGTAAAGTACCTGTAATGCCATCGCTTGTTGCGCGTGGGTGGGCATGATGCCCTTAGCTTCAAGTTCTTTACGCTTCTTGAAACGACGGAAATAGTCCTGGATGAGGAATGTCGCGTAAAATTTACCAACAGTCACATCGTCTTCTTCTGTAATGAAACAAAATATCACAAATAATCTCAACGGAGGAATGTGTTTACATACTTCCAGCTGGTGGTACCACTTCGTCCAACATCTTCACCGGTGTTCGTTTCCAAATACGCTTAATCGCCGACCGCAGTTGTTCATTTGCATCATCGATATTACCTTCTAAAAGTATGCATTTGTGCTTCCATTTTTCAATATTTGGAATTTCTGACATCATTAGACATTATCGATGCTGTTTCTTTTTTTCTAAATATGCATCCCTATAAATTCATGGCTATGTTGTCGACGACATTTAAGAGCCAAACTTAGTCTTGTTTGAAAGCTGACTTTTCCATGTTACGGTGGTGTACATAGTAAAATAATAAAATTCATAATTATCAGGTCTCTAACCGAGTTTCCGAACTTGACCCAGAAAATAGAAAGTTTCCCACAAAAACAAGTTCTTCTTTTACCTATTTTGTGCGGAATTTACTTGCGCATCGTTTAGTATATTTTTGCACATACTTGTCCAACAATGGAGTCGCCACGGAAAGTCATTCACAACTTAGTGCTTTATGAGTTTCAATTGGGGCACAATTTTCAAACTGCATTTGACAACATCAATCGTGCAAAAGGCCGCCAAGTTGTGGGTAGAACTACGGCGTATGAATTGTGAATGAATGCAGATAGAAAATACTTCAATTGATATTATTTGATACTTTCGTTTACTTGGAAATTAAATTTTTGAATTTTTAGACCAAGTTCGGAAACTTGGTTGGAGACCTGAAATTTGTCTGTTGTAGAATAAGTTCAAATATTTGTTTTCTTGAAGGCGTGGTAGTTACAAACGTTAACGTATTCTTCTAGATGAAACTTCTGTAGGCTTGAAAAAATGATAATTCTATAATGTATAGTAAGTAATTTTCTACATTGTCGCGAAAGCACACCCTGAGCAAGTCTGTTTGAAAAATAAGATTTAATATGAGCTGAGAAGAAACGTTTGACTGTGCCTCAGCTATTGTAGGCACGTACGTTTGTTCCGATGTGTACGCTCCCTTATTTCTGGACACCTCTTGAGTATGGATATTACTTTGCGTGATTAAAAAAATCGTCTTTTATCAAGCAACAGTGCTATTAGTTTTCTGCCTAATTTTGTACGATATTTGGAGTGTGTTTATTATCTCATCTTTTAAATCCATCAAATCCATTCCACTGGGCGAAAACGACTTTTCGCAAGTGTAGCGAATTGAGAACACATATCTATAGCTTGCTCTCACTATAATGAAAGTGTTCGACAAGATATCGACTAACTATAGAAAGTCTGACGAAAGGAAGCCCTATGCGGCAAAATAAGGCAGGATGTACGGTTTGAACGTCCAGTGGAAATCTGCACTTAGGTAACAAGTAAATTGAGAAAGGATAAAAATAACATTCAAAAAATGTTTAAGTGCCAAATTTTTCTACTATGAGCGCAAAATCTCTTACAAAAAAAAAAAGGAAAAAACTGATGCCGATAGACTGAGGACTAAAAAAATTGTTAGACGGATAATAGAAAGCTGAAACGTACCAGTATAAATCTTGAGATTAGTACGAACAAGAGCGAATAGAGTTGCATTGAAGCATACAGTACCGTCCGAATTCAGCGGCATATTCATCGAAACCAGTCGCTGAAGAAAACTTTGAAAAGTTCAACACGAAAAACTGTTTACTGAAGAAATCACCGCACCTTTGCAAACTTTTTTGAAGTAAACATTTCTCGGAATTATCTTTTTTGACCGCCGATTGCGGTGTTATGATGTCGAAATAAACCCAATGATGTAGAGTGGTGCACAAAAACGTTTGCGTCAGCCGGGATTCAAATCCAGATCTTACTCTTTCCGGGAGCATGTGCTAAACCGTTGCACCACCGACGCTCGTTTTGCACTCCACTCTCTTTCTCAGAAAGAGTATGATCTGGTTTTAAATCCCGGCTGACGCAAACGTTTTTGTACATCACTCTACATCATTGGGTAAACATTTCCGCTAATGAATAATTTACATATGTGCTATCTATCTGGGAGCGCATGCTGTGCGTCGCACACGATGTCAATGGTGCGATCTCGCGCTCAAGGCTCACCAGCCATCCATCCCTCCGGGGTTGATGAATTGGTACTAGTCTGCTCTCAGATTTTTCTGGGAGGATAAGCAGCACTGCACGGTTAAGCGGGAGGCCACCGCGAGCCATTGTAGAGGCCAGATGTTCATTCAGTCACCTCAAACGAAGTTAAAAATTGAAGACGAATGCAAGGTTAATCCCTCAGGGATTGATTAACGTTGAGAGCTTTATCCTTTTTATCCTTCATGTGCTATCTAAAACATTCAGTCTCTTATCAAATGAGTTGAGAGTACAGAACCAATGTATCCACTTATCGCTATGGTGAGCCACAGTTGTCCGGTCCACTAGTTCAGCTCAGATGAGCGACACGCATGATTGAATATCTTCCTTGTAATGATGTTCCTTCGTACTCTTTCAGCAAAAGGTTGACCAGCTTTTACAGTTATGTTATGAAAAATCGCGAGTATTATTGGAGATTCTCTTCTACAGACGATGTGGTATTGCTCCTTGGACGAGTCCCGGTGCTTCACATATTTGTCGAACAACCGAAATTTTTTTTTTTCAAAATAACTCTAAAAATAATGATCGGCGATACATCCCAAATATGGCAAAGTTTTCTTTGTGTTACCTTACAAGCGAGCCTATGTGGGCACAATTTACCAAATCCAAGTGGAGGTGAAATCTTGCGAAGAAGTGTCACAACATCGAGATGCTTTATTCTTCCTAAATATGATATTATTATAGAGAGTCCAGAAACTATAGCAAATATAAATCTAATCAAAAACACCTTTTGCATCCGGATCATATTCAGACCAAAGACGTACAAACTCTTCCAGATGATGTGGTCCGAGAATCGACCAGTCACGAGTCAGATAGTCGAAATTGTCCATGATAACGGCCACAAACAGATTTATTACCTGAGCATGAATTTCTCTTGTCCCTTCAATCATCTTCAAGCCAAATCAGTTGACTTCCTTTACGTGATAAAGTTGCAACGCGTACAAGTTCTCAATTGAAACTGTGAGTTAAATTAAATTTAAGATGATTAAGCTACATGCTACATTTAGAACCAATACACTCTTCAAATGCAATTCTTTTTCTTGAGATTCGAAGTGAGGATTGAGACAACCTACCAAAAAAGAGCAGAGCATAAAGAAAGAGATGAAGTATGGATAGGCAAAGTTGACACCACATCGAGCTTCACGATCACGTTTGTAATCGTCGGACAACGGATCACAACGAACATCTTCACGATCAGAACACGATAACATTATCTCTTGCCATGCCTCCCCAGTAGCTGATCTGAAAAAAAATCGACTATAGAAAATTTAGAACAACAGAAATGGAGCTATAAGACGGCATACAATGTTAAGTGCAGTGTTAACGAAGTTAATGAAAAAATCGAATGTTTTGAGATTTTAGAACACGAATCCAAAAGTTAAGGATAGGATGCAGGTGTATTAATGACCTACTAAGTTAAAGTGATGGATGATGATCCTGATGGTGATAAATTTCAAATAAGGCAAGGTATACACCCAAACAGGGTTACGAAGCTGAGCAGTGGCAAGTTTCCTTTAAAAAACGCAGTCAGGAGTAACAGTCGTAGGATACTGGTCGAGAATGTTCCCTACAATTTCGAGAATACCCCGGCTGGGACGTTTCATAAGGTGCTCGTAGAATGCCGGAGAGTGCTGGGGTTAGGGGTGGAAGATCAACCCCGCGTCGAGCATCACTGGCCACTCGGCCACAAGCCGACGCCACGACTACAGTAGGTAAGCGATGCGGCGCCACGCGGCCTAACCTAAAAAGGGCCACGTGGTATCCAGTTAGTTAACATTCATTGCTCTCACAAACCTGAAATATTGTTGTTCCGTGAGGACATATCTTTGCAGACAAATAATCAATATCGGAAAGATTTAATGGAAAGATACTGGTAAACTACTGGGATGCCTATATATATATATTATTAATCGATAAAGCAAAATCTCAACAACTAGTACAAGACAGAGTTAAAGACACTATGAACCAATTAGAAAAGAAAACGATAGATTTTCTGAATTTCACCTTTTTATTTGGCAAACTTACTGAGGATGTCTTTTTATTTATGAGTTACAAAAATTTTCCAAGTTTTATTCATTGGTTGGAGATTAGTTCAGATGGTTAAGCTATCGAATATGTTCTCGATGCTAGGAGAAAACATTGGAAGATGCTATAAAGCCGGGTGGCTTCAATAAAAAGTTGGAAAACTGCAGATATCACTAGCACTTTGAATTCGCGAATACAGAAAGTGTTCCTAGATAATATATCAACATAAGCTGATTCAACAAACATTCACTTTGTAGTAGCTGCGGGAGGAAAAATACTCTTACACAAGACGGATTCGTACACCTCCCAATACCTTAACAAAACACAATTTCTACCCATTATCACTGCTGGTTAGAGTACCGCACCATACCGTAATAGCAAAGAGGCACTCTCAAAAAATCCATGACGCCAAACGTTTGAAATTGTTCGCCTTTTTAGAATAATTTCCAGTTAATCCAACTATACGTGCAGACAATTTTATGACTCTTCCCACATTTAAAGTTAATCAATTTGAGTGTATCGTTAATATATCTGCACAAATCGAACCTGAAAAGCACTAGCACAGCAGCGAAGAAAGAGTGGAAGTTGTTGTTGCGATGAATATGTGTCGCATCGTCCAATGCAACCTTTCCAAAAACCTATGATAAAAATATTGTGTATTCCTATGATAAAGGTGTTTTCGAATATGAAATAATTCATGTACATATGTCATTCTCAACTCGGATACCACAGGTTCCCATCGAATGATACCTAACCGGTTAGCAGCGATATCACGAAAAAGGCTCTATCTTACGAGTAGTAGGTAAGAGGAGATTCAAAAACGACTTCGTTTTAACACTAAAAGACAATTAAGTTTGGTAGATTGCTCCCTTGTTTAGGCTACGTCAGATTCACATATAAGTTTCAGCACAGACAGATGTATAGGCATGTGTAGGTGTGCGTTTACTCGTGTTAATTCAAGCAGTATCCGACACATCGAGTCGAACAAAATCAGTAATATAGTGCCCTTGCAAAAAAAGGTGAGATCTACAATGCATATACAACCACTCTCTTATCAACTTGCTATCCGTCGTCAACAAGCTGTTGTTCATTTGAGTAATTTCTGGTAAGATAACGGAACATTAGACAAAGGTACAAAATACTCCTAATACAATTTCGAGCAGATTTCAGCTTGATGTATCACGTATAAACAACAAATTCTCCGACTTTTCTCCATTACATTACAATCTTTCATAAAACTATGCAGCAGCTTCAAATGTAAATTTCACCGTTATACCCGGAGATTATCATTTGTGAAAGAAAAGTGATTCAGAAAGAGTGTAGTCTTCTGACTAAACTATTTGTAGCCAGTTTTGGGAGCGTTGTGGAAAAAAACTGAAGTGAAAGATCGTTAGAGTGAAAATTGATGGTAAGCAGCTAAACTATCTCCTTGTTACTGGTATCCCATTTGTAAGAAAACGAGTTAATCAAAAGATAGTGTTGGTTAACTCCGCCACTGACTGCGACAATATTATGTTTTCTTTCAAATTTCTTGAGGACATATTCATAGGATATGAACTCGTTTTCTATATGTGATCTCCCTTTGCAGTGAAAAACGGGTATTTTCGGACATTGCTTGTAAGCTATTTGAGAAACCAACAAGATTCTTCTTCGGAATTCAAATCTGAAAACGATAAACTCAAGGAGCTTATTAGAGCATTAAAAAAGCACTAAACAGAAGAGATAATAATCGCCTTCCTGTCCCCTATTTGTACCCTGCCAGTTTACCTGCCTTAACTACGTCCCGAACTCCTTAATCGAAGAGAAGGTGACTGCATAAGCTCGGGTTTGGTTGATTTTACCTTTAATAGGGGTTAAGGGATGATTATATAGACAAGGTGCGCAAACTACTTTGTGGTTCTTAAACAAGACACTTAGTTAGTAAACCTAAAATCAAAGCAAACACTCCACTGGGCGCCAGAAATATATCGTAAAGATCCAGAAGTAGAAATTATCTTATTCTGACGGAAATACACTATGGTGCGCAAAACTTTTGAACTATCTTTGACGAAAACTAGGAAATCAGAGCTCAACTGCTAGAAGCAATACCTTGCTAGCGCATAATATTTCTAGGTGACAATTTGATGTCGGAAAGGAACATCATCTATTCACGTGAACTTTGTACAGTTGACGTCCACGGAAAAATATTCAGTGAGAAACTCACAAAAAGCGATGAGCGTATAATCGTTCTGTTTCCAACACAATTGGTTTTGTGGCTGGTCTGTTGAAGTTTTATAGGTAATTGGATGAATAAATTGCAGCGAACTTGATCTTACAACGCTCTCAGAAGGTAAGATAAGCCGTAATGTCAGTTTTAGTGATAAAATCGTGTAAGAAGAACCTCGTTTGTTCTGATAAAAAACAGCGAATTACTAATCGATGTCGAGGTTGATAGAAGTCGGTCCTGAGTACTACAGACCTCAAATCTGGTCATCAGACTTCTTTGAAAACGTCTTGAGAACAAATTATTTTTGGTTTCTTCGAAGGCTAAAAACCTACTAGAACTTGGCTAGGACTGCATTTGCACATGAAAGGGAAATTACTGGCATTTGCTCGCGTTAACTTAGTGGTCAAGGAAGAATCGAAGAAATAAAATTGATTATACAAAGGTGAATCTTGGGTGTCCTATCGCACGATAAGATGTAACACTTACTAGAATGAAGCATTATTATTCTACATGCAAACCTGCATTCCAATAACAGCATAGATGAAAAACAATAGCACAATGAGCAACGCGACATATGGAAGAGCCTGAAAGGATTTCTGATCTACAGGGTCCAACAATAAGTGGTCTTTGGATTCAGTGTGGTTCAAAAATGATAAGTGCTGTAAGTGCTGGGCATCGTAAGTGAAAACGCACTTGAAATGACTTCATAAACGTCCACAATAATGTTCGTATACCCTCGCCTCGAGACAACAGCTTTACGAGACGCATCACACGAAAAAGACGGAAAAAATTGATTGAGATTAGATTTGAGCCTGAAAATGAACCTTTGATTCTACACTAAGGTCAACTCTTTGAAATCAGTATTGAACAGAAAAAAAGACGATTTACGATCACCAGCTTTCGAAAAATGTTAGAGTATCTTATGTCGATACTAATTTATCAGTAGAAATTAACATATTTTCTCGCAAAAACAGCCAACTACTGCCATCAGCGAACCAATAAGGTTTTATTTTACTCAAAAAAATGTCTCATTCTAATTACTCATAAATTGCTTCATTTCTCTCGATAGTTTGTCGACTCGTCATGATTCATTGCATCCGAATATCTTGAAGTGCTATGTACGGAGGAATTCATTCTCTAATAGAAATCGCAATATTTAGAAGAGTTCCAGATTTTAATCAGAGCCCAGCAAAAATAAGAAGAACCAGGGATCATTGCTATCCTGCTAAAAAACACCTATTGAATGATCGAGAGAAACAAATTAGAATATTCTTGGCAAGGTTTTCGTGGAAACTCGCGAAAGACACCTTGTTTAACGTATCATTGAAAAAGGCTTAATCAGATTCCTCAGAATTTTTTCAAATCGTAACGACAAACTGATAGGCAAGCAAAGAAGTAGATAATTATCATAACAGAAAAAAAACGTAATGAGAATTTCGCAACAGAGCGATCTTTTCAATCAAATAATTTTGAACATGTTTCGATAAATACTTGAATACTTGAGTACCCAAACTCTGCTAAAATTGTGATGAGTGATGGCATGGATAATTTCAAAAAAGGCATTCTTTGATGACAAAGATCTGTATGCTTGAGAGGTTCTTTTCAGCTCAAAAATCAGTGTAAACGCAGATATATTTGTTCAAAGCTAAGAGACGCAGTTGTTGTTACATCACATGAGTGATGACAGATTGTGATACATTAGTAGCAAGATTTGTGCATGAAATAAAATCATACAGGGCGAAAATGTACGGAACTGTTTGACTTTATTATATCTAAATACTGAGAATAATTGAGGAAAATTTCAAGCCACTTACCACCAGGATTAAGCTTTCCATAAATGATGTCGATGAATGATCCAAGCACGATGATGAAATCAAACGCATTCCAACGATCACCGAAGTAGTTCTTTGGATTGAGGGCTGAAACGAATCTGTATTACGACTTTGTTTGGAGATGCTCAAACCCACTCCGTTCTGATTCTCAAAAGCGACAGTATAAATAGTTCAAATCATACGTGAAGTCCATCTCATCTTCTCAGCTCTTCGATTTATCTAATATTAAAAAACGTTTTCGATTGAGATAATGTGGTACTTTCCCTTATTCCACTTATAATTTGATAGAAAAATGTTCTAAGCGGTTGATATATACTCAAACTGTGAAAAACATAAACGCATCCTAGAACTAGTTCCCTTATTATTTTCACATGATCTGTCATCACATCTACTGTGTGGATCGCAGCATTTCTGACATTCAATACGTTTGTTTCCCCGCATTCATCGCCCCATAGGCCTTTCGAACACCTCACGTGTTATTTCAACTAGGGGCTGAACATTGCATCTTTCATCACAGTATCTGCCAAGTTGTGTCTCATTGAAATCTTGAAGATATCCGTATTAAGGTGTTTCCACGCGACGAAAGAGAGTGATGAGGAAGAGGGTCAAAAGATATCTTGCTTCTTGATAGCCGGCGTATCTACTCCCGATATATATGATAATTGGAAATGGAATGAATTATCAACTAATCAGCTGGAAAATTAACTCCTATATGTTCAGTGTTAGACAAATGGGCGACTGGAACTGTAGAAAAAACTCTGCAACTTTATACCGATCAGTTTTAGTGTTGTCGTGTTCAGAAATATCATTAGATCAAAGAGGGCTGAGCCCTTGGAATGAACCTCTCCATGCCGAAATTGTTCAGAGTCGCTACTCCTTACCATTCAAAATTGTACTTGCGATATTTTGCTCAGATTGCTTTACTCGAAAAATTCTAATTGTAGTATAGGGTTAACGTAATGGCACATCCTTTTCTATAAATGCGCCTGTACAATTCAACTCATTTTTAATAGCATTACAAAAGCTCAGTTAAGACTTTAAAAACCAACTAGTTACAAAACTCTTGTGATCATCGTTCTGCTGAACGGACTACGCATCCTTTGAAGGATGCATCAAACTTTCTTTGGTCTCGAATCTAATATGTCTATCGATCCCGGTTATGCAATGAAATGATGAATTTCGAGATGAATACTACCGTCACTGAATACTCAACAGCTTTTTTGTTGGGAGTGTTTCTCTTGAAAGATACTAAACATGTCGCGATAAAAACGACTAAGGGTGTCCAGTTTTGTTTGACTAAAAGTCAAGACAGGAACTCTGAAGTATCAGTTGAATCTCATTAAGACTGATTCAGAACTGGTATCGATATCAACAATCACTTCAAAACGAAAGCTGCACTACAGGTGTAGCCGATCAGAGTTTAGATATCAGAGAAAATTTGTGTCTCAGTTGTATGGATCCTAGCACTTCCTGGATTCCATTAGCTCCCTTGAATTCATCATCCATAAGATTCCTCGAAATTTCTCGCGTGTCGATTAGGCTGCTGCATTGAAATTTTTCGTCTATTCATGAATCTCGTTGGATGCTGGTCGAGTTAATTCTCTCTGAAGTAGGACTGCCGTGTCTATTTGAGTTGCATGGAATGAACTGTTTCCAAACAAATCTAGTATCAGTCTCGCGATTCCGGAATGAGGAAAGGCTTAGTAAACTTAAGAACTGGCGCACATACTCATATTCATGAAGAATGACAGGACTAAAAGTAATAGAAAATGCGGGTCGCTGTAGAAAAACAGAAATAAGAAGAAAATTGAACGCGTACCAATGATCTTGAAAAATGCCTCGAATGCAAAAACTCCTGTGAACACCAGATTGAGCACGTCGAGTACGTACTCAAATTTGTGTCCTGATGGGTAATGCTTACATGCCAATGACACCGTGTTGAGCACAATGATCAGGAAAATTACATACTCAAATGCCCGTGAGGTGACGAACCACCTGAAACAACACAATCCCATCTTTCAGAACAAAAACTTGCGTTTTAGCGTTGAGAAGAAGTAAGAATAAGGACTCTGTATTAACCTAAGCAGATATCTAGTCACAACATTGACTTAGGTCAGCTAACATTACGAGTATATAAGCGGCGTGCTAAAGCGATAGTGACCTGATATAATGCTGTAGTTTCAAATGTCACCCACCATACACGATACTGAAACCGATTTCTTGGTATATAACGGCGATGAGGTTTAGCCTTCAAAGCGAATTCGATGCATTTTCTCTGAAATAGGCTACTCTTTAGTGAAGAACACAAGCTTGAATGAATTTCTTTTTAGTTAACCGCTTCTAACGGTGGCATGAATTATTCAAATATACCCTTTGGTATACCAAAGTAATTAGCAAAACTTTTGCGTCAGGCGAGACTTGAACCCACATCTCACTCTATCGGGGAACGCGTGCTCTAACCGTTGCACTACTAACGCCATTTTGCACACCACCCTTTCTACGTTACAACCATCTAATTGTCAGCAGCTAACCGTCAACGGCCTGACCCGCGTAGTCGGTATCGACATTGAACCTCAGTTACGCTGACAGATAATAGGTTATAAAGATCAAATGGATTCCCTTTTATTCAACCGCTTCTAGCTGTAGCATGAATTTTACAAATATATCGTTTGGTGTAGTGTGATGTGCAAAACTTTTGCGTCAGCCGGGACTCGAACTCACATCTCACTCTATTCAGGAGCGCGTGCTCTCGCATAGAATGAGATATAGGTTCTATTCCGGTCTGACCCAAAAGTTTTGCATACTTTTTATTTACACCTGAAAACACAAGATTGTTTTGTTGCATTTAAATACAACGCACAAGAAGAGACTTTTGGAAGAGAACCATTACGTTTTACACAATCGCAGAATATCCAATAACTGCACACTTGTATTTGGTTGTTTGGAAATTCTGCATTGATTCCACTGCAAGTCATTTCCAACTGCTTATATTGCCATATAGACTTTTTTCCGTGTCATTTCTACTGAGTTGTTTATTTTGCTCAATGGAGGTGACGTCCCAAACTTCTTTTCAAGTACTGAAACTCAGCAAAAAAAAACGGCGTTTGAAAGTTTTTCTGCATTCTTCTCATCACAGGCTTTCCTCTCTATCTTAGAAGTCAATCATTAAAGGGGCTATTTCTACTGAACAGGATATCGCCATGTCTTTGTTGTACACATATAATGTAGTTCGATACATAGCATAATGAGATCGTGGAGAACCGGAGAGCGTGTGACGAAACTCCATCGTTAAAGTGCATACATAATCATAAAGATCGCTTTTAACAGAAGTTCTAAGCATTCCCAAAGCAAACATGCATCACTTTCGTCATACACTGTACAGAGTGTGGAAAGAATTTGTGTCAATTTATTTTGTTGAATTTTCCACTGATATGATTCTTCAATGCTGGTGATTTTATTGAATTCGTTATTTAATTTTGGTCAAGAATCTAGTTTGTTCATCCGTAAATTTTCAGTTGTGCTAATTATGCTTCGTAAAAATCAACATTTTGGAGTAGTCGACCTGCATAAGATGTCCGCACAAGTTTCTGCCGCATTCGTTCCAAGCGCGTGTTAAAGTTAAACCCACTCCACAATCGCCATAATCGACGTCAATTTTTCAAGGAGGGTTAGCAGAAGTCCACAGTAGCACAGACCACAGGCCACAGTCACTTTTAGGCCTCTGTGATGGTCTAAGCCGGCATTTGCACCACCGGAAAAACACCGTTGGTCTTCATAAACAGAAACGTCAAAATCAACGCTAACAGCTATCGTCAGCAAGTTTCACAGGGCGTACATAAGCCTTGGAGTGCACAACACTTTGGCGTCGACGGATTTATGCTTCAGCAGGACTGAGTTTTCGCGCATTCGGTCCGATATACGATTGCCATGTGTCAAAAATAGTTTCCAGTCTGTTAGTGCAGGAACAACTGGCCGTCGAATTAGCCTTATCTTATTCAACTGGATTACTCCGTGTGGTCCATACTGGAGGAAGAAGTCTCAGCTACTCGCCACAATAGCGCAGGCGCGCCTACAGCGGCTTTGACAAGCACTTGGATCGAAATTATGGTGGAACAAAGTGCGAGCATTTTGTGCATCTGAACTACTGCGATTCGTTGATTTTCAAGATCCATAACTTGAGCACAACGATCCATAACCTGAAAGTATACGAAGAAATAGAGCACATTCCAGGCCAAAATTGAACAAGGAATTCAATATGATTAATCATCAGTATGTCAAATAATCATTTTTGAGCCACGCATGTCCATCTTAACAGACCACATTACATGCGTGGCTCAAAAATGATTAATTGGCATATTGAAAGTTGAGCGGTGGTCTTGAAAAAACACTGGAAACGAAAGATTTGATATATTGAATATTCCAGCCAAGAGCAATCGAGCGATGCTAAAATTTACAAAATGAAAATTGGTACAACTTTATTGCACCCTGCATTTCATTAACCATTCTTATGCTCGCGACCTATTTTTGCTGAAGACATCTCCCCTTCCACAAAAAATGTTCTCTGACAACTTGAACACTTATGACCATCAACATTGTGTTTCAGTCACGGATTTATGCTCTCTAAATCAATCTCATTGACTGATGATTGCTAAATGCCACCGCTTACGGTTAGAACACAACTTAGAGAAAGACAGAGCGAGGACTTATAACTGCAGTTTACAATTTACGTGTTTCGTATGGACTGAACTTATAGGAATCCACAGGAAAAGTTCCATAGTTGTGACCCAAACGGCCTATTAAATTGTAAATCATGATCTTTCAAAGACAGTTAGTACCAGTTGTTCGTTCTGCAAAGAGAAGCTGTATGCTGTAGATCATGATTAGCTTGAGAGCCTGAGTGAATGCACATACAGATGACCTTCGGTAGCTTCGTATCTCGTATCTCGTATACCCGTATCTCGTAAATGAGAGAAAGCATCCGAAGTTTCGACCTGCGTCAACGATCGAAAATCAGAAGCGCCGTTGTGCACGCCAGGATATCGAAAATAAGGTGGACCGTATACGTGATGCGCTAGCAACGACAAACGATGGACGAGAGCCGTTACCGACTGGATTCCTCGAGACATCGAGCGCTCTACGGGAAGACCACCGACCCCGACCCCGACCCGTTGGTCCAATTTCTTCACGAAAAGACTAGAAGAAAGAAATGATGCCCAGCGAATCCCTAGAGCGAGGAGGACCCACTGGGCTACTCTTGCACGCGATAGGGAAAAATGGAAGTGTTGCCGGTACCCGCTTGAGTCATTCGGCGATCAACGGCACGACAAGTGATGCAGGTAACAGGTGATTTGCAAGTGAGACTGCAAAGCTTCTAGCCCCGTAGGGGACTCGAACCCCTGGCCGTTAGATTAAAAGTCTAACGCTCTACCAACTGAGCTAACGAGGCCCGCAACGTCGGACAAGTTTACAAGAAACACAACAGTACCATATGATACGATCAGTATATATTAATTGCCGCTATAGATTGCTGTAACACAAGCACCTCTGTCCACTGTGCTTGCTTCAGGCACTAAGTGTGGACGCTTTACTAAAGAGTCAAATCGAAGTAGATTTGGAACTCAATTTATCTGTTGGAACTTTGCATAATTTAACTGTATATTTTCTGAAAACTAGTCGTTCATCGGAAGCGTCTGAGTGGCCGTATGGAATGTTAGTCGAATGGAGCTAAACTATGGGAAAATACGCAAGTATGCTACAGAGAAGTAAAAATTTTTAGCGATCGTTAGTCCTTTCATTTCCTGAAAATAACAACAATAACGTTCGCATTTTCGGTTTGACCACTATTACTCTGGGCCTTCATTTAGCTCTTATCGGCTCTCTTTGAATATGTACATTGTGATTGATCTAATGATCCATACTTGCACTTATAGTTTACAGGTTTTAAACAAATGCACTTTCCCTAGATTAGATTTTCCTCTGATATACTTTGACACCAATTAGTATACATGTTCGTTCACTCAGCAAATCTTTCATGAGGCTTTTGATCACCATTTCACACACACCAATTCATTTCTGAATGGTCTCTGTCGACATACAGCTTCATAAAAGCAAGCGAAAATGTGTATAATCGCACACTTTTTTTTAACCTTATTAATCTGTCTTCATAGTGTTTTCTTTTTCATTGTGCGGACCCCAGTACTTCTAACATTCAATTCGTTTTATTCGTCTTCTTTTTGAACGCCTTAAAACACCGGTTGAGCGAGTCTCCTTGCGATCTTGAGTATAGCCTGGCTGTGGCGTTCCACAGGGCGTTGTTGTTGACCGCCGAAGAAGGTTGGGATGGAGCTGGGCACCACGCGCGCCGCGACGAGTATCACAACAACTCGGCCACGGCGCTCCCGAAGTGCATAATCTGGTTTCATAATTAGTATCCTATGTGAAGTGAACTGATAGAACGAGCCTGAGAGATAGGAGACTCTCAAAACAGTCGGCATAACAGATCTGTGGACTTCTTCCAATTTCTAATCACGAGTTCAATAGATAAAACGATCTTGTGATTCACTGAGGCGACTTTGACTATACGTCACGGTGAACAATGAAGTTAATTCCTCATATACTTCAGATTACAACAGGTTGCTGTAACTTGACAGCGAGTCCATAGTCCCACGGTTACTGGATGCGGCAGGGGTTTTTGTAATAGTAACAAGTAGAATCTTTGTGGATGGAGCATTGATCAAGGCAAAAAGCCAGGGAAGCGCCGGATGACTTTCGGAATGATTGCGTGGTAAAAATTTTCTGTTGTATGTTAGAATGGGTGCGGATGCGAACCTCTTCAGCTAAGTTGATAGGGCGTGGAACTTTCACTCCAACAGTTGGGAGTTCGAGTCCTTAACAAAGGCAAGCGTTTTGAAGTCTCATTTACAAATCGAAGGTAATTTATTGTGTATTGATTGTTCTACATGGTAGCATTGTTACCGATATGAAGTACGCACGACCTGTGGGCCTCGTTAGCTCAGCTGGTAGAGCGTTAGACTTTTAATCTAACGGTCAGGGGTTCGAGTCCCCTACGGGGCTGGCTATTTTGTAGTCTTGCTTGCTAGTGAAGGGCAGTTTAATTACCTTTCTCGACTATTTTTTGAGACCTCGTTCAAAACAAGGTATAATCTGATAATATGTTCGTCACATTACATGAGATCTGTTGTGGCACTGTAGTGCTAGGTTTACGTTTCGGATTTTCAGATGCCCTTAGTTTCAGCTAATCCCTTTGTGGGAGAGTATACCCCCTATTAGCCAAAAGCAATCGACTGTAAAACACTGCACGTCAAGGGAGTGATCTTATCACCTTGCACGTGCAATGTAATATGTTTGTCGTCGATTTGTTTGTATGTAGGGGTATATACCCCTACTAGGATTGGCTGGTACGAAAGTCGCCGTGCAACTGGGATGAAAGGCAGAAACGCACGTCTAACACTATATAAGTGCCATAACAGACCTCATAAAAGGCCTGAAATATGTCATCAAACAATTCAGTCATTCACAATCTTGTTACGTAATTGCACTGTGTTGGATGTGGATTTTGGCGTGACACGGGCCTCGGTGCGTGTCCCTTACGGAGCGAGTTTGTGATGTTTTTTTTCCATTTTTAAATGATCTATTCTGGGTTTATCGAAAGCATTAGAACAAGTCCTGTAGTTCTTTTACATTAGTCAGCTTATACGAGGTTGTAATTCTCCTTTAAAACCGATTGATTCAAATCGATGATCCACACTTATTCATCCCTGCATTGTACGTTTTTGTCGTCATGTCGAGCAGTGTTCCAGTCATGAATACACGAGTTGGCATGAATGCGAAGACTCACACTGCGAGGACGAACGACTGTGAACTGTTAAATGGGATCGTTCGGCTTGGAAGATGATGAAGACGTCAGAAGGTTAACCGATTAAACGATGTGAAATAATTTTTTGTGAGCTTAAGAATTCAAAGATTGATCCACATCGCAGATCATGATGTCTAGGACATCATAAATGGACTCTCACTGAACTGAAGTCAGCCAAAAGCTTTTCAATGTATTTGGTATCAGATACAGAGAACAAAACGAGAGCTGCAGTATTTTTCAACCAATCCAATTCTTATACTCGAGAAAAAAGGCTCTTAAATCTTTTTCTTCTCATCCTTCCAACAATTATTGGTTCCTACAGCTTAACGATTCTGATGCCTCCTCAAAATATCTTTTTGTCTGATTCAAAATCTAATCAGAAATATCAGCTATAAAATTCTACTCTCTTACGCAACAGATGATCAAAATGCATAGAAATGCTTCTCCATATTCAAGCAGTATTGGCCATCGGTCACATGAGAGAGTAGATTTAAAACGCATTTTGGACGACATGTATTAAGACCAATGCATTGGCGTGCGGTGAGGAATAGATTTGTCCCACGCACTCACTTTCAAAATTAAGTGTCGTACCGAACGCGTGAAAGTAAAGGAGGAAATACAAATTAAGAAACGTCGAAATAATCAACGTAAAAGGGCACCTAGGAAGAGCAATTCAGAAGAAGACATTGAAAGAGGTATGAATGCGTTGAAGAAAAAGGAACTTCAAGAAAAATGATTCAATAAAGAAAGACAAAGCGCAGAAAGATGAAAAATTGGAGCAATTGCGATGACCTCACCTGATTCTTGTCCAATTCGCAATTTTCATATTCACGTTCTCCTTCATTCTGGAAGGTGACGATAACAAAACCGACGAAGATGTTCATCATGAAGAAGGCTAGATACATAAGAGATACGAGTAAGCTTTGATGAGTTAGAGAAAATGGTGTAAACGAACAAGTTCCTAGAAGGTTTACCTATGACGATGATGAATGCTATGAAGAACAGAGCAACAGCTTGGCGACTGTTGTGTACAGGACCATGGTCTTCCTCGTTCGAGTTGATCGCCACGTAGAGCAAGCTAGATAAAATGGCACATGAAATTTCGACCTGATGTAAATCTTTCATAGGCAAACAACACGAAAAAGTTTCAAATTAGCTGAGTCAAATTTGAACAGGTCACACATGAATTTGGACGAATACCTAGAATAGTGATATAACAATTTGAATAAATGAGAACTAATGACATATTTCGAAACTCTATAATATTAAAGACAACTTTTGTTAGTTTTTATCTGAATAACAAATTGAGGGAATCTCATGGATTTCAATGCGAAAACCATGTATTATTAGGTTTAGCACAAAGTTCTGATAAATTTTTGAAAGTTCCATTTTTTGACATCTTTGTGCCGTTTTTTATTGGTAGTTGTGTATATATTTATCTGGTTCGGATATGAGATGTTTTGAGCTGATAGCTCTAGTGGTACACAGGCGCCTGTTTCGCCCTATTGGTACTCATCAATACCTCCCTCCCTCGGTTCAGTCGATCCCCTGAAGTAAAATAATCCTTTAAAGAAATCGACGCCAATCAAAAAATCACCCCAAGGCAGGTGATTATTGTGATTTATAATAATGTAATCAGGTAATTTGGAGGATTATTTTAGCTCAGGGGATCGGCTGAACCGATGTAGGGTGGTACTGATGAGCCCAGCTGGACGAAACAGGCGCGTATACCACTAGACCTATCAGCTCAAAACATATCATACCCTTATCAGATTATTTCATTTCGAGCGGATCTATAAAAGAAGTAGTCGATAGAAGAGGTTTATGTGGTTCATTGCTTCAAAATGCCTATTGAGCAGTATAATTTGCTCACTGATGAAGTGTGATGTGCAAAAACTTTGCATCAGGTGGGAATCGAGCCCAAATTTCATCCTATCCGGGGCGCGGGCTGAACCGTCACACTACCGACACGCGTTTGATACCACTCTTCATACGCTATAACACGTTATGTGTCAGCAGACAAAAGTCAACAGTCTAGCGGGTGCACTCGCTGTCGACATTGAATTCACCTATGCTGACAGATACTCGCTATCAATAATCAATCAGAATTCTTTTTATTTGATCGCCTTTAGCGGTGGTAAGATGCTATAGTATACCCAATGAGTATAATTTAATGTGTTGATCCACCATTATTGAAGGGATTAACAATTCTCAACGCAGTCGATGAGACTAATGAGAGTAGAGGTGCTGGTACGGCGAGAAATCGACTGTGGGCAGATGGTTTGAGCGATTCAAAGAAGGCACTTTTGATCTCGAAGACAAGCCTCGTCCTATCGTATACGCCCACGATGACCAAGGACAAGTTTGAAGAGTTGGATAGCATTGAAGTTCTTCTGCACCTCGCCTACAGGCCAGACGTTGCTCCATCCAATTATGGCTTCTTTCGATCAATCACTTTCTGGATCGCCGTCGATTCTAAACAAATAATGAAGTTGAAGAAGCATGTCAAGATTTCTTCGATCCGAAGGAGCCGGAATGGTAATTCGAGAAATTCCGAAACCTTGCAGAACGATGGCAGAAAGTCGGGGACAATGGTGGTCTATAATTTAAAGAATAATCAGTGTTGCTTTTGTTGTTCATTTGCGGATAAAAAAGGAACTTTTGTTTATTTCTTACAACTTTTCGCTCATCTGTATATTCAAATGCCCTATGAACCAGAAGATACAAATAGCGTCGGTACAATGTACAAAGATACAATGTACAAATTTTTTAATAACGCGCCCGTCAAACGTTCGACATTATGAGGGTGCTGCATGCATATTCGGCCTACGTAACAACTTGAGGAACACTGTGAAAATCCTTCGTTGTAACTATGCAGAAGTATAGCACATTATCTATCAAAACATAAATCTTTTTCTCTAACGATCACCATTCTTTTGAAGAACAGCACATCCGTATTTTCTCGCGCTCCATTCTCGTTGGTGTGTTTTTCATATGAGTTTAATCACTTATATTTCGAGTTTTGAGCTGTGGACAGATGGTCGGTTCGCAGACATTTTAGCCTTTTGGAGAGTGCGTTTACAGTATGCTGTTGCTATTTCAGGGCCTTTTCTGCTGAAAAAAGTTTTTATCGGACTTTTAACAGTGATTCTATAGCTCAAAAAAAACGACAATTTCGATATTGCACCTAAAGTCTGAAAAGGCCTTCGTAGTGCGCTGTAGCAGCGATAAGAAGATCAAGTTTTGCACCTGAGTTGTAAATGCACATGGAAGTTTTATATGCACCAAAAATATGGGAGGGTAGATAGGAAATTACGGAGTATCGAACCAACACGAAAAATCTATAATCTTCACCGAAACGGAGAAAAATCCCAATTGAACAACGAAAAATGCATAGAGCGCTGAGCACAGCTGTCAACTACCGTCTCCAAAGGGCAAGCTAATTCAATAATTATCTGAAACAAACTAACTCTGGCCATCCTTCAAATGTAGAGACGACGAATAACGACACCATTGCATCACCAACGTTATCGAAATTAAAATCATTGTTCGACCAAACCCGTTTCTTTGACACCGGCTTAGTGGGATCACCGTCTTCGTAGTGAATATATTCACCTCTAAAGGCCAAATGAGTGATAGGAGTCAAAAAATCTCCGAGTAAGCTAACCTGCATTCTGCTTCTGTCACTTTAGATAAGTCATTACATGAGAAAAACGTTCCTTTGAACAGCTGTACACCAATAATAGCGAACATAAACTGGAAACAGATTCTGAGATAATTGTTAGCGTATTTCTCTACAAATAGAACTGATATAAGAAGATCAAAAAAGTAACTTAAATCGCGCTAATGAAGAGATTATATGGAAGTGATCTACCTGTAACATAAATGTAACAAGCATAATATTTCCGATTGTTTTCACGGCGACGATCACACACTGTACGACGTGTTTCAGACCTTTGGCACGATTGATGGCACGAAGAGGACGAAGCACACGTAGCACTCTAAATTCCGAAATTTCTCAATGGAATGAAGAAAAGAATCTCTGCGTTTTTTGACAGAGCATATCCTCTTTGAGAACTTAATCGCATAATAACGAAGGAATGAAAAATATGAATACTGTTGTCCGAGCTGATTGCAAAACCTGGAAATTAGGAAGAAAAATACTTTTTGAAAAAATTCCTTCTAATGCCTTTCTGGGAGAAATTTGCACGTAATACAACTAACCGAAGAATCTTCACAACGGATATGGCATCGGATTTCAAAACGAAAGACACTAAAGACACGGCAACAACTAGAATGTCGAGCAGGTTGAAAGCATTTCGACAAAATGAACCTTTGTGAAACACTAGACCAAACACAACCACCTGAATAAGGCAATAATAACAACGAATCCTGAAATATCAGTGATATGAGCCACCTTTAGAGTAATTTCAACGGTGAAAACTGTGGTGAAGAAGTAGTCGAAGTAGTTGAGAACCTGGAAAAATAGTTTCAAAATCGTATGCGAGAATGTTTTGAGTCTTTTTGAGTTTAATATGTCAGTGGCTTATGTGCGTTCCTACAGTATCGAAAAAACAATCGATGGAAAGGCAATATCTATATGTTCGATAATGGCCGTAAGCTATTGAGTGAGAAAATGGTGAACACAGCGATTTAAGGTAGGCTTCACCGAAACACGTTTCTCCATCCCTAATATCAGTAGGGGTGACTAGTGGGGCTAGTGGTTCTGTAGAAGTGAGCGATAGTGCCTTGAAGCGTACTTAAGCCACTGACGTATCAACTTGGCAGGCTTGAAACAATATCACGAACTGTATATTCTGTTCATAGCGCAGTTTAAAAAAAAAACGTCGCTTAAAAGACAATATCAAATATCATTAGCTTACTGTACTATGAATAAGATGAAAAATTTTACCGTGTTTCGACTGGAATTTGCTTCAAGGGGATCTTCTGCAGCCAGCATTGCGGATGATACCAGAATGCAAACTAGAACGCTATTCGTGAAGTAGGAATGATTTACAATCTTGTTGCAGAATACCCTTAAAAAAAGGTCGGTACGCGCAAGAAACATCGAGAAAACGCACAGATAAAATAGCTTGTTACTCAGATGATAAACACCTTTCAATGAATGTAGCACATGCCAATCTGCTCTTGTGTATGTATGTAGGCTATGTATGTGTACATATGTGTGTGTGTGCGTGTGTGTGTGTGTATATGTATATGTGTATGTGTGTGTGTTGCGTGGATGTGTGAGTTTGCTTTGACAGCATAGAAGGGGCACAATGTTATAGCTAAGACATTTACGGTATATCTAACGGTTTATCCATTGTCTCATTGCAGAACAGAGTGTTTTTGGATGTTCAGTTGTCATCTATAACTTGGGGTTCACCCTTAACTAAAGCCGTTGAGAAAGTTTTAGCCGTTTTTTCGAAGTTAATCACATCGTATTTCCTTTGTGGTTACAGTTGGGCATAGGAGTGTTTCGGCGGTTTCGCCATCATCAGTGCCCTTTCTCGGCCACTTAACCACAGGTATGCTGGTAGGCATATTCTTGCCAATAGTTTACCATTTCAGTGCCCGTTCTCCGTATAAGGGGCGAGTTACCGAGAAAAGGCCCTGATGGTGGCGAAACGGCTAAAATGTGCGTATGCCGGACAGTTGCCCCAATGAAATATAATGTTGCAAACTTTGAAAAAGAGGCCAAAAACATCCTCAGAGACTATATATGAATATTTTCATTGAGGTTTTAGAAAACATTCAGATGAAGAACCTAACCGAGGTCTTCGCGGAGTTTTGGAGAGGATAAGGAAGGAGAACTGTGCTCAATCAGCAAATCACCAGTCAACGGGAAGCTGTGTCGGTGTGTCAACATCTTCTTGTGATTCATAAAGATGAGCCACTTTGAGGGCCAAATGATAAATACTGATGAACTTCGTCTACTTGTATAGATGTTAGTTAGTGTCTAAAGTACGCTGAGACCTTAAAACTTTCTCATCGTCACAACTTTACCGCCTTAAGACGAAAAATTAACGTATTAAACAGTAGAACAACTCTTAGACCCAGGAACGAATGGATAATTCCTACCTGAACGGATTGGTATGACTGAGTATAAACAACGATGACGCCTTCGGAATTGGTTTGTGAGGGGTGACCGTCGGCAGCTCGCTCATTCGACGTGGACGGGCGGTTACTATTTCCTCACCGGCCTCTTGTTCCTCCAGGTCCGTTCTAAATCATTGAACACAGTACTTCACTCTATAAGAATATCACTAGTATGAATGATCCATTACAATCTTTCTTGAACACGTTTGTCTTGGTTCATTGATAAGCTTACATGAGGTTTTCATGAATTATAATATTGAATGATAATGGAAAAAGCGGTTGTAGGGCAATCACTGCCAAGTGAGGCCGTTTGATCCAGGCTATAATGCTATAATACCTTCACTCAGTTCGACTTTAATGTGACAAGGAGATCTTACGCACTACAAAATATATTTTCTGTGAACGCTCGACAAATAACCGATGACAACGTTGAATACTCGTACTGAGAACAGGATATGTCCACTTTCTTAGTAGGTAAAAGAAAATCGAGTGACAGATAACCAAGTACCAAAGGGAATTTGGTGCCTCACTCTCTCTCTAGTTGGCTTCTACTATCTGAAGCTCATTACTAGTCTATAAGGATTCTAGTTCATCAAAATGAAGCCCCCGCACTAGAATTCACTTCACAAATCGAAACACTTTGTTAGTAATTCCTTCGAATGTACAATTCGAGCAACCGAAGAAAATGGATAAACAGTTATAATCACATCTATAAAATCAAATGCACCTCAGATACACAAGCCCCTCCAACTCTTCATACAAAGTTTCCTATAAGTACCCAAAGCCCATAATGGGTGATATAAATCACACGAAATTGTTATTTATAAGAAAATATAACTCTTAATTTTTATTTATGTATCACTTGAGAAACTTCGTTAATTTAGATAATGGTGAATTCGATTTACAGATCTTTGTTATTAGAATATAAACAATCATTTAACCAAGATGAGATATACTCTAAGCGAACAAATCTTTTTTTTTTTCGCGACCAGCGGTTCGAGCAATGCATAAAACGAGAGGATTTCTGGTAAGGAGGATATGATTTTGTTCACTAACGTGTCTCTTTGAGACAATTTTGTGACGTTGAAAAACCCAAAAAAGCTAACCAAATTGTGGTAATGCACACCGATGTTAATACGAATGTATGGCATATAACGGAGTAGGCATGTTGATTCCACCCCATTTTCTTATCGATGGTATTTAATGTCATTCAGCCATTTTGCTATAGTCGTTATCTTAACTAATAATTTTTCGAAATTCGAGAAGCGCAGTGGTATAAATCCCATTCATTAACACTTTCAAATTGATTCAATTCCTCCTTCCAGTCAATGAGGGCTTCAGCTCCACTAGGAGAAGGAAACTGCCACCACACTTGTCTGGGAGAAGCTTCGTCCATCTTACGAGGATAGAAGATTGCCGTGCGGAGCATCTGGTAATCCTTAGAGACATCCTTTAATGTAGGGAAAATCTACTAGATCGTATTTGCAGAACATTCATAAAGAGTGCCAAATTATGAAGAAGAAGGCCGAAATTCACAGAGATTTTTAGAAACCTCTGCAGATGATGTACACGCAAGGGTGATTTGAATCGTAGAAATGTTGAAATACGTAAAAGGTATAAGCCAGACCATGTGGAATAGAAAATGAGGAACTAATAGCTCTCATACTGTGGAGGATAAGCAGCATTGACTCGATAGCACGAGGTCACCGCGAGTCATTGTAAAGGCCAGATATGCATTGGATCACATCAAATGAAAACTTGAGACGAATGCATGGCGCATCGCTGAGGGATTGATCAACACCGAGAGCTTTAACTTTTATGCTTAATCCTTTTAAGCTATAGATGTAGCATCGGAAGTGGCTGAAAACTTAAACGCCTGATAATTTACATGGATACTTTTTAGAAGATTCCGTCTGTTAAGACATACAAACGCTAATGGTGAGGTGGATAGCAACTCAGCTAACGAAACACTACTGATGAGGGAGGGATTAGCATGTCTCTTTACGAAACAATTAAGTCATGTCGTTGGACCAACAGAGTGGCGCAAAGGTGGATGCTAATGAAAAGGATAATTTCATTCATTCGTATGAAGCCATCGGACAACGCTAATATTAATGCGACCATGAAATCAGACGTTTTGTTCTATAAAAAAGACATCGAAATTCAGGCATTAACTGGATTAAAAATCATCAATAGTTTTTTGCAAATTTATATTGGACCACGACAACGTTTCAAAAGAATGTACTCATCTCAAAGTCATTCGGTAAACTGTATACTATACGACTGTAAAGTTATTATCTCCAGATGAACTTAGATTGCCGAAAATTCAATATGTTCTACATATTAAGTTGCCCCGAAGATTTCTTTTGCATCTCGACACTTTGTTGATTCGATTGTTATTTATTTGAAAAAGTCGACTAGTCAACAATATAGGCAACATCATCATTATGATATGCAACCATTTGCTGGGCAAGAATTGAATGCTTTTTTTGCAGAAAAAATGAGGCTGGCACATAAAGAAGTCGGTGAGGTCACCTTTGAGCTGGTCGTATCTTTGATTTCTTTCACCCGCAGACAATATTCCATAGCGCGGAAGAAATGATAAGCCAAGGGGCAACATCAGGGCGATACGGTGGATATGGTGCCGTGATTCAGCCCTCTTTATCGAAGATGTGGCGAGTCGACTTTGCTATATGCGAGGTCAAGCGTGACGCTGAGTAGTTTCGAGAGCTTCTGTGGCACTGCTGCAGTCAGAAATTGTTCCCGTAGAAATCCGCGTTGACTGTCATCTTATTGCCAAGCAGTTCCCATGATAGCATGCTCTGTCAATTCCAGAAACCGAGAGCATAATTCTTCACGCACGGAACTTGGCCTTTGGTTGAGCAGGTAGGTCTTTGCCGTGAGCCAGTCAACAAGATTGACGCGCTTTGTCCTCGTAGTAGACTCAGAACTCATCTCCAATGATAATTAATTTGAGAGAGTCCTGCCTGCGCAGTTGCAGCAGAGGACTTTCGCAGATGGTCCCGTGTGCAATGCATCGTAGTCGGTCATTGAATGAGGTCTCCATCGGAATATCACTTTGCGAAATCCATTTCATTTAGATGGCAAGCGATGACATTACAGCCGTATTCAAGTGTTTAACTGAAACTACTAGAACATTTTCCGACATACCACAGTTGTTTAGCAAAAATTCAAATCATATGATAAAAACTGAATAAAATAGTAGTGCGAAGGAAATTATGCGACAACCCTACACATTGTATATAAGTATATATATGCGCGTTTGCAGCTTCCACCTAACGTATCTCAGAATGTACTAAACTTCAATTATGGGAGTAAAAACATGGTAACCCATATAAAGCACTTCCAACAATGTGCGAGTCTGACTATTCCCCGAGATGATAACCTAATTTTTTTGAGCTCACAAAAATTTATTTTCTTTTTTTTGTAGTATGACTGGACAATTGGATTGCTAGGTATTCCAAACACTTCAATTTCGAATTTTTTTTAGAACTCTTAATGAATTCCGAACTGAACAATTTTTTGAAGTAGATGAATAATGTATAAATGTTGTCAGCACTAAAGAAGTGACAGATCTAAGTTTTTTAAAATAAGTTAATCAGGTGTTAAACTACCGCATCATTCAGCCATCGAAGGGCTACCGGCAATTATCAAAAAATCAGCCTGTTTCGTATGCGCAACTATTTGAAAACGTCATAAATAGGATAGACAAAACAAGATTGAGAAAGAATGCCACTAAGCAAGTTTCGTTCTCGAAACCATCGTTTGCTGTTCATTTGTTTCACAGTGGAAACACATTGTAGATTAATTGAATAAAAAGTGGAAATATCTCGAAAAAACATGAGATTAGATGAGTTACTTTACTGCAGTCTCAAGTGTGATTAACTGTTCGCAAAAAAAAGTGAAGCGGTAGCAGCGCAAAATTTGTCTTCATTCTCGAGAATATTGAAAATTTATAAAAAAAGGAAGTAATCTTTATGAAAACGGCACCTGTCATCGCCATCATCGAATCCTTCGTCTTCCTCATCGTACTCCTCATCAACGTCTAATTCTGGAATGGAAGAATCTTTGGAGCTTCTCAATTTGCATGTTCTTCCGTAGTAGAGTTGTGACTCCTACGTTGTTTAGCATATGAAACTTGATAAGCGTTGCACTAATGAGTCGAAAGTGTTTTTGAAAGAATGTCACTTCATCAGATTTTTTCAATACACGGCTATAATCATAAGCAGTTGCATAGTCACTACGATTATTCAACACAGATACAACACGGTTATTCCATATCCACTGTCCGAAATCTCTTCGACTGTCAGGCGAATAAATGCTTGTCTTTGATTCTATTTTGATATCGCCGAAAAACTTGTGATATTCAAGCAAAAAAGCGTTAATCAACGAGATTTGGAGGAGGAATGTTTATCCTGCAACATAGGAGCTAATTTAGCTAGTTTCCAGAATTAAATCATCATTTAACATCACAACGCGTCAGTGATCATTACTATGGTGTCATGGAAGTCATGGACCCCGTTGCCCTCGGTTTTACTGTTCATTCATGAGGTTACGTAATTTTTGAGGTGGAACATTGTGAACACCAGGCACGACAATGGCTAGCAGCAGCTCCGTATGAGAATCACTGTAGAAATATTGGGCATCATTTTGAAAATCTTGTTTCATCAATTACATTTAGAAAAACTCTCTGTAGCAACAAAGTAATGATAAGGTTTAACACTGATATGAACAGCTATATGGGAGTTACCAATCTGGTGACTACATTTCAAGTAGGTCTTCGCATAGTCAGGCTTGTCGCATTAATGCATTAAGCATTATATGAAACGAAATCTCCAAGGCATCATCAAAGCAACGTGTGAATTTTCTAAGAGGTCAGAGCGCAAAAATTATTTTACAAGTGGAGGTTAAAACGTTTTCGAAACTCATTGTATAAGCGATTCTATATTAGCACATTCCGCCCGGTATGAGCATTATAGTATCAATACACGATTGAACCATTTTCTGAATGTCCTAACCAAATGGCCTCTATTTTTTGTCCAAAATTTTTTTCTAACCTATTTTCCTCTCTGGAAATCAAGCTACTGAAGAACTATTTTGAGAAACAAGTTCATGATGCTTTCTACTGGGTCTTACGTAGGATACGTGCTGAGATTAGTGCACATAGAAATTGCGCTCCATTCGAACGGAAACGTGTTGAGCGGAGTACGTGAATTAATGGAGGTTTTACTCCGATATGCTTTGTGCCTATTCCCTTGAAAGTCTTCAATTGGGAAAATGTTGCAAATTTTGTTTGCAACACTCAATACATCGCATTTATAATACAGTGAATGCTGGACTGGTCAAATATTGGTTATTTACTCCTAACAATACAGGGGAACGCCGTTTGGACAGAAAAGCTGAACAAACATTGATACACCGAATACGGTGCTTAATGAGATATCGAAAAACATTTTCGCAATGATACGATAATTTCAAATAGACGATCTTTGAGCTGTGTATAGTTATTACTGTGAAATATCGAGAAACGTGACAAAGTAGATATGTCGCGCACGATTAAATCAAATCATCATGGAGCATTTTTATAGGTCTTTTTTCTTAAATTTAACAGAAAAACGAACTGACCTTGTTGCTCTTCTTCTTTTTCGGCGTTCGTCAAACTATCAGCGTCTGCTAGGTTATCGACGGCGATGGCCAAGAAAACATTCAACAGAATATAATTACCTAGAATAAGCATCTCCGTAGAATCACATAAGAATCGAAGTTTTGTGTATTCTGAACTGCGTTACTGATGAGGAGCCGATGGAACTATATTTCTAGAAAAGTTGAGTTACTTTCAAAAGCTTCTTGAGTTGAGTTAATCCCAGAGAAAACGAAATCTTGACTAAATCTCTTCAGCGCATTCACAACACATCCAAAGCATTCTACTAAATCGAAAATCATCTAGAAATCAAATTTCCATCAAACTGAAAGCGGGGTTCGATTTTTCACGAATTTGTATTGATCGCTAATCCGTGATGTTCAGCGACACGCTGAATGCAGTGGAGTGTCTTATTGTAACAATTCCCATTTATTCAATCCCCACATTGCTCGAAATGGAGACCTTGATGAAAAAAAGAGAAGGAACAACTAGTGTTTTTCAACGAGGCTCATATCGGCAATCTCAAACTCTAAAATTAGCGGGATCTCAATCATCACGGCGCTGTAATGTCCACAGGAATGTGGGATTTGAAATAGGGCTAAAAAATTCCAAAATTCTGGTTTTTTTTCCCAATTTCCGGATCTCGGATTATAAAAATTTCTGGAAGGAAAGCCACATTCCGTATAAACAATGTTCACAACCATAAGATCAAACAGTATCACTTCTTCAATGTTATTGGCTTCTCGATTTTTTTACTCTTTGACAACCATGCGCACTGGTTTCGATATGTACGCTCGTGTACGTTTCGGACAGCATATCTTGTCCTCAATACATACGCTGCTTCCGGACAAATTTGACCGCACAAAGCTTTTGTGCTAGACTTTTTGTAGTCACTTGATAGCTCCTCGAACACATATCTTATACAGGAGCCAAACTACGGATAGGTATTTTCAATGGGCTATACCTGCAAAAAACCTTTCTCTGAAGGCGGAATGGTTTTGGTGGATACAAAAACATGAAGAGACACTAAAGCACAACTCAAATTTGCACAAAATCTTGAGGAAAACTAATGACACTTTGTTAGATATTGAACAAACTTTTTTTTCATCACACACAACAGTTGGATCACGCACTAGACGTGTTCAAAGACATCGGAGCATACACAGGTGATCATAGGTACGAATAGAAATCCGATGTGCCTGCCACGCGAAATTTGGAGTGGCCGTTTAACACCTAACGTGCCGTACGGACATTATAATATTCGTGGGTACGATAAGCCAGCCTGTCAATATCATTTTTTGAACCTCTTAGGCCTTTTGAAGGACCTTTTACCATCTTATGAAACGATCAATAAAAAGGGGTCATCAAAAATTAGTTCTCTGAGTCTTTATTCTTTAGCATTAGTGATTAAACTCTGATTCCAATGTAGTACTTTGATTGGTCGCTACGTTTAGCTCTTTATTATAAGTAGACGGAAACTAAATAAATTGTATCCCAAGCGTCAACAGCTAAAATCAAACGTCCTTGCAAAAATACCGGGAATTTTACTATGAGGAAAATAAACTAATTCATATGTGATCTCAGAAGAAAAAATGAGACTCAACACAAAATACGAAGCAAAAAAAGATATCATTAACAACAAACTAACCGCAAATGAAAAGCACAATGTAGTATATCGAGACGATAACACCGAGAGTTCCCACTCCACCGAATGATTCAATACCGTTATACATTACAGTGTTCCAGTCTTCACCAGTCAAGATCTGCATATAGATAGAATTTGCATGATCAATATATGGTGAAAAGGATTTCTGAAATAATTCTGTGTAATACGCCACATGGTAGAAGTGAACATGCTTACTTGGAAAACCGTTAGTAGTGCCTGAATGAATGTATCGAAATTCGCCCTCGGTTTTGGCTGTTGTGGGTTGAAGTTAAACTTTCCGCCGAACACCTTAAGGAAATAGAAATAAGGCTATTACGAAGTAAACATGAGGACACAAAATGAGGCGAAAAGCGAGGCTGCTGTCACCGCATATTCTTGAGATTTTCACTTTTTTCTACTCATCTAGCAATTTTCTCATTTATTTATTTTACATGTAATGCTATGAGATGATACGAGAAACCCTGATGCGGTTGCAAATCATAAAGGCTACTCCCCAACACGAACAGAAACACAGCTTACCTGCATTCCTAACAAGGCGAAAATGACGATGAACAGGAAAAGAAGCAGCAGCAGAGACATTATAGATCGAAGCGAATTCAATAGTGACGAAACGAGGTTTCGCAATGATGTCCAGTACCTGAAATTGGATATTTACCTTTCATGCAGCCATGCGCCAATCTCGTGTGTCTATTATGAGCATAGTCATCCTTGCTACTCGTCAAAATATCCATCCTCATCAAATCGATCAATATACCTTTCCAGTATCTTCGCGAAGAGTGCTGACCAGATGACCGGTTTTTATTTTTTATGAGCTCAACTTTCTATGGAAACTATTTCTTGACGGCTGAACCGATGGTATAAGATGTCTCCAAGGAAACCAAGTACCCCTCTAGTTTGACTTTTTCGCGGATATGATGGCGTCTCTGTTTTTTGGCCATTGACGTGGGCAGAACTTTGCATTTTCTCCTTTGCTTGGATAATATGGGATACTTTCAGGACCACGTTCTTGATTCTGCGTTGACATAAATATACCAGCTAACTGTGCAACCCGTATGTTGAAGTAGGAAGAGTGGAAAAGTGGAAAGATCACGAAACGAGTATTTGTTGGTCTTCCCCCGCATCTTCTATTTTCATATTAGTTCTCAAGAAAGCCGTTCGTTTCCTCCTTAACTTGGATGATATGCCGTTCATTATCTGGCATAGCAGTTGTTAAACAGAATCTATCAATGTATCTACTTATAGATGATCTATATGGTTATACGTTGCTCAGTGAGTCGTACCAGCCAGATCGCCTTTCTTACACATGCTGGCCGATGCATTCGCGCAACACAAGGACTTGGCAACCGAGAGATGTTTCCCATAGAATTTGGGGCAGTGCTCTGCATGAAAGCTATCCGCAGTTTAAACCGCAACAGAATCTTGGAAAAGAGTAACGGTCACAGCAGTTCCATTCGTCTATAGACGCTACTTGGAGCTCGCCTGCGACTTCCATTCCTCAAGGCTCTAGATTATCCCGGTCATAGCATACTGTAGTTCATGCCGTATATTGCCTATGTGTAAGGTCACTGCTCCCTACAATGCGTAGCTCCTCTCATTCACCTAGAGATCTAGGGTTCGGAACATCTTACACCTAGGCTCACATCTATTGCATCATTAGAAACTGTTAACATTGCGTTATATGTTGTGAGTGTTGTTTCTTTGAATGCAGTTGTGTTGTAACTGTTACTTGTTATAGATTGTTCGTTAAGACGATGAATAATGTTCGTTGCTCTTAGGAACAACAGTTTCCGTCATCCAACAAATAGTAAAAGACCCCCGTGGCAGGAATAAGCAATCAAGTCGAGTAAGCTATCCGGCACACAACACACACCTACTCGCAATAGACACCAAAGCCTAAGTACTCTAGTACAATCAGCAATAAAACTAAACTAATCCCAACTTTCTTCACTAAGAGCCAATACATTTTGACTTCTCAACTCTGACATTGAAGCATTGTAAGATGTTGTTTAAGATGTTCTACTGAGGACAGCATGACGATTGAAACCATTTCCACAAACAATCCTCCTATGATATGATTGAAGGAGAATCTTACCACATTAGTCGTCGAAATCGATTCAAAGTCAAATGAATTGAATGTGATATGAAAAGAATATATTGCAGAAAATCTAAAAAACTTACTTTGTGACTTTGAAAATTCTTAGAAGCCTCGCAGAACGAAGTACAGACACACCGAGAGGTTTCATCAGGCGAAGATATACCAGTACGAACTCGATTATGGAGCTAAATTAGACAACTGAAGCGTTTTGTTGAGTAAGCGCTGAGTTTTGAATATATGATAAGTTTGCAAAAAGAAATGAAAATTGCATAAAAGTAAAAAGAAACGCGAACAAAACGTCTTACCTGATAACAACGAAGCAATCGAAGCGATTGAATTGTGAGGTGGTGTAGGTGGTGAATCCAAGCGAGTACATTTTCAACAGCATTTCCATCGAGAAGAGAATCACAAAGAACAAGTTGGCCATAGCTGAATCAAATAGTTTTGACAATAAAAAATCGAAATTTATGTTCCATAAGGGAATAGTTAAGTGCGACGACCAAACCATTTATTGACGAATGTGTACATTTTCTATTAGGCAAAATACTTTTAACTGGCATTTAAAACCATTTTTGAGACCTTCAAGCATTTTTAAGGTTTTTTTTTCCCATTTTGCGAGCTGGACATTAGAACGGTGATCTGAAGGAAATATTCATCGTACCAGAAACGATTAATGGTTACTAAATCAATGTTGACTTCAATGTGATGACCAGTTCAGTTACGCTTTTAACTATTGATAGATGCTGGATGAACGACATTTATACAATTTGAAAAAAACCGCGAAACTTACTCTGGAAATCATCGAGCCATTCACTTTGCCCGTAGTGTTCTGAGGTAAGAACTAAGGTGTTGAGCAAAACAAGAAGTATAACCAGCCAGTAAAATGTTTGGCTTTTGACAAGACGACGACATGCCCGTCGACATCGACGATTGGTTTTCTCGAATCTGCAAGAGTCAAATGATAACGGAGTTCATGACGTTTGAAAAGGGTCAGATATCAGCCTATAGTGCCAGAAGTGCATTTAGAGCCCTTTGACATTTAGAAAAACGGTCAAGAATCATCCAATAAAAAAATTTTCATGAAGCGACTCTGCTACTTTTTGGATAATTTGCATCCCGTTTTTCCTTCCTATTTTTTCACAGACTGCCGCACTAAAATGAAGTTAAAATTCATTCACTTCGCATCATAAAGGTCCCTACGACAATTTCTAGAGTTTTTTCTATGGGCATAATGCAGGATGGAACAGTGACAAATGTACTCTTCATCTTACATTACTTCTGAATAAAAAGCTAATATTTGCACTCCAAGTTCTTGGCTCTTAAAAGTCAGCACATTTGCGAGAACGCCGAGCTTTCACTTTATGTGGCATATGTGATGTTCAACTCCGTCGCGCACAGTCTACATTGTACACAATGCATGAGGTCCAAGCTTCCCAACAAAAGATCTTTGTCTTTTGTGTTGCACAATTTTTACATTAGGAGAGACTGCGACGGAACTCCTGAACACAAACAAACGAGCAAACACTTCTCTGCTTTTTGTAGACTTAGAAGCGTGTAATTACTTTTTTCTCGATGACGTCTAACTCAAAATCTCTTGTTGAAAATATATCGATGCAATACAAACTCAACTGAAACTTTGTATAAGTAAAAAAATCTGGACAGCAGTGCTAGCAGCCAAAACGTACAGGAGAAGATAACGCCTAGTAACTCATGCAGTTTCTAATATACGAATCACACCTATTATTTGGAGTGTTTCTTGAGACCCCGCTCAAACTTCAGTATGCCTTATAGTTATTTTTTGAGCCGTGCAGGAGGCCTGTTTTGGGCGATCATACAGTGCAATACACGTGTTTCGGCCTTCCAGCCTCGTCAATTGCACGGTGCCTTTTGTTAGTCAATTCCTCGAGGATCTACCCCTACTATGCTGGAAGGCCGCAACACGTATTATTACACTCATAAGTGCCCATAAAAACTTCATGCATAGTTAACAAATAACTATAAGGCACACGAGTGATATATGATTTATGTGGTCATTGAGAAGTTTAGGAACTACAAGCAAAAAGAAGTCGTTGGAAAATTGCGCACAAAAGTACACCATATTGAGAAAACTTGGTAGAGGATCCCTATTCACCCAAAAGCCATTTTTTCCACTCATACTCACTGATATGTGTCACTGCTCAACAGCTCGTACCAGAAGAACATAAAATTTGACTATTCTGTCTTGTACTGCTGCATAAATTTCTCCTTACGTGCCCAACAACGCGATTTTTTAGTTACTACAAGATTGCAAAAACGATTGAGAATACTATTCCGTGATTAACCTTGTGGTCATTGATTTGCAAATCCCCTCGATTAGTTATTATTAGGTCTAATTGAGATGAACAGGTAGATTTTTAGATTATAAGAAGAGACGTGCACCTCTTTATTCGGCTCCGCCATTTCGACGGCCGTGTATCCTCAGCTCTTTCTTCACCTTCTTCATCGACTTCTTCACCAGTGGCTGAAAACTCAGGCATAAAATTTACTTCATGATGTCAGTAATTCACCAGGAGCTCTCAAATTGATCCCGGATCTTGTAAAACAGTGACAGACGATGCTATTACGTCGATGTAAAAGTAATTACGATTTATACATTGTTGACTTGTCGTTTGACATTCAAATGCATCAAAAAACCGAATTTACCTCATGACAAGAAATCTGAAACCTCAGTTACTCTTGCACTAACCTATTACCTATCCTTTAAGATAGCTTCACTAGAAAATGTTGTACTGATCTCATATTTTATAGTTCCAATTTTCAAAAATGTCCCCACTGCTCGAGGACGCAGCTCAAAAATTTCATACCACATTATAAAATCGGCTCTTTAGCAATAATCACATGCGTTTGATTTCCAAGATATGGCCAATCTATGAAGTATAGGTCGTTTTGTCAATTTTCGACACCTGCGTGGAAACCAGCTTCTCTTGAAATTGAGAAAGTCTTAATGTGATAAACCGCGACTTGACTTGATGTTTGGATTTGCCAACTTTTAACTGTATCGCGCGATCATCTATTGGGTTGTCCCGTAGTTCCTTTGGCACTGCTGTGTTAATCAGTTTTCTCCATTTCGAGCTGATTTTTTGCCAAAAAGCTGCGGTATGTTGGAGAATGTTCCAGTAGCTTTAGCCGGTGGCTGTAAAGCTATAAAAGCTACAAGCTACAAAGTCATTAAGGGGCTTTCCAGTGATATATCGGAGGACATCTCATATATTGATCGACCACCACCATTCTGCAATGTGTAATCATCTGCGAAGGTCTTCTGTTGCAACCGCAGAGGAAGAACTTTCTCGAGCTCTCACATTTTCCCAGGCAATCTTTACTGGAGATAAGTCCCAGGTTACTTGAAGAACGAAACGCAATACGTCTGCTGGCTGTTTCGGACAAAGACCTGCCAGGTTGACCCAAGCCCAAGTTCCATGCTCGAAAAATTATGCTCTCAGTCTTCTGGGATTGGCAAGTCATGTTTCTTGGGAACCACTCGACAACAAACAGATATGATGCTGCATGCAGATATGATATGCAGATAAGATGATTTATGGGAATCAACTCTGGAAGTTGACCGCAGAGAGGAGCGTCCAAAACCGCCTTTCTCGTCGATAACGCTCGACCTCAATTTCAAAGTCGACTTGCCACGTTTCAGAGAAACTGTGTTGGTCCAGGGTACCACGTCCACAGTATGTCCCTGATATTGCTCCATCGGATTATCATCTCTTCTGCGCCCTGAAGCAACCTGCGAAAGAAAGGATTCAAATACTACAGCCAGCTTAAAAGTGATCTAATCGACCTTTTTGATCGCTAACCTCTATCCCTTCGAGAGATAGCAACAAATAATTGCCTTTTTTATAATTGTAGATCATTAACCATGATGGCTATTACATTGCTAGCTGATTGAATTCTCCAAAAATAACAACTAAGTTGACAGTAGTGTTGAGAAAAGCGAAAGAAATTTGGGCAACCCAATACTCTGACGTATTCGCAGTGCCGTAACTCCCGGCGAATTTGCCTCCTGGAGTGTGTCATCATAGTCAGCGGAAGCAGCTAAATTTATCAAGATTTGGAGCAAACTAGGACTACGAGTACCTGTTGCAGTCGGCTCCTCTTCTTGCTCGTCGTTAACCGGATCAATGTCTTCGGCTTGTGTTATCCAATCCAAATAACCTGTGAAGTTTCATATATTCATATACTACGTCTAATCAAGCGGTATTTATACCTTTCAGATCCTCTTCAAGCTGCTGTTTCTCTCGAAACTTCTGAAAAAGACCGCGTGCTCTTGCTTTTTCTCGTTCCTTGGAAAACTCGCCAGATAGTACACCCAAAACGAGGTTTAACACGAAAAATGATCCTAAGATCACCAGGGTCACAAAATAGATCCATGGCCATTCGCGACCAACAGCATCGTTCACCTGAATGGATGAAGTTTGTTATGTGTCAGATTTTGAAGAACAAATCACGCCACACTACCTTTCTAGTGAATTTTAGGAGGAAAATTTTGTTGATATGGTCGATAAAAGCAATACCCCTAAGAAGTGGTTTAAGAATAATTTACCCAATACATGACGTCTGTCCAACCCTCCAAAGATACACACTGAAACACCGTGAGCATAGCTAATCCAAAGTTGTCGAAATTCGTGATGCCATTGTTGGGTCCTGAGATATTTAAAAGATGATTTAGAGAGCAAAACCGATAGATGTTTTCGCTTATGCAATTCTATGTATGATAAACTGTAGTTTTAAAAAACTCTGCTTATCAGTTTCTCTGCTGGATACGAGGGCTTGACACCGATTATGCTGATGAAAGTTGTGCAGGTATAAAAATGATAGATTCAAATCAAAACTCCGAACGCTCTTTTTTATACCGCTTATTTAGAGTGTTTTCTTAAGACCACACACAAAATTAAGTATATTTCATAATTATTATTTGAGCCATCATGTTATACGATCTATTATGGGCTCTTGTACAGTCCGATACACGTGTTTCGGCTGTGCAACTTCGTCAGTCGGGCAGGCCCTCCGCTTTTAGCTAGTCCTCTCTGGGGCCCCCACATCTCCTTATAGTAAAGTAAGCGACGACGAACAATTTACATAGTATGCTCATTCTTACGTCCTCTAGATCAAAGAGAATAGAATAGAAAGGTTGTATAACTCAGTTTGAGAGTGGCATTCGAATATTTGCTCAAGATTTCTAATATACAAGAACATTAAGTTGTAAATATTCCTGATAAGAAAATGTAAAATGTCATCTCGTGAAATACGCTGAGCACATTTTCGTCAACCAGTTGCACCCTCCACCTGCTCTTCCTATCCTATCCTTTAGAGATTCACTTATATTTTCAAAAAAGTATCATTTGAAAAGAACTGACAGAATGTCTTACCAGGCCATGATGTATTTGGTGAACACTCCCATTGCACACCCATTTCCATAAGAGTGTCTGATGGAATGCAATGAAAAGCTGACCCGACTGTACCACATGGAGTAGGATCCTTTTGTGCCAACTGTCCAGTTGCCGGATCCACACTGAAAGGACGTGCTAGAAATAACTCAAGTGTTTGTGGAAAACCATGGAACAATGGCAAGTATAGGTAATGATGGTCACAGCTCGCTGATTTGGAAAAATACTCGTGCGTAAGAGAAACTTTGGATCAATAATTAAGCAATGTTGTTCATGATAGCGCCGTGCAATAAAGAGGCTACACTTGTTAAAACTGAATGAAAGGTAGCACAACTTTCAGAAATTTCACTGATATTCGAACATCTAAAAATCTGATCAGCAAATTTCGCTTTTGAAAATTGGACCAAAAAACGAACCAGGTGGAGTGCAACTTTCCGCAGAACAGCTCCAACCCGATAATTGCGTAGATGAGAATCACGAAAAGCACTAACAAGGCGATATGTAACAGAGGTATCATAGCGCGGAGGATGGCGTTCAAAACGACTTGTAAACCTTGAAAAAAAAACGTAGAATGCTCTAAAACGACTTTAAAAGGTATGATGAAAGTCGAAATTTTGTCGTCACAGCTATCCTATCCAAGGTAACCTTTTCATCAGCTAAAGTTGAACTGATATAAGTATTTTTTCGAGCAAGTCTGAGAATATGAAAATTTAGAATGTTGCTTCACCTTGCTGAAAGCTTCTGAAGCTGACTTTCAACTTCAAATCGTTTTCATTAAGACTAAAAACGTTCACAATTTATTGAAAAGCGCATTTGCGAAACGGAAGTTTTGAATAACTTAGTCCACAAGAAGGATATGTCAACCTGAATATTTGGGTATCACAGCACAATGTGACAAATGTCAAACAGATCTTTCATGTATACATCACATTCACATTAATGATCGAGATGTTAAAGGTAGATTTACTCACTTGGCACGCCAGACACAAGTCGTAGTGGACGTAGAACACGGAATGCCCTTAGTGCCTTCACATCGAACCCCTGGATATTCATTCGAGACAGGATCGTACTGACAAGTCTGGAAAGATTGGGTTACGGGTCCAGGAGGTCACAGTACAAGAATGAATAAAACGAAAATATGATCGGTATTACGGTTTTGTTTTGCTTGATAAAGTTTGTAAGATCCATCGCTAGACAGCCTCAATGTTTCTGTTTCGTGAGTCCCAATACAAATAATATATTGAACTCTTCAAATAAGGACGTACCCAATAACAACGATAATGAAGTCGAGGATGTTCCATGCGTTCCTCAGATAGGCACCTGGATGACATATAAAACCGAGCGCGACCACTTTCAAGATGCACTCGATCGTAAACACGACAATAAATAGATATTCGATTTGCTCCTGAACAGCTACTTTTGAGAGCGAACCAAAGATTGTATTGTGATACATTACTGTACGAAATGGAAAAGCCTACCAGATCTAAACGGTTTAAGAGGCGACAAATGAGGATTCGACCTCTTTCGATAGACAAGAACTTTTTGAAAGAGTGTTAGTACTTATTCGAAAGTTTAAATCTTTGGCTACTGCGCTATGTGGCCGTTTTATGAATAGGTCCTTTTTCATAGTGCTGTAGAATTCAAAATGAAATAATGTTTCACAATGGCCGCGCAGTAGAAGTGTTACATTGCTGCAAGCAAGGAGAGCACGTGAACGTGTAGAGAAAATCTTTTACTATAGAAATCATACGTTTTATCAGGATTTTTTTTCGAAGAGGAGAAACAATTCCTAAATGGATAACAAAAATCGCATTTTGCATTTGATCCGTCTGAACACCATCGATCGATAATCGCGGCAATCGCCCATGCCCTCCACCTCGCAGCCCATGAATTCGCCAGAAAACACGTGCCCGCCTTCGCAAATCAATCTAATTTTCCCCGCTGTACTGAAGATAAGCGATGTTTCCAGAAAATAAGCACAGCATGGCCGCCGATGAATCTTACGCTACGAATGACTTACTGATAGTCTGAAGAAACAGTTCTGTCTTTCCAGAAAAACGCGTGTGTGGAACATAAATGTTTCCCTATTGGTGGAGCGTTATAAAAAGACCTTTTAAAAAACGGCACTGTAACGAAATAGCTAAAGGTTTGAGCTTTCGAATAATTACTCAAAGTGCAATGAAAAGTCTTTGGACAGCTATAGGGCTCGAATCTCTATTTGTCACCATATATAGGACTAGTACCATCTAACCTTCTTGCCATATAGTCTACACTGAAGTTATTACTATGTCTTGTTGATTTGGGTCGACGGCTTGCGGAAATTATCGATTATGCAAACATTGCCTTTCAGTTGCCTCTTTTTAGGACCTCGTTAGTAGAACTTCGGAATATTCTGAGAGACTGTTTCCAGCCTTTTCGAGGTTTAGTATATACTGAATTACGTGGTTAAACAGGTGAGGGTGGTGTTGCTACTTTACTCATTTTTCCCTACCTTTATCTGCAGAGTTTCATAGGCGTGTGGATACCAATTTGCAACTAAGCAATCTATCAGTGATGTTATCATGATGGTCTCGACGTTATAAAGTACTATCGATTATCAATAAATTATAATTCAACAACAGCATAACTAAATTTTTCGAAAAAAAAGCTCACGACCTTAAAGGCCTTAATTCTCTCAGCTCCCAGCAACTAAATGCTTGATCCTTAACCATTCCCGAAACGGTATTGGTATTTTATTCAAAATAGATTTCGTATCTGCTGTTGCTATTCAAGAAAGTGGTAACTTATACTAAGACGATAGGCCACTGTTTTTTTTTTTTTTTGATAGTACGACTCACAAAATGTGTTGAGCGCGTCAAACATAGACTAACACTTACATCGTTCTTTGAGCTCCACCTAATTCCGTAATGATTATGAATCTACAAGAATTTTCTTACAATCAACAGATTTGCGTCAGATCTTTAACTTCTGATTTTTTTTTTGTTTCTTCGGCATATGTGTGCCCCTGGCTATCGAATGGTATGATGTTTATCACTAATGCAAGGTTTCTTGAGCTCAGAAATAGCTCAAAGTTTACGTCCGGAATCATTGCTCTCTCCGTAGCAAATTAGTAGCAAGGTGCTAATCTCTACTAATTAATGATGATCTGTGAATGCATGGTGACGATATGAGGAGCCACAACTAACAAATCTCGGAACTCCAGAGAAAGTTTCCTGCTTGACTGGAAATAAACCAGCTTCAGTAGCATGTACTCTGGGTGCTCCCAACTACAATATCAATGACAATGTCGAAAGCGTCTTTGGATGGAGCAGTACAACACCAATCCACGAAAACTTTTCAAATCCACACTCGAAACCTCAAAACATTCCAGATGCTTAACAATCCATAGAGACTGCTTTCTGACCTGCACCCAGAACACTACAACTGTCTTGAGAGCTATTCTTTACGTTCTTTTTGAAGTCGCAGGTCGCATTTGTTTTTCTCATTCGTGGAGAAGATTTCTGCAACGAAATTTCTGCAACACAAACATCCTTGTCACCTTGACATACATGAAATCCACTCCATGTTTGGTCTATCTTGTCTTAGGCTTATTATCCTCATCAACTGACTCACAAATCTGTGGGTCCATAATACTGATGTAGTCAGTTATTACTTGAGGGTAGTTTATCACGGTAAAAAAGCCTATGATTTTTTTGACGCAGCGCCATAATTCTGTATCAGATCCGACCAAAGCATTCTCCCTAGGAAGATTCTACTCAGTATCAATTTTTAAGAGCAGTCATGGTATCACTAGACAAGGAACTTCTTACGAAAAGTAGCTTGGCTTGCAGTGGACATTCTGGCATCATTCAACAAAGTTGTTGTTACAAAAAAAAGAGACTTTAAACGAAATCCTTCCGTAAGACAGTACAAGTACTAAGGCAGATCTGATCGAGAACAACAATTCAAGCTGTTCTCCGAATGGCTTGTAATGCTGAAAGCATAAAGCTAAGCTGTAAGCTTAAATGACGCAGCTCATTTTCAGAAAAAAAGCGCTTACTACATATCCACCACCATACTGGATAAAGTGAAATATTATTACGCTTTAAATGGAAGGATAATGAAGCTATTTGAGAACGAGAATGATATGCGCATTAATAGAATATTTACGCCATATTATAGGGTATATTGAGAGTGTTCAATGAGTAAGGGTGTATGGAAGAAGTAACCAAGTATATAGATGAACGAGAGCAAAATGAAATACATTAAAGACTGCCAGAGAAGCCATCGAAACTAACGCACCTAATGCTACCTTTCAATCAACTATCTTGAGAACACGCCTAAAAATTTAATAATCCTATAAAATTTTTTGAGCCCTTCAGAGGTCTGGTAAAGGCATTTCCAACGGTAGACATAGGTTTCGGCTACCTCAAACGCCTAAACAGTACCACACGCCCTTAGGCTCACCTCTGCTACTGATATCAATCGCTGCTTGAAAAGTATCACTTTGAATCAAGTGAAAATATTACTTTATGCAGGCGTGCGAGACTATGTATACCATTAGAGCGTGCGAAACTATGTATACCACTAGAGCTACCATACGAAACCTCTCTGGAGGCTTTAAATATTCTATCAGATTATATTAAACTTTTGAGCGATTTCTCAGAATAATTAACTGAAAGGTATTGTTACATATGCTTCGTGACAGGCGCAAGCCATACAATCGACAATCAATTACTTTGAAAAAACGCAATATCAAGTGATCCTTCTACTTGACGTGAAGTGATACTTCTTCGGCGCCGCTACTGATAGGTAAAGAGGCGAGAAAGGCTTGCGGTACTGATGAGGCTTGCGAGAAAGCCGAGACGTGCGTCTGCCAGTATAGATGCCTTTACCTAATATGTAGGTTACCTAATAGACCTCTGAAAGGCTCAGAATATTCTGTTAGAATTTGAAACTGTGCGTTTACTTCATCAGATCAACAATATTGTCAATGTTTATTTTATCAACATGTGGATTACTAGCAGCTCAAACAGATCGAAAATTGTGTGCACACTTTGCAGAGCGTCTGAACGATGCTTTGCGAGATACAACTAGAAGGCTAAAAATCTAACAGAAATGTAGTTCACAGGTTTGAAAGATATCTCGTCTTCGAAATCCAACAAATTATTCATCCAAAAAGCGCGTTGGATCAAATCGTTGGTGTAGTGAGGCGATTAAAGGACGATTATGGCCAAAAGCTGTGTATTGGACTTCAAAGTGTTGTCTATGACAACCGCTCTAGGATAGCTAGCCGTCTGTGACTCAAAAATTAGACAAGAGCAGTTGAATATTGCAAAAAGGAATGAGAAACGTGCTAAGATACTGCTTATGGAAACGGGCCGTTGGATGATTAGCGTAACTGTTTGAATGAGGGCCACAACTATACAGCCGAAGAAGAAATATTTGAAATACGTCTGTTATGTCTCACACTTCGTTACAAAATCATTTTCGATTATCCACAACTATGGCACATTTTTCAGATTCGTATTCTTGACAATTGTATTTGACACTGGTGCCGTCGCCAACATCATTCATATCTCACAGAACAGTGGCTGCTCCGATCCTCACGCAACGCAAGTGTTTACACTTCGGTAGTGTGTGCCAGTTCTCACATACTTCTGTGGTGCTTAGCACTTTCCAGCCACTTGATTGTAAAACACACAGCCCTCAGAACCTCCTTAGCATCAGGGAAAATTCTCGGAAAAAATTCATGCCCTAGTCATGTCAAGTAACTCTGTTTAGACTGGTGTGCTCCAATGATTTTATTCCTTCATTCATATAAATTTCATTTCAAAAAATGTGCTTAGTCTCCCAATCATTTTAGAGCAGCTAGAACCGATATTTCCTCAAACAAACACAAAAAATGGACTTATATAAGTATACTGATCCTTGAAGTGAAAGATGATGTTCCGGAATCAAATGCACCGTAAGAATGATGAAAGGAAAAGAACTCACTAAAATAGTATTCTTTGAGTCTGAATCCTGAGCAGGGTATGGTTGATAGACGGCTAACGCTATACAATTGGCACATATCATCAATAATATAAGATACTCGAATGGCCTAAAATGACTGCATTTTGTTTTCTTTTCGTCTTATCCATGGTTCTCGTCAAGAAGGACTACGAAAACTGATTAGTAGATATCAAGCGCATTTCTAAATCTTAGCTACTTCGCACTCATCGTGCTCACTTAGACTATTGGAAAGAAAACTTCGACGGAAAAGATTTCTAGTTCTATATAAACGAAATCTGTCACCGCAAGCCACGGAAGCGATAGTTTGAAGACACTTCACGAACATGCTCGAAAAAATATATTTCGTCTTAGTCCGGATACCTACTGAGATTCCTCGGTATCCAAAAACGGTGTATTTCAAATCACAAAAAATTATGTCGCGTGTTTCTGTGAAGATTCCTTGCTATCCAGAAACACACATTATCTGGAGGACATACCTAGTGCTATGGCTGAATGAGTCCGGCAACTCACACAGGATCGCTTAATAGTTCTACTCCCAACCCCGTTCTTAGATCCTCATCTCATCGTTGTTGGCAATCCTCTTATGAGACTTGTCTGCGAATATAAAAACGCCGACTTAATAGATCGGCAGGCCTTCAATTCAATTATATAGACCAGATACGCATTTAACCACTTCTACGACGCTGTAAAGGTCGAACGCATGACACACTCCTCATAGATCCATCAACATCAAAAGCTTTCACACTTTACTGTAATCAATCATCGATGATACTGAACGCAGATAGGATCGATTTTACGTGGAGGACATATAATATAATATATATATATATATATATATGTTTATATATACATAAATATTTTAGATATATGTTCATATATATACACATATATATATATACATATATATGTTTATATATATATATATATATATATATATATATATATGTATCCTTATATTTCAAACATGCATCTCTTCATACATCAACAACGATATTTGTATTTGCATAGATCCGTTACGTTAACAACAATTATCTCTATGAATAAAAGAAGTCCATGGTAATAGAATATTAGGAGCTTTCGTACTCAGATGTTTTGCATCACATTCTACAGTTTCATAAAAGACGTAGCATATTTACTATGGTTGGAGGAAAGTTCTGGGGCACTTTGATAAGCATGAGATAACTATCATGGATATCATGGGAATATTAGTTTCTTATGTGGAGTTTTCCCACCGAAGGCCAGGATATTATTCGTCTTTCTTTTCACATTGATAGAAGCCTCTGCCACGTCCAACGATACAACCGAAGTTCGTGTTTTAGAGTGTCATTATTGGAGAAAGGGTTTTTTTTTTATTCGAAGTCGAATGATATTTCGACCAAATTCGAAATCTGGCGGATCGATGGCAGGAAGTCGTAGAAAATGATGGCTTTTATTTTGAAGAATAGTTATCGTCTTTGTTTGGAAATCATACATAAGTACTTTATTTTTTGTAAGTGCCTCAAAAATTTCTTTCCAACATCATATACTCACCTCCACTCCACTATAGCTATACAAATTTTCCTAAGTGGATTATTCAAAGAAAGACATAACAACGAACGCTCCGACCTGAAACACAGTGGTATAAACGAATAATTTCATTCATTCACACGGTGTCAGTTATTCAGCAATAAGAATACTCGATGACTTGGTAGCTAACTAGCTTAGAGAACACACTTTGTGATCTCATCTTCTGAGTAGGGTCTTTTTTTCAAAACAAAATCCTTTGCACGTAAACTTTTGGACAAAGGCTAGATAATAACAAAACGGTGTTAAAAAACTGAAATTATTACCACTTGTGCAGTATTTCACATCATGGACACATTCCGGACGGTGTGGAAACTATAGCTTCCATTTACGATTGTCTTCTTCAAATTAAGCCTCAAAAAATCTGTTTCTTCTGGCCCATAACTTCCCTTTCATCCCTTTTTTCCTTTGCGGTAACTAATATTAGAATGACTGCTTTAAAAATACCCCAGTGATTTCAAAGTTTCCTGGGTCCTACGGGTAGCAGACACTGATTTTGGTTAATATAATCATCGCTCTCCAATCGAACGGAAAAGCGTACAGTCCGAAATGTATTAAGCACAACTTTCAAGGTGCTCTCACCAAGTTCAGCTGTAATCTTGTTTGTTCAATTGCTTCGCGGCTTAATTATAAGATTCGATAAGAAATAAACGGACAGAAAACGATAGGTGGAGCTCAAGAACAAAATTTCATGTGGGTGACCAGTAACAATTGCTGCTAAAGATCTACAAGTCTAACGGTTATCTTTTCAACTAATGAAGTCTTCTATCATTTGAACTATTTGTAGAATGTTAGGACTACCACTAGTATTCAAACAAACTTTAGTCCATTCATATCGCCCAGAGTGTAATGAAAACAATGAAAGATCTACAAACCTCTCCACAACATTTGACTGTCGCAAAGGTTTTCTTTGCGGCGGCCGTTTTTTGGCGATGTCTTGACCGGAAGAAGCAGCCACTGCCGCCTGAAACCGAATCAGAACTCATGAAGACTACTCAAAATACGAATATCAATAATGAAACCCCAGCAAGAGAATAATCAAAGGCAAATTAAATAACTTCTCCGTTTATTTCACAAAAAACTACGTCGTGGAAAAAACCGCTGCTAAAACAGTAGGATTTTTCTAGCATTATTTACAAAAACTAGAAAATAGATGTTCACCTAGAACTTCGAAACTATATGTTATAACATACTAATAAACCAGTAGAAATAGCACCTGGAAAGAAATAATTTATTTATCTATTTATTCAATTATATGCATAACCCGTCATCGCATTTACTGTGCGGATCCCAACACCTCGTTCATTATTTCGTCTTCTCGCATTCATCCTACACAAGTCTTCGAACGTTACACGTGTTGCTTCAACTCGTGGTTGGAACTTTCACCTTCTTTGCAAATGCTTCAAAAAGTATTCGAGTCGATTCTCCTGTTAGCGTTAGATAGCCGAGCTAGGGCGATCCCACGTGAACTGCAAGAAAGCGTGTAGAGACGGATCATACCTTGCTTCTTCATGGACCCCATCACTAACCACACCGTTATGCACTCCCCTAGAAATCACCGGGGGAAAGTGGATTTGGCATGGAAATCGCCGAGGGAATCGAGGTCGAATAGAGCAAGAAAGGATAATTACAACAATTCAAAAGTTCGACTTTCTATAAACCTCGGTATAATCAATTGATATATGAAAATGGAGAAAACTTATCTTGATTAGCTGACGCGAAGTTGGTAAAGCAGTTGTAGAAATTCGGCTGACGTTTCGGCGACCCGCCTTCTTCAGAGCCTGGACGTATATAGTATTAGTCTATTTTAGTCTATTAGACGAAATAGACTAATACTATATACGTCCAGGCTCTGAAGAAGGCGGGTCGCCGAAACGTCAGCCGAATTTCTACAACTGCTTTACCAACTTCGCGTCAGCTAATCAAGATAAGTTTTCTCCATTTTCATATATCAAAGGATAATTAGTGAGCATAACATTTCGCTTGATGTTGTTACACATACTTATAAGATCACAACTATTGCCACAAAGAAGTTTTTTTACGAAAAATACGATTTGGCACCATAGGTTTAGATGGTGTCACAGTGTTACAATCAGAAAACCTTCCAACCAGAGTGTTGGGAGCAAATGACTCCTGCTGGCACACCTCGCCTCGTCACAACTCACTCGATAGCAAGAATCAGTCTCTGCAGACGATTTACAGAACTGGACATGAACAAACAGCATTTTGGCTTATTCGGGAGACCGTACCAAATGCTCACTGAGATGAGACATGAAGTATTCATGAATTGTAGCTGGCTTACTCTAAGTTAGCAATAAAGAGGATGCTCGGTAGCATTGGAGTAAATGCTATTCTTTCAGCTGCACTTGATCGAATAGTGAAAACTGGGAGTATTGAAACACTCGCCCTTTTAAAACTTTTCATGTCGGGTTTATGCTGATATTCCAAAATAGCGCTGAAGAAAGAGGTCTACGGCTCACCTAGGGGAAGTTGCTTGTACCTGTGTAATACTTGATGAATTAGCTATTGTGTAAATAGCGAGGCACCCTGATGGATGGAAAAGCTTCTGATAACCTCTGTTTTACATATAGCTCTTTAATTTACTGCTAGTGCAGTAGTATGATGCTGAGTTATTCATCCAGAAGACTGAGGTGGTACGCAAAAATTCAATCTCAGGCGTGAGTTCAACGCGCGTCTCATTCTTACCGGGGCGTGTGCGACCACTACACAACCAAGACTTTATGTAAATAAAGTAGTCGATAAGATCCAAGATTTCATTTGCGAAAAATACGCTTAGGTAGAGATACTTCACTGAAAGTCTAAAAAATGATTACATTTCAGAGTATGTTTGCTTAACACTTTTTGACTGAACGTTATGTTTCATCCACACTGCGAAACACCTGCATGTGCAAATGTTTTCTTTCAATTTACTTTCGCACAGGCGTACTGTTGTACGATAATGATCAAGTTCATAGATAATAGTCGTAGGGGTAAAGAAAATGTGAAAAAATTACCAGTAGTAGTCAGAATGGGTAAGGAATAACTGAATAGAGATGTTTTGTTACTAAGAAATGCTCCCTTTCTCTTATTGATTATCGAATACATGTGTAGTTCGTTTGCATGGTCGCTTACAGCCTAATCATATCTGAGGTACGTTTCCGTATGTTTGAATGCGAAGTACGGAGATGAGTTCATCTCAGCTGTGTCAGCCAAGCTAGGGCTAAGTTGAGCAATTTTTACGGAACACTTTATTGAAAAGACCCATGCCCTTGCTAGGAACAATGAGAAATGAGTCATGTTGTGAATGTGGTGCCATTCATGTTCGCTAGCATAATAGTGGCACTATGGACACTATAGTGTTCTCGTTTCATTGAATAGCATTATCAAAGAAGTTGTCACCCAAGTGCAATGACTTAAGAAAATTTTAGCATCATACAACAACCGCAGACGTTAACAACGCATTCGTGGAAAGTATGGTACCAGGCTCTCACTCGTTCTGCTACTTTAATATTATCATCGTTTAGAACGAAAACGGAAAAAAAAAACACTTTGCGAGTTCCGAAAAATCGGAAATTCAGAGGAAGGAAAGAAACTTGCATGTGTTGGAAAGTTAAGTAGATTTGAAATATTTCATGCCAATCAATAAACTTTAGCTGAATCGAAATGGGTTTTTTCATAGCTGATAAGCCTTGTTAAAACTCGCCACATATGAGCTGAAATCGAATTTCATCGTGAATTATCTATATCATCGCACTACAGCGTATAACATTCTTAACATTTTTGTGATCATGAAGAACGAATAGTTTCAATATAGAGAAAAAAATTAGAGCTAGAAAGGCACAACGCTACGTATGACAATCCCAAGAAGAAAAAAGGGTTAATCTCAGAGCAAATTAGAGCGGGAGCGATCAGATACTGATTGCTTCTGTATGGCGATAGTTTTAAAGTTCCTCGAGAGATCTCGGTAAGCCACCTATGAGCCGCTTCGAATCATTCGGACATGCCAACCCATGCACCTTACGAGAAACAAAGAGATTAAGAGTATAGTATAAACTGTGTATTACCTCTTACGTCAATCAAGCAGGCAAACACAGCAAAACTGAGGATTCCGTTATGATAGTGAAGAAGGAGACGTTAGCCGCGTGTATGCTAAGATTATTTCTTGAGAAGGATAATATGATGTGACGACTACGTGAAAAAAATTACTGAGGCAGGAAGAACAATACATCAGCAAAGCTAAAGGAAAAGGGAAGATCTTTTACTTGAAGAGGATGAAACATCAACAAAACCGTATATCATTTGATATAACAAAAAATTGATTTTGAAACTACTAGTATATGGCTGCTGAAAAGTAATATGACGGTCACATCAACTAGCTAACATCAGTATGAAACGCGAATTTCAAACGAGAAGCTAAAAGTGTCCTCTTTCTTAAGGTCGATCTTCGACAATAGAATTATTCAATTATACCCTTTAATGCAGAGCAATGTGCAAAACTTTCGTGTCAGGCGGGACTCGAACCCACACCTCACTCTATCCGGGAGCGCGTGTCCTAAGTCGTTCCACTGCTGACGCTCATTTTTGCACACATCTATGGTGTGTGTGAAGAGTGATGGGCAAAAATGGGCGTAGTAACGCAACGAATTAAAGCACGCGCTCCCGGACAGAGTAAGATGTGGGTTCGAGTCCCGACTGACGCGACAGTTTTGCGCCATCAATGGGTATACATGAAAATTCATACCGGCGCTGGAAGCGGTTAACTATAAGAATTTCATCTGATCATCAATAGAATTATTGAGGACGCTTAAAAATACATTTTTATTGACATAAAATCACCAAAGATAATTCATCAACGTGAGCACATGGGTCTCAGAATCCGTTGACTGGACTACATCCAGATTGGATGGTATGCTATCGCTTTGAATGGTTCTCGGATGGCCATAGGTGTGATAAATAAGGCTCATAAGGAACAGTTTGATTGCTCACTCTTTTAAGTTCTATTTGAAGCCAAAGTTTTGCCATTTAGCTGAATTAGTCTTTTTATCAAAGCAGCAGACGCACCCGTTGGTGCAGTTTGAAGTTTTTTCATTAAGTCGTCTCTGTTGTAAAGGTTCAGCTTGCAAGAGCTATAGTGAATCGTTCCATCTGCTTAGAACGATGAAAAATGCCATTAATTCTCAAGACCAACTATCTATTAACCTCGGCATGCTTCAGTAACTCCTTATTTTTTTCTCAAGTCAGACGATACGAGGTGTTGTGATAATCATTATTCAAACAGCTGACGTTTCGGCAGTCTCGCCTTCTTCAGAGCCTGGAAGGAAAGGCTCCTTGTTTAAATTAAGTTAAAGTGAAAATATAAATAAAGTAAAGCATATAAAGTTATTTGAATAAAGACTGCTATAACATCTCGTGACTGACTTAAGAAGAAAATAAAGAATTATTTTTAACCTCTTCTACAAAAATTGGGATTCAAAAAGTATGCTGGTGTTTCAATGCAAATCAGTTGTTGCAAAAAGTTTAGTCTGCTCTGGCACAGAATACATTTTTAGCCGTACTTTACTTGGATTAAAAAAAAAAACGATTTCGTTCCAAGAAGAATGAATTGCTGTGCGCAGAGCAACTTGGAAGCGACGCGCTACTTTCGTCATTTAATTAAGGTTTTCGCTCCGTTCTTGAGAGAAAAAAAAAATCAAGTTTCTCATCTTGATTTGAGGCTCGACGATTTCCTCTACACGCTCATATGCCTATGGCGCATATAAAACTCTTATGAGGTAAGAAAAGCGCTCGTCCACTGCACAACCATGCTACTTTTGACGTTTTGATCAATTGTAATTACTTGTACAGAAGATATTACGATGCGAGTTTTTGAATTTTGATAGTCTCATGTTTCATACAGCACTCGCAAGCTTTCATTGTGAGAAAAATTAGAAATTGATGATTACTTCGCTAGAAATGCTGCTGCACACTTCATGCAATATCACTTCGCCTATGCTCTATATAAATTTTTTTTATATATTAATGTATTCAGGAGCTGGAACTTTCATCAAATCATAAAACAGACTTTGCTCTATCTTTCTGTAGCTATTAAGCTTATGTATATCCACTTATTCCATAGTTGTACATGAATTATCATGGCGACTCCTGACAGAGATACACGCAGCTACTTGCTCCACTTTATTCCTTCTCGTTGAACGTCCTTGCTGTGATCCTTTATCTCGTCCTAATCCCACCTCTCCAGATGACTTCGATGACGCCATATGCAGCCGATTGCGGTCACCGATCAGCACATCAGAGACCTTGTGCTGCGTTGATATTGATGTTTAAATTGAATGTCTCAGGATGCACAATTTGCTAATTGTAAAAAACTACAGTTTCCATGCAAGATAGGTAAATTATTAGTCGGTGCTGATTTCAGGACAAACTGTTGCTAATACTCGCTGATTGCATGTTGCTGAATGCTGAGTAGATTATTCAAGTAAAAGGTTCACCAGTAGAGTAAAATGCAGCCCAAGAATATGCAATTTTTTCTAAAGTACACTCGAAAATGATGAATGCGTGCCCGTTCCATTCTTTCTTCTGCTACTAACTGATTGGTACACGCCGTTCTTAAAGAGTTAGAGAGTCGAAGAACGACAGCTTCGCGCCACGTTCTTCTCAAGATGTAAACTTTAACCCATTCACGACCACTTGCACAGATTTTGGCAGGCACGGTACGATAATTACAGCCCTTTCAAATCTTTCTTGGGCCTCTTGATTTCTTTTTGGGCTCCTTTCCTATTTTTTGAACGAGGTGTATATCGACGATTTGAAAAGAATTAGTTTACTGCATTTATACTGATTACTTATACATACTGATTTTAATATAGCGACCAGTCACGCTGTGATTGCTTAGCTGTGGAAGCGTCAAAATCTTCGACCACGTGAAAAACATTTGAGATAAATTTGCGTTATTGAACGAAGGTCGAGAGGGTAATGTATTCACCATACGATATCACGTATGCGAGGAAAGGATTCTGTTATTCCAAGATATGCCGAAGACCAAAGATCTGACATATTGAGATGTGGGTGTTAAGTCGAACACGCTATGTGTCTTTACGACAGCCAAGAGTCCCATGCGACTAGATCCCATAGGATTCAAGCGCGCGATAGGAAGGCCTGACGATCTATGTCAGAAGAGGCTAGAGGAAAAACATGTGCTCTTTGAGTTACTAGATAGAGTAGAAAGCTACTGCACTACTACGGGCAAAGGAGGCAAGCGAAAATTTCATCAGCTCGTATAATTCTACGATTTATGGAAAGACAGATGGCACATCACAAAAACCTTGATCTGGATGCAAAACACAATAGAAGAGTCTTCATGAAGATATAGGGCGAAATTCACTCTTCAAAGTAAAATATGATGCAGTGATAAATTCAAAAATGATATATGGCACTTAATATGAGGATATACGGATGGTTTATGAGAAGAGAGAAATAAATGAAATGAATAATTGCATTGAATTGAAAGAAGCAAGAGCTGTTTCATACGTTAACCCATCCACAACAACCCATCACAGCATTGCTTCTCATCGTTTTGAAATCAGTACTGATTTAGTAATCAGTAGTCACTTTTGGGAGGCGAACAAATTTTCTTGGCATTCTAGATCTATTCTTCTGTTCACAAAGTGGGAAAAGGGCCTAAAAAGTGCTCAGGGAGCTTTGAATAGATATATTTGAGAAGCCGATTGAAAGAGAAGCTAGTAAACGAAAAGTACATATTCCAAAGGTCAAAGTCTAGTATATGCTGGAAAATCAAGAGAAATGATAAACTAATTCTAAACTTGGCTCATTGACTACAAAAATTGATCGTTTAATTCCAATTGATTCTCAGCTATGGCAAACTTATTCCTTTATTTATACCAACCAGAATTTTCTTCCTCAGTGATATCACAGTATTAACATCAACGGCATGGAGTTGGAGAAATTTTCAAATACACAAAGGGATAAACTTCCACTTTTTTTCGTTTACTAGTGAGTTATACTAAAAGGTACTACTAACTTTGTGATTACTTTGGAGAGTCGAGGGCACTCAAATGTTAGCAGAACGAAAGCATAGTGAAAGCTGAGTAATCTGCAAAGTTATTGACTATTGAAGCCGAGGTCAAGTAAAATACGATCTACAAAAAAGTTACTGTTTCCGCTCCTTTTCGTCTTTCTTTTCTAGTTGCCAGACTTGCTGCAACCACACTGTACTCTGACTGATCATTGTTACTTTGTAATAATGATTGGCAGTGTCGTATGGCCGCGAGACATGCGATGAAATGCAAAGCGAAAAGCGAGGGAGGGAGTGTAGCGGATTGTAATGAGGGAGTATTAATGTGCATAGCAGGATATCAGTATGATTGTGAACAAAAAGTGAATTTCAAGCAAGGTAGATCTTTACGGAATGATCACAACTGTCACTGTGATTTATCGGTCTATCGGTATATATATACATATATATATATATATATATATATATATTATATATATATACATATATAAATAAAGAAAATGGCTTTACCAATCAAAATTTTGCACATCAGTACTGTAGTAAAGGTGCAAACATCAACGATGCACTCGAGGACACTATCGTGTCCTACTGGACAAAATTCGGCCAGTTAAGTTAGTCCCTTGTTTGAAATCCGATCCACCATGGGAGGACAGAAGAAATTTCTATAGGTTTGAAAAGCAGGCTACCATCATAAAGAAATAAAAACACTTGTTTACAAAAATTTTCAGCTTCAACTAAATTCTGCTTCATTAAATAAAACTCACTATAGACCGAGATGTTTTTGATTGAAGCTGAAAAATATGGATTAATCACAAGCTTGAATTACATTGACATTTATTGTCGTAGGTGTGTTAATGGTATAATAATATTCAAATTTTCAGGAAGTGATTCTTGGCAAGATCGATAGTTAGCGAGTTTTCAGTCATCTAACGGTCATCGTTAATCCGTCCACCAATACTCACCCGTCTCAAGGTAATCACGTTTGCGAAGTTGATCTCTAAGTTCTTGAAAAGATAGGAGTATATTTGTGGCATATAAAATGATCTTTCCAGAATCACTGAAAGTTTCCATTGGCCAACTCTATGTTCCCTGAAAATGGGAAACGAAGGTGAGTCCAGCTTTTCTTGATTTCCGAGCACAATCGATGGGAGACTGGTCGATTATATGAACGAAATTGTTGAGGTTTTTTCACATTGCTCGACCTCAAGTGTCACAAATCGTTGTCGAGGCATAGCAGCACACGTGCAATCAACACATCGTATTGTAACTACTCGTTTACAGAGTCCCTTGCTGCTTGAAACTCATTGTTTCGAGGCAGGATGTGAACAGGAATGCCAAGTGGGCAAGCCGCCACTACTGTGATTAGGCTTCTACCGCTCGCTGGTCAAGTGTATCCCACTGTCGCTAATATTTGTACAATACAACATTGGCATCTTTCTCAAGGACAGAAAAAAAAACACTCAATTCCGCTATAGATGATAGTGGTACGGAGCGCCAACAATACACTTCTATTGTTACTGGCGTTCGAATTTTACAAACGCGTACGAATTTTCCTGATCATTGGAATATTACTTTATAGCAGCAAGATGTTCTTTGGCGCCTGTTACGTCAAGCAAGGTGATTCATTCCGGTGTTGTCAGGCATGTTGAAAACAAGCTGAAATTTACAGAAACTTCGCAAAATTCCACTGTTCTGAAAGCAATGAAGACAGATACTCTTGAGACGGGATGTCTTTCTCCGATTCGCAATTGTTAATGAGAGTCTGGTGACGTGGTGGCGGGTAGAGAGTCTTAGCATGGTTCTCTTCAGACTCCAATGGATACTAAGTCAAGCAACAATATTCAATAAATGAGATCTGGATTGGTTTCCATGGGCCTTCGAATCAAGTTCTAAGCTGTCCCAGAAGAACTTTGAAGGACTGAATTTTTACAGAAAATTTCCATTCTCAGCATTTTGATACTAATGAGAACTCAGAGTTCTTCGTTTGTAAGAATGATATTACTGGAAGAGCCATATGTGCAATCTCACGTCTTTCAGCTCTTGGCAGACACAGCTGTCAGAGATGGAGTGAAGCTCGCAACAGTCTTTACACTGCCCTCGTCGTTCGGAATTGATTGGATGCTCAAAGTGGCCAATAAGTCGTAGCAATAGCAAATGCTCATGATGAGATTAAATCAAGTGCATGAGAACCTTTGATAACCGTTACACGTCAGTTTGCATATCAATGTTTCAACAGAGTCACAGCAATGGTCGCCATCCGACATTTAATAACCTCAGACTTTTTCTTTGCAACGAAATTGCAGTGACGTATTTTTCAATCAAGACAAGATGAAATGATGCAAGCAGGCTAATTAATGAACGACAGAAAAACATTAATGTCGCTATACTATCCGATGGAGTTATTTTTCATTTGCATGGGCTCATAGAAAAATTCTGTTTCACAATTTGGGAAATTTATGGCGCTATTCCGCTCTTATTTATCGTTGTCCGAATTTTATGGCTTCTAATTCATCGTATATGAGCGATAAGACCCAGCGAGAGGCTTAGCCGTCAAAGTATGTTGTAAATGAGGCCAATAAGCGTTGGCAACCTTGGCCATCATAGAGATCATTTACTTCAACGGATCATCTAGTTGATTATGTGCACCGCCCGCATTTCTAAAAAACTTGGCCCTGATGTCGTTTCTCGTTTAGTAGTTACCAAGCTGATCACTTGCTTAAGCGATGGTGGCGTCAACTTTGAAAACCAACCACGTTCCGGATATTCAACTGAGTTGAATTGAAAGTTTCTCCTTCATATAAAATGCCCATGCTTCCTTAGTTACCTTAAAGAGAGATTATCAAAAAAATAGGAAAGTCATGCTTGCTTCCGGTATAGTGATCGATTTCGAAAAACAAGTTCTCTGAGCACTCCAGCCTAAGAAGCACCATCACAGCCGAGTTCTGCTAACTGAACAGTCTGAAGCCCGTTTCCGAATCAATCTAATGCACAATCAACAGAATTCTCTGCAACAAGCAACAACACCCGGGAGATTCTACCTTAGCCGTGTGAAAGGAATTTTTTTATTGTTCGCAATAATACCTGCTGTATAGTTGCAAGACTTCCTTGGTAACAAAACCACTTCAATACAGATTATCAATACATGACTTGCGCTTTCTCCTACTGAGGTCAGTTACTGTGAAACTCACGGATGAAAATGATCCGCAGAGACGAGGAATATACTCATTATTGGATTTAGTTTGACCTCGCATGATAAATAATGAATATCCAAAAGTGATATTATTCAATGGGACTTTGTTGTAAAACTTTGATTTCATTGCTTAAAATTGGATGTGGATTTGAGAGACCTCTGGTAAAGAAGAAGCTTGGAGGTGACCTCGGGAATATGCATGAAAAAGCGACGTTCCATCGCACTGTGCTGCACAGTATTGAAGACATTTTTTTCCACTCACATATGTACAAATCTTCTTAGAACTTCAATAAACTTCATTAGGACATTTTTGAATTTAAGGACCCAGGTGTGCAAGCTAGTAAATAAATAAGTAGCAATATATATAATTGAACAGAGATGTTTTGAGACCCGTTAGTATCAAAACACCAGTGACCATCATTGCTTTGCTTAGCGCCGATTATGCAAACGAAGGGTCGAATGGATTATGAAAGCGATGCAACAGCAAAAGACGGACGATATGTTCAAACAAGGACGAGCACACGATATGAACGATGAACCGTTATATAGATACGAAACAGAAGGAACAGACCAATCAAAAAGAACGCGGAAATCTCTTGGTGTTTGAACAGACTTTCTAACAGTACTAGGTATAGGAGTTACTGAAGCTGAGAGGTCCATCGATAAAAATAAACTCGAAATTTAGGAATGACCATGACGAGTATTGCAATTTGTCTGATGCCTTTTTCGAATGAGAACTGAGCGCTGATTGAGGAATAGTTCGCATTCTAAGAGCCCTAAGAAACTTTCTTTTCTTCTTGTTACGATGCAAAAATATTTTTTGAAAAATATCAAAATGAAAGTAGAACTGGTGCGGTTAGACGTACTTGTGAAATAGATCCCTGGGTCCTAGTGAAGTCAATATTTCAACTTATTCAACTTCAGACTTCATCCAATCACTCATCTACTAGTCAACTTCTTCTGATCACACATATTTTACTTAGAGAAGGACAAAATCGCAAATTTCGAAGACGAAACTTAATAGACTCGTTGATCTCTTCAGTCAATATGGTTATATTACTACTGGTGGTTTTTTGAAAATGTTATGAAGATGGGTGCAAAAGTTTTGAGACCTTCAAAGATTAAAAGCTTGGCATTCCTCCAAAACCATACCGTAGTAAGAGGATTTCACAAAAAAATAGTATAGTAATAGCATTCCAGGTGAAAATAATGTTCTTAAAAAGAAAGGAAGAATTATTCAAAATATCTCATAAGATTTATATCATAACAGCAGATTAGCTTTTCAAAAAGGAAACATTGTCAAAAAATTATGGTATCTGTTTTGACACCCTACAGTGCTAAACAGCTCTCTCTCTCTCTCTCCAACCTTCCGAGACGTTGAGATTAGTACTCAATTAGCATGGGGAAATCATTTAATTCACAGACGTCAGTGACAGCTAGTGGTGACGATCTTATGGTGTTCTAGTAGAGCTGTAGCAGTATTTCAGGGAAAATGGACCTCACTAGCAATCAGCAATATTCAGGAAGAAGAGAAAACCATCAAGCAGTGCCCGAACCCAAGAGCAAATCCGAAGACCTTCACGGATGACAACTGCGAGGAAGTGAAACAAATGAAAGTGTTGGGATGTGCATAATGCGGAGTCGGAACATGCAAAAGTAATAATTCAGGTACATTACTACAGCTAATACTACGAAGTACTGAGAAATATAACAACCTACTCGTGTTATTTGCTTCAATTTACAAACGAAGAAAGCATTGCGGACTGTAAATCTGTAGAAAAAAAAATAGAAATGGTATTCCCACGTTTTTGGAAATAGCTGGGAGAAGCCTTGAAAAATCACTCTAACAGCATTCTTACCGCGAAACATAAAGTGATAACTAACCATTCAAACAAAGTCTTGGTCGAGTGGCACATCAAAATTGCAAAACATACTGACTGACACTCTAGCTAGCGCTTGCTCTAATACTTCCGGATTCACAGTGCAAATCGCGTTCGAGACAATTAGAAGCAAAACTAATTATCAATGATGACAAATAAGAGGTTAGAAAACAAACGCAGTTATTGAGAGAGAAGAAAGAAAACCAGCTGACGTCGAGTATTAAACCCCAATAATAACGACTTTGGTCTCCCACCTGTAAGGTTTGTTGCCATAGATCAACACGCTCGTTTTCCGGTGGCTGCGCTTCCTCGTCGTCTCCCGACGACATCATGCTTTGTAATGCTGAAAACAACAATAAATGAAAGCATCTTCGCGAAAACACCAATCAAAGGATGAACTGCTGCTTCTAGTGGTAGGTTTTATCATAATGTACTGTGCTTCTTATGAGCTCTCTTCAAAAGAAAATCATCCGACACCACAGTTTCATTCACTGGAAGTTGTGTTCATAACATCGCGACGACACTCTATCGGAATTCAGCAAATATTTTGAGGCACAAAAGTTGAGTGCATGCTAAGGACTCTCACAGTACGGCGACGTCGCTAGCTACAGTAGAAATTCAAGGGGTACAGTAACAGGAATGGACCAGAGATCTATGTACTGTTAATTCTCTTGTGATTTGATAACAGCTAGTAAGGAACGGAGTTCTTCTAGAAATAAGTGAGGGTTTGCTTCTTGAGTTCGTCCCTAAAAGCTAGCGATCATAGAATTTTGTATCGCAGTCAGTTTTTTTCCCTCTTCCCAACTAACATCTAGTGACGAGAACGCTCCGGCGGTAGATCAAAGGTAAACGTACTTGTCATGTTGAGGGCGGCATTTGAATCGGTGAGGGTTTCAGAGTCGGGGGAATTGAAGTTGAGGGTGTAGGTGAAGAGCAGAAAGCGCGCTCTCGCGTTCTCCTGATCGATAAGTGCCGAGCTAGCTAAGCTAGCTATCCGAAGCCTCCGCCCTCCCCCACACTCGAGGACCACGACGATTGTCCTTGCCGGCCCCAGCCAACATGCTCGTTGTAACTATGTCGTTAAGAAGCAGAACCACCCCATGTCGCTCCACTCGAGAGCACCAAGATCAACTCGACCACCGACCGGCCACCGCCGTTCCCGTTCGTCTTCGTAGTCGCTGCTTGTGCCTTAGTGTCACACTCATCGCATGGTAGTATCAAGCCACGAAAATATAAAGACAAGGGGTTCATTATAGGATTTTTCCCCAGTTCCTCCATCACTTACCAGAGCCGATATGACGTCTATTGTCGTAATGATGCCGAGAAATCCTTATCAAATTATGACGTATCTATAATGCTTGAGAAAATCCAGTTGAGCCTTGTGAAAGAAACCTTTTTATATCTCAGACTGCTTTCAGAACGTCATAAACATACCTTATCAAAATATCTTCCTAGGAAATTGAGTGGTACACAAAAAGTCGACCTCAGGCAAGAGTTGATACCACATTTCCCCCTTGCCGTGGACGCGTCCTACCACTACACCCGATGCCACCGGTTTGCGACTACTCTTCGATATAAGCTATCGAAGCTGTCGGCAACCTACCATTAACGGGTTGCTCTGGTAAGCACATATCGGCATTAAGCCCTGTTGAGCTGACAGCTTTTCCTATATGCATAGCCTATAATATTTTCCGCTAAGGTCACAGAATAATTCATACTTGTTGAAAAACGTTGTATTTTACGCCGTGGTTCGGCTACGGGAAAACTCATAGTCATGTCTCCATCATGTCTCGTTAGTTCTCGTGCTTATTCGCTGATGACACGGAACTCTGAACAAACGGAACTCGACTCAAGTTTCGTTACTGCTACTTTGTCAACGATGACCTGAGACGCTAACTATCAAAAACTATGTGAGAATAACGAATGCACTTTGCTGTCATCATTCTATCATCGAATAGCACCGTTAGCTTGCTCTCCATCCGTGTATCCGCATATGATCGAGCTTATGAAGATCATAGTGACAACAGAGAACCGAGTACTCTACCTGACAGACAACTGCCAGCCATTGGGAAGACTGTCACTGCTCACCGAAAACTAAAGCCACAAACGCGCAAGGACGTGTTTGTGAGAAGCGTGCAGCTTAGGAAACTAGAGATCTCTATGATGAGCAGCCAATACGAATGTCTACGCAAAATAACTTCGTCGGCTGGCAGCTGCTGTCCAACAGAATGAGCTAAAATGAACACATGTATGTTTCCGTCATGATGGGAATGTTCAACTGCATGTGGTTTTAATGCTTTGTCATAACAAGATCTCTGTATGACATTTTTTTATTCAATGTTTGCTGAACCCTGAATTAGCCTTGTAAACCCAACAGTTTCATGACTCACAATCCCTACAGTTCCGAGCAGAGCATTGTGCCCAATTATTCGCTCCAGCTGATCGCCATGGGGATTTACTCGCATCTTCAGACAGAACCTTGTTCAACTACATCTGATGAGTGAAGAAATGACAGTTGCAAGTGGCACACTACTTCTTTATCAAAAATTCATAGGGACACTCGCATCTCTGTGAAATTTCCGCTTGACCAGTCGTTTCATTACAGAAATGAGTCTCAGGTTTAAAAAAAAACCATAATAAACGATACACAATGCTAGCTTTTACGGTTTCTTTAGAGGAAATTCGTCGTAGAAGAGAAAACGTAATTTGCTCGCAGCGATTTTGTGATTCCGGTGGTTCTTGTTCAATTCAATAAAGTTTAGTGTGAGTTGAGATAGGCCATTGAGATGGAAGCTAAATTATTTTCGTGCACGTCTGACTGAGATTCATATGGTCGTCGATGGACTAATTCATTTAATGACGTCCAGGAATAGAGGAATTTGTCATATGAAAATATGTTCAAAAAATCTAAGGAACGGAAAAAAGACAAATAAATCATGTGCCCCCATTATTTGCATTGTGCAGTCAAAATGTGTATAAAACATTGATCGGAGTCGAAAATTACACATCAAAAGTGATCACTTCAAAAGTGCAAATGACAATGTTGAAAGAACACTCCACTTTGTAGTATACTCGATATAGGAAATTATCTATTGTAAATATTCAAAAATATCAAATTGGACTCCATAGTGATTTTTGTATTATAATTTTCTCAATAGCAATAACAGCATGGCGATGATGAAAGAAATTGCCTAAGAGGAGTGGAGAGGAAAGTATGTCTGATATTTTTTGCTATTCGCACCCCAGTACTTTTTCACCTCGATCCGTTCTCTCGCATTTACCCTCCGCAATGATCTTCGAGCAGTTCCCGTGCTGCTTGGACTGCTGCTTGAGGATTTCGCCTTCCTCATGAATGTCGTAGAATTTTGGTCAAGACGACTTTCCTTACAGACTTCAAGGTAACCGAGCTAAGGCGTTCCTAGGCGTTGTTGGGGTAAGGGATTCAACCAGTACGTTGCTAATCACCTTACTTCCTGCTGATGCTTTGCATCATATGCACTGCACTACCCATCTTCCTTATGTTGCGCTAATCGTGTGGCTAATTATATGAGCAAAATAAATATGCAGCGAACTGAATAAAGATCTTCACTATATAAGCAGATCTCCGTTTAGGAAATGACGTGGCGAGTTCAAAATCATTTTGTAACAGAACCTTCCTTCGAAGGCTCACAATCAATCACGTGGTTTATAAATCTTAACTGAGAACCTAAGATTAACTACCATATTGTTTTATCATAGAATGCTTTGAAAATAATTGTTAAATAACATTGTTGGAAGCATGTCAGGATAGAAGCAAAGAAAATAAGTATGGATGAATTGATCCATATTGTTCACCTAGTTCATTAAATTTTCATAATTGTCACCCGTTGATGAATTTGATGCGATCTTAAAATAGTCATGGTCTTAATAGTGCGTTTCATGAGAAACCAATAAAATTCTTTGCTTTATTCGTCGATTAGCAGCCTGCCGGTTGAACGATAGAGCTCGTAGAGACGGAGGTCACACTACGATTTGGTACTGAGCAATTGAAAAGATGTTAGGTCTCTGAACAGTGACATCCATTGTATACAACACAATGTTGCTGTGGTTTGAAACCAAATCCTTGTTTTTATATGAATCACATCACACTGAATTTGATAGCCGACTTTCCTTCCACTTCGGACTTATCAAACAATTGCATATGCTTTGTTGATTGAGCTTTTCGCACAAAGTTGTTATAGAGCAAGCTTATTCTGCCAGAATCTCGACGCGTTTCGTCTTCTTCAGAGCAGCTGATTCGAGATGATTATCCACAGTTGTTCAACTTTGATGTGGTCTTCGTTGTCGTTGTCGAGCGAGTCGAATCTTCTTCGGTGGACACCTCAGCCGGCGATGCTCTTATGTACAGGACGGTCTCTGATTATAGTGATTGTCCAATAGTCATATTCATCCTTCATAAAGGTCTTCAAACATTTCGCTTGCTCTTTCGGCTGCTGCTTAAAAAAACTTTTCCATGATGTTATAGAATGCTGATCAAATAGATTCTCCTTCCAATGTTGGGAATAGTTGAATCAATGCGTTCTCACGTCTATTGAAGATCAGTGGTGAATCAGAAGCAAACCAATACCTTGCTGCTTCCTGATAGATTGCACCACTAACTATTTCGATAACCCTCTCCACCCAAAAAAAAACTCTCTGATCCAATGCATTCAACCGAGAGAATTCTCCTTCAATGACAACTTCCGAGCACTATAAACTGTTTGAGGGCTATAAATTATATAGAAAGTGAGTGGCAGCACAGCGATTGCTTCGGTGGCGTAGTGGTACCCGGTGTAAGTAAAGCGCGAGTTCATCTTCTACCTGAGATCGAATGTTTTGCGTATTATTCAACATCATTATCTAAAAAGACCAGCTTTACCGTATTAGTTATATAATTGTATTATTACGTAATGAACGAATATGTCCCAAATTATTCAGTCTCATCCCTTTTCAAATGTTGGTCGAACCTGTTTTATGTTTTATGGGGTTTAATGAATCAAAATCAAACCGCATTTTCATTATAAAGCCTATAATTTATCACAAATCGTTCTACTCTAATAGAAAAGCCATTAGTTATGGTGATTTCATGCTAACGAGTTGATAAGAAGCACTGATTGCAGTGATAATCGTATTACCGACGGTTCGGTTTGACCGCTTATTAACAGACCAGTCCTACGGTAGTGGAGTGAGCTCTGTGGTAGGAAAAAAGCATCGAAACCGCATACAATATTTTGCTTTTATCAATACCCATTCGATATGTCCTGTTTCCACCTTTGTGTAGATCGACAAGAACTTACTTGAAACTCTTCGCTTCCCCAGCAAATTTTCTCATCGTGGATGACGCGCACGAAGAGTTTTACAGCTCGTAGATCTACTCTAGATAATCCACTCCCATAAAACTCCTTTTAAGCCTTCAATTACATTTTCTCACTTAGTGCTAGCAACATTAATGGGGTGCTAAGACTCTGATCGATATGGAAGATAAAATATTCCGTTTTCGTGACTGCTTCTTACTTTTTCTTTCTATACAACTGAAGAATGGTTTCCGAGTGTTACCCTACAGAATGTGTAGGCTAATCGGAATAGTTTCTACTTTCTTATCTTAGAATTTATACCATTATACGCTACACTGTTTTTCATAGAAGCTCATCACTTCTGCGACTTGGGTAGATCGAACAGTCGCCACAAATCCATTAGAGAAGCAATAGAAGATATTATAAAAAAAGGAAAGAAATGAAAAAGAAAATTACTTGGTTGAAAATTGATTCATCGCTGTAAAATAAACTCTCATAAGAACCTGGACCATTCTGGTATGAAATATATGTGGAAACATTCTAAGCTTTCATTCAATCTTCTATAAATACTGCTTTATAGAATTCCTTTCGATGATATAATCGCACTTCCCTATTGAGTGCTAGCAACCCTAATTGGGGCTACGACTCAGTTCAATATAGATGACGAGACTAACGTCTTAGGACTGCTTGCTGCTTTCCATTTCTATACGACTACAAAATAAGCGCCGAATGCTGCTGCCCTTTGCAAAGTGTAGACTAAAGTGTAATTCTCACGCCCCAATTCTCGAACATACTATTACAAAACAAAATCCATTTTCAGGAAATCCCCATTTCCATGACTAAATTGAAAATCAAACAGAAAACCAACAATGAAGCGATTAGAAAAGGTAAATAGTAAAATATAGAGTAAACTCATTTGATTGACGATTTAGCTATGAAGCACCCTATTATACGTTGAGGAAGAAGTTCCTTGATAGCCGCTGGAAATTCAAAATTTGAACATGAATTCATTTGAAAGCAGCAGTAATTACTCTTCAAAATAAAATAAAAGTTAAAGCCCTCGACGTAGATTAATCACTCAGGGATGCGCCATGATTCGTCTTCAATCTCTAACTTCGTTTGAGGTGATTGAATGCATATCTGGCCTTTACAATGACTCGCGGTGGCCTCCCGCTGAACCGAGTCACTGCTGCGTATCCTGACAGATAAGTCTGAGATCAGTCTGGTAACAATTTACCGACTCCGGAAGGGTGGATGGTTTGGTGAGCCATGAGCGCGAGATGGAACCATTGACCTCGTGTGCGATGCAGAGCACCTTTAACCACTGGCCAGATGCGCTCTATCACTCAAAATGAAGACTATCGTTAACCACGATCTTCTGCCAACGATCTACCGACTTACGGTTTTGCTCGAAATCTCTATTCTTCGAGCTTTGAATCAAGAGACTCCTGAAATGTCTCCTCAACATGATCGAATGTCTCGAGTCGGCGTCCCCACATGAAATGCTCCACTGAGCACAACTGGGCCATAATTGGACGGCACAGCTTCTGGACTGTAGGCCGGATGCGGCAAGATCTTGACTTAGTCCAATTCATCTAACACTTTCTTAATCTTCTTCGTGGTGTGAGCTTTCACATTACCTTGCTGAAACAGCGCGCGCCTCAAATGATTCAATGTCGAGTACTTCAAGTCGTTTATACCACTTTGCAATAGTCAACATGGCACAAACTTTCCTCACCTTTGGCACCACACATCTCTCTCCCAACATCTCTTGTCAAAAGTTGTCGCTTCTTGAAAAACCGTATCAAAACTCAAGGCTCAATTTCGTCCATTCTCATCATTCGACATCCGAAGAGTAAATATGAAATTTGATTCACCCTAATTAGCGTTGCTATGGAAGTTTCTCAAGGAAATATTCCTGAGTTATTCCCATCAATTTACAAGAAGCGAAACTGTGTAAAACAAACACAAAATTTGTATTTTTCAAGAGCTTTTTCTAAACCTAGTATTAAAGAGACCTAAATCTTGATATCAAAAATGCGTACAAAAATTGATAGCCTGAATAACCGTTGATAAGTGCACACCTAACGATCTAAGCATTGGAATATATTGAAAAATCCGCTTTGAAATGTTCAAATTATTGCCATGAAACAAGTAGTCGTGTTATGGTTTACTAGAAACATCAAATAACTCAATGTACTGTCGCAAATATTCAACTAAGAAGATTGAGTGCTTCACAAGAACTTAAGCTTGGGCAGGAGCTGAAATACCGCATTTTACCCTTACCAGGAGCTCGTGGTAACACGACACTAAGCCAGCGCTTTGCGTCCGTTCTTTTCCCAATATGGACTACCGGTAAGGGTGAAACGTGAGTTCAACTCTCATCAGAGTACGAATTTTTGCGTAGTACTCAATTTTCTTGAATATTTACAACATCATACCAATACTAGAAAGCATCAGAGATAATGAATTGATATAGATTGATATAGTGTATTGCTTATTTTGTGAGTTGCGCTCACAGATTGGAGAATATGCTATGATTCTACATGTATAATAGCGCTTTCACTGGCTTTTTACTAGACCTTCCTTCAAAATGGAATTACTGCACTGATTTGTTCACACCTTTTTCATAAATTTTGCCACCATTGTCCGACTGAAATCACAGGAATTGAATCCGCTGCGTCATGATGTTGTCACCCAGACGAGACACTCTTGTCAAGCAATAACTCTTCTTCTCCAGCAATAACTACACTCACTATAGAAGGCGTAGGGTTGTTATTCCCTAAAGAATTCAAATGTCTTTCTTATTTCCTTTCTGTTCATATTGTTTACCCGTAATGTACGGTACATTCATTCTAGTCACGTGCGCCTTCTAGAAAGCCTCAACCTGCATAAATCATATGGCTACTTTTAAGGTTCTGTGATTCCTTTTCTTCTTCCCTTTCTGCAAATGTACACTAGAACGATTGCCTCAAAAACCTAGTGAGCTTTACTTTTTTTTGGGTGCAACCAAAATTATGCACTGAAACTGGTGCACATAGATAATGTGCTGGCGTTGGCGTCATCGTCAAATCGAAATTTTGTGGACATCGATTCGCTTGAGCAACTATGCCGGCTTTGACCATCTTTGTTGCTCAAGCACCAACATCAAGCTATAACGAAGATAAAGTCGAAGCTTTCTATATCTACCTCAAAACGTTCCTCAGAGAAGACCACACATTCTTCAAGGTCATTGTTGGAGATTTTAACGGGAAAATTAGACCTAGAACAACTCCTGAGTAACGTCACATTGAGACTCACGGACTAGAATGGAATGAACAGAGTGAGAGGCTATCTGAGTTTATCATGGCGACCCAAACCATCCAGGGTAACTCACATTTCCACAAGCCTCACTCTCAGCGATGGACGTGAGAGTCTCCCAATGGGAGTGCCATAAGAAATAGACCACAACTTAGTAAATCGAAGGCTTTGTCTGACCGATATCGCTGTTGTTTCTAAGTTCTACATGGCATCAGACCATCGCCTCCGCGACGTTCCGTTTTTCGCGGAAAGGAGAGAAAGCCGCTAAATTCAAACAACGAAGTCCCACAGCTACCATAAACTGGAATGTATTCTGATCATTAGCTGGCTCCTGGAAAGTCACCGTTGTCGACAACATCGACGAAGAACAGGATCGACTCGTTGAATATCTTCACGTTAGCGCTATAAAAGCCGAGAGTCCTAAGGTCATGAAGAGACGCTTGTCTCCGCAGACACTCGAGCTGATACGTCAACATGGAATCGCACGAGCTGCAGGCAACCGAAACCTTACGTCTGATCTTGCAAAGCGCTGCACAGAAGCAGTATGAGAAGACCTCAAAGAGAGGCGAGCAGCAGTGATGGCAGTAGCTGCAGAAGCTGAGAAGAGCATTCGCAAAGCCCTGCGAGGCTTCGCTAATTATATGACCAACATGATTGCACTCCGCTGCCCTGCCGAAATATTTACAGCAACTATGGCGGCAGTTAATATATATTGATCATGTCATATGGTACCGTTGTGCTTCATGAGAACTCCCCGGCCTCGTGGTGCCTCGTTAGCTCACTTGGTTGAGCGTTAGACTTTTAATCTAACGGTCAGGGGTTCGAGTCCCATACGGGGCTCAAGGATTTGCAGTCTCACTTGCAGATCACCTGTGGTGCCGATGAGTCGAGTGATTCGAGCGGCTACCAGCAACTCTTTCATTTTCCCAATCGCGTGGAAGAGTAGCCCAGTGGATCCTCCTCGTTCTAGGGATTCGCTGAGCATCACATCTTTCTTCTATTTTTTTGTGAAGAAATTGGACCAACTGGTCGGTGGTCTTTCCGTAGAGCGCTTGATGTTTCAATAAATTCATTTGGTAACGGCTCTCCTCCATCGGTTGTCCTTGAAGCGCATCACGAGTCCGGCCCATGAACGTTCCCCAAGCCGATCGTTTCCTCCTGCTCAACACTGCAGCTATGTCGGTCACCATGTTAATTTCACGACCTTGATAGACGTAATTAGAGCATTCGGAGGTTTTCGTTCCGCTGAGCGCGAATGGGGCATTCAAAACGCATTCGTTCCTCATGGACATCGTTTTCGTTAGGCTTAGTTGAAGACTAATCTTTCCACAGGCGTTGTCGCAATTGGTCAACATTCGTTCTGCTTGGCTGATGCTTGGTGTTATGAGGACGATATCATCACCAAAGCGAAGATGGTTCAATTGTCGACCGTCGATTTTCATTCCCATATCGTCTCATTTTAGTGGATGATTCTGGCGAAATCGTATTGCCTTGTCGAGCCACTCTTCTTAAGTCACTGATAATATTGTTAAAGAATGGAGATATTTTGATCGTGAAATCTTCATAAAGCTCACGAAGGATCATTATGTACCGAGTAGGGACGCCCTGGTCATCCACATCCTATATAACCGCTTCTGTTTCCACTGATTCAAATGCTTTCTTCAAATGGATGAAAGTGAAACAGAGCGGCTTCTGTACTCTCGTGAAACTTCAATGAGTCTTGTAATCGTGTGGTGTGGTCTATGGTACTAAATCCTTTTCGGAACCCTGCTTGCTCGCATGGCTGTCCTTCGTACAGTGTTCTGTCAATCCTGCTTAAGATGACTCTAGTACAGAGTTCATAGACAACAGACAGCAAGCAGACTGGGCGATAATTTCCTACGTCGTGAAGTTCTCCATTTTTTGAAGAACAACACGGTCTTGCTGGTTTTCCATTGAATGGGGACCTTGCATTCTGACAGGTAGCAAGTGAGGAGCCGAGCCAGGGTGTTGGATGAGAACTGGCGGTGAGTTCTTTAGGTGTTCTGGTCTAATCCTGTCTGGATTAGGTATTGTTCTGTTCTTCATCGACGATGTAGCATGTCATTTTATATAACGGTAAGAGGACGTGGCTAGCGAAGAGATTCGAGTAGTGTTGGTGGATGATATTCTCCATTGCCCTTCTGGAAGCTGTGTCCCGTAAAACAATCATCTTGGTCTTATAATTTGCGAAGCCTCGCTGGGCTTTGCGAATGCTCTTTCCAGCTTATGCAGCTTCTGCCATAACTGCTGCCCTTCTTTCTTTGAGGTCTTCTATTGCTTCTCTGCAATGTTTTGCAAGTTCGTACGTTAGGTTTCGGTTGGCTGTACCTCGTGCGATTCCGCGTTGACGTATCAGCTCGAGTGTCTGCGGGGACAAGCGTCTCTTCGAGGCTTTAGACTTTCGGCTTTCATAGCGCTAACGTGAAGAATTCTACCAGCCGGTCGTATTCTTCGTCGTTGATGTCGAAAACGGTATCTTCCCAAGAGCCGACTAATGATTTGAATACGTTCCAGTTTATGGTAGTTCTGGGACTTCGTTGATTGAATTTGGCGGCTTTCTCTCCTTTCCGCGAAAAACGGAACGCTGTGCGAAGGAGGCGATGGTCTGATCCCGTGTAGAAACTCAGGAACAACAGCGACATCGGTCAGGCAAAACCTTCGATATACTAAGATGTGGTCTATTTCGTTATGGTACTCTCCATTGAGAGACTCCCAAATCCATCGTTGAAAGTGAGGATTTTGAAATTGTGAGTTACCATGAATGCTTGAGGTCTTCATGATAAACTCAGATAGCCTCTCACCCTGTTCATTCCACTCTAGTCCGCGAGTCTCAATGTGACGTTACTCAGGAGTTCTTCTAGGTCCTATTTTCGCGTTGAAATCTACGACAATGACCTTGAAGAATTTATGATCTTCTCTGAAAAATTTTTCGAGGTTCATATAGAACGCCTCGACTTCGTCTTCGTCATAGCTTGATGTTGGTGCTTAAGCAACGAAGATGGTCAATCCGGCGTATAACCACATCGTTCCAACCGTAATCGTCCGATACGGGTAGTTGTTCTTGCAAATCAATGGCAATTGATAATTTTTGATCATGTACTATGGAAATGTCGTGTTTCATGTTAACTCACTGGTCCTGAGAGGCCTCGTTAGCTCAGTTGGTAGAGCGTTAGACTTTTAATCTAACGGTCAGGGGTTCGAGTCCCCTACGGGGCTTGGAGTTTTGCAGTGTCACTTGAAAATCAATGGCAATTTAATATATATTAGTGCCATAGGGTAATAGTGTGTTTCATGTGACTCGCTTGGTCTCGTGGAGCCTCGTTAGCTCAGTTGGTAGAGCGTTAGACTTTTAATCTAGCGGTCAGGGGTTCGAGTCCCCTACGGGTCTTGGAGTTTTGCATTCTCACTCGAAAATCAAAGGCAATCTATTATATACTGATCGTGTCATCCACAGACACATCCACACTATTACAAGACTCACTGAAATTTCACGAGAGTACGAACAACCACTGTGTCTCACTTTCGTCGATCTGAAGAAAGCCTATAATTCGGTGGAAACAGAAGCGGTTATACAGACTCTGGATAATCACAGCGTCCCAACTCCGACCATAATGGTTCTTCGTGAGCTGTATAAAGATTTCACGGCCAAGATATCTCCATTCTACAACAAATATTACCAGAAAGAAAAGAATGTTTTAGCCTAAACGAGGTTGGTACGCCAGGGCCATACACCGGTGTTTCGGAGGTTCGTCATCCTCGTCAGTGACCCCCGCCCCACATTAGGCCCTGCATTGAAGCAAGGAGGGAGGCGTATGTGGTATGTGGTGATGGCATAGTGTACAATACACTGGTCCATCACCATCAGTTGATGGTTTCGGCTGGTAGACCAAAACTAATCCATTAAATCATCTGTTTCTAAAACCTCGTAATAAACATTCAAAATATTTCCAAAAAGAAAATAATGTTTTTAGCCTAAACGAACATCCGACTCCGTGCCCACCTTTTCGACTCTACAATTATCCCTGCCCTATCGTAAGCAGCAGAAACCTGGTCGCTACGTAAGCAGGATGAAAAATCACTTGGCGTTATCGAACGCGCAGTCAAAGGTCGATGCTCCTGAGTATCCCGTACGTTGCAAATGTGAGTAAGGATCTGAAGTTCCGATTAACGTCAACGATCGAAAATCAGAGACGCTGTTCTACAGCCAGGATATTGAAAATAAGGTGGGCCGGACACGTGATGCGCTTCAACGACAACCGATGGACTAGAGCCGTTACCGACTGGTTTTCTCGGGATATCAAGCGCTCTGAAGGAAAACTACTGACCCGTTGGTCCGATTTCTAAACGGAAGCTATAGACGAAAAATATGATACTCAGCGAATCCGTAGGGCAAGGAGGATCCACTGGGCTACTCTTCCACGCGATTGGGAAAAATGAAAGTGTTGCTGGTACCCGCTCAACTGTACGACAGGTGATGCAGGTGATACCTGTTATAACAAATGCTCACGAAGTATAATTGTCTTCAAATTTTTACTAAGAGCCTTCGCAGTAAGCTTGTATTAAAATCTTGGCTCTTACTCACAGTTTAGCTGGCTTTTCTTCCAGCATATTTTTTTTCGGGATATTTCCATGCCTCGTAAATTACCATCGTCACTAAACTGGAATAGTTTAGTCCCTAAGGGACGGCTATAAAAATTGATCGCGCAGAGCAAAATACGCGATTTTCGCTATTTGATTTAGGTTTTTTTCGCCGTTTTGCAAAAGTTTTTGGAATTCGCGTGTAACTTTGTTTCTTTTTTCGCTGATATGATTTTGGTTTAGATATATGCGTCTTGTATAGAGAAAAACGTTGGTTTATTGCGGACTTATGCTGAATTTGACAATTAAACAACTGTATTGAATTGTATGGAGATATCACAATGAAAAAATTTGTTTTGATGTGTCATAGTTTTAAACAAGATCCATGAGCCATTAGAGTAAATAAAAAATGAAAACAATGAGTAATTTACAACAAAAATGATAATGCATGCTGTTTTCGATACTAGTTCATTGATAACTCTCACTATAAGTGAGTTTATATCAATCATTCGTTTATTTCCAAATATACAGAGTTGAGGTTAGCGAGAAAAAGTTGAGTACTCACGGATAGTGAAAGAAATCTGAGCGGTAAAAGACAACCGTGTTTAAATATAAGGCTTAGAACATGACATTATGCAAAGTATTGGTTAGAAATATGTGTCTCCAGAGAAGTATTCTGGGTACCTCTTCCCTATCCGCATTCATATTCAAAGAAAAGTTTTTTTTTTTGTTTTCGAAGCTCTAGTAGTTACTCGACAGCTTGAATATTGAGAGTTTGGAGGGTGTGTTCTAGTTCTCAAATGGTTTCTATATTATAAAGGTGAAGAAAAATTATCGATACTTATGTGATAGACGGCGACAATTTTCTAGTCGATCTCATTCACTGGTCAGGTTTTTTCTTTTGAGTGTTAGAAATTAATAGAAAGCCCAAATCTCCAGCTACAACTGTGCGTCGCCGATTTTAAACTACCCTTTTATATCGCTGTAGCATGCAGAATAAAATTTCATTTCTCATTCGCCATTCGCCTTCACATTTACAATGCGTATAAATCGTTGGAAGCAGTAAAAGCATATCAGCGTGTAGACAATTTTCCGTAGCATCAGAATCTACGTTTTTATCTAAAAATGCTGTAGATGTGGTGAGAACTCCCAAATTGATTAACAATAAATTAAACGCGATCGGTCGTTTCACATAGAACCCGTTCCTTTCCCCCACTCCGTGAGTTGGCCCGTAAGCAAAGTCGCCGAAAAAGTTCGTAGCTGAGTAAAATGTGAAGGCAAGTCACAGCAGCAACTTGTTAGTAAGATAATCGTTTAATCTACCGCGTAACTCGACAGTGATCTACCGCATTATGCGTTCAAAAGGCGACAACTAAAATAAAAACGCGTGATTGTGACACAGCGAAAAATTCTGTGCACGCTTACATGCTTTACTGAATGCTACAGGTTATAAAAGGGTGTTTTGAAAAAACGGTAACGTTTAGTTGTAGGCAGATATAAGCTTTTGAATAACTACAAGTACTCTCATGAAAATTGCCTATCCAGCGAATGAGAGTGGCTCAAAAATTGTCACCGCTTAACATACAAGTACCAATTTTTCTTTCACAGTTGAGCATCTTTCGCTCATCAGAGGTTCCCACTCAGGTTTTCAATAACTATTCGATAGCACAAATCTCGACAGTCTCAATGATAGGCTTGGTTTTTGATAAGGACGTTTCAGTGTGGTGTTACAGCTAAAAGATCATTGAGTTACGCACTTGGCGCCGTGTCGGTCGCGCAGCGCAATTCACATGTAGCCTCCGGTGCGCGCCTAGTGTAAAGCTCAGTGTCCTTTTAGCTGTAACGACGAACTATGAAGTCTCCCTCGAAAACTGAGCACATCCTTGAAATTTTTAAGTTAAATTTGCCGAGATTTGTTTGTCGAAAAACTGGTGGCTTTTTTTAAGGAAAAGCGTTGCTCATCGAAGAATGCTCAAGTGTTAAATAACATAGTCTTCTCCCTGTCGCAAAGCGATACTTGCAAGAAATGTAGAACATCTTTCAATTTTTCGAGATTAAGCTACCGAATAACTGCTAAATTTAACAAAAAGAGCGAGAAATATGTTTTATTGAATATGGGTGCTGAGAAGGGAAGTAGCGCATCATGAGCACTGATGAACGCGCGCTCTTCTCACACTCACTCGAGCTACATATCAGAAACACCTCCACTTAAACCTCGATTGGAGACGTTCAGTTGTAGAAAATGTGTTTTCGAGCTACGTTCTCGCGAGACAAGCTATACAAATGCTCAATAGGGGTTGAAAATTTATTTTTGTACAGGGATGTGGTATTACCGCTAAAAAATGAAGGATTTCATGAGGAGTAGTCACTCTTTGTATCAAAAAATTTTCGTAGAAGGTTTATTCGTGGCATACCATCATTGATGTAGCGATAAGACACCTCTGAGTTACAAACTTCACCTAAAATTACCAACAAACCACCTATGACGTCCGAGAAGCGCAATAGCATTTAGGCGCGAAATGAAATCTTCTTTTCGCACTTACGGCGTTGTTTGGCAACCTTTCGTAAACCGACTTTGCCATCAGAATCCTCGAAATTTGGGCTATCTAATGCGTATTAGAACTTTGTGAAAAGCCATATAGCAGCTCCCAGCCGGGCAAATGACGAAAATTGAGTGTGAAAATTACCTTTGTTTTCGTTGTTACAACGTAATAAACGATTCTTTCTAAAGCTAAAGAGGTCTTTGGAATTGCAGAGATTTTTTTTAAACAATCGTGTACCTGAACTGGTACACATCGTTCCTTAGAAATTAACACTTATTCTCCATATCAGAGAAGAAATTTTCTAGTGTCTGTCGACTCAACAGGGATCACGAATGGCAACGACGAAAGGAGTTTACTGATGCCCACTCGTCTTAACAAATAGCCAATGGAGTATGACGACATGTGACAGAATTTCTGATATGGTACAAGCTGAACTGTTAATACAGCTTTTTACAACTTCCCACATTTCTCTTCTTCCTCTTCCACCGCCCCAACCACTTTGCTAAGAATTTGATATCGATGACGCTCCTTAACAGTTTTTTTTTCTTTGTTCACTAGATCTGCCATCATTATGAGCATCTGTTTGCATGAAATCGAGGTTTACATTCCAATTCCGCCTAAGTCTTATCTTAAAACCCGAGATCTGCTCATGCAACCATGGATTTATGAGTTCAGCTGAAAGTAAGAAACTGCTAAGTGCACTGATACATTGTTTTTCGATAAAATTGGAATCGTTTAGAAACGAAATTAAAATGAGGCCTGAACGACTACCTATCCATCAAGGACGCTGAAAACTTTGAATCGATCCTCAACATCGTCCATATACGATTTCGTTATCGATATCCAACCGAGTCAAATGCGCTTCAGTTGGCGATGCTAGCATATAATAGGGAAGTGTGATTGAAAGATCGCAAGGAATTTATAAGACTGTATATACATATATATACATATGTATATATACATATAGATATAGGATAAAGCTCTCGGCGTTGATCAATCTTCAAAAGATGCTCCATGCAATCGTCTTCAATCACTTCGTTTGAGGTGATTGAATGCATATATTTCCTTTACAATGACTCGCGGTGGCCTCCCGCTGTACCGAACCAGTGCTGCCTATCTTCCCAGGCAAGTCTGAGACCAGTCTGGCACCAATTCACCGACCCCGGAGGGATTGATGGCTTGGTAAGCCATGGGCACGAGATCGAACCACTGACCCCGTGGGCGACGCAGAGCACCCTTGACCACTGCGCCACATTCTCCCATATTATAGATAACAAAAGCAAATCCAACAATGGAAGATCAAGTCCACGTGAAATTTTATCTTCTTTCGATTTGAGAGCTGTGAATTCATACGTGCCGTTCTTAGTGAGAAAGTCGATTGAAGAAAAGAAATGGTGTCAACTATGTTTCCATGTCGAACTTTTGTGAATACACGGGCATAAAAGATCGAATGATGGATGATAAAACTAAATTATATACATACTACTTGAGCTTCTCAGTGGCTCCAAAGGGTGTTTAAATGCTTCTCTTCACTACATCATCTTCTGTCCCACTGCGACTGAACCAGTCTCTAGATATGCAGCAAAACGGCTTTTCGATAATATGTTGAAGCTTTTTTCAAGACGTTTTAAAAACACCATCAACTGTAAATCTCAATCCCACTTCTATATTCAAGGCTATCTTTTTAGACTAGTTTAAATTGGTTTAGAGACTATATAATCTAATAACACATTCTGAGCATTTCAAAGGTTTGGTATGGCACTTCGAGTGCCAGAAGTAAGTTTCGGTCTTCACGTCAAGCTTTGTCAGTGTCACATGCCTTTCGGTTCAACCATACCACTACGTGTAAGGGTATCGGAGCCGAACATGTTACATTACACTCTAGGTGAAAAGATCATATGACATTGCAGTGAAAATTGATTGCTCAATGCTGGTGAAACGACTACGTCAATACCTTTCTATTTTTTTAAAATTCGCTCAAAATTCAGTACATTCTGAGAGCATATTCTAAGCCTTTCAAAGGCCTGGAATTTTAGAGACTATCTTAGACTATTATTGACGTCATAAACAATGGACATTGCTGCCCACAAGCGTAGCATCCTACTCGCTGCTCCGTGGAAAATCGTCGGTCATCCTTGATGTGATATCTTGTACGTCGTACAGTTTCCACCTCTCAAAATGAATTCAATGAGACCACTAGCGGCAGACTGCCGCCGCCTACCACTACATCAGAGACCTCCTTGTCTGCTAGCTGTCCACGATGGATAGCGCCTTCTACTAATACCAACGTGAGTAATCTCTTTTGCGTAGTTTGATTCAGTGCATGGTCCAATTCAAATCATTCATTTATAACTGTTTCATGCCACAAAGAGCTGATGCGCGGATACTTAGGAGCTGCAGAAGAGTTCTCTGCGCGAAGTGCAACAGTATTTGAGGATAATTAGTAAGTTGTGAAAGATTCCCCTTCGTTCATTGTTTTGGCATGCTCAGTTTTACCCACAGTTTAATTGTCCACATGGGTTCTTTTCAGACAGCCGAGGCGTAATACCTGACAACGTATTGGATTTGGATTGGCTCTCGCATAAAGTCTGCAAACTACCATGACTCTATATTTGTTGCATTAGGCTGGCTTATTGAATTGCAACAGAAATCGATTCCTTGCACTCTTTTGTAAAGCTGTTGATGTTCAATATTGAAAGAAAAAGGTGTAAAAACTGATCTGAGTAGGAGGCATATTACATCAGCGTTGTGCAATACATAGGCCAAAATAATGCTGTTTTGGTACTTTTGGGTTATCCGAGACAGATGAATATTCAACCTCATTAGCTGGACAAAACTTTTTCTTAAGAGTGCTACCAATCATTCGAAAGTTTGAATCTCTGGATACAGCATTACATGGTCATCTTTATCAAAGACCCTTTTATAACGCTGTAAATGTATAAATCGAATTATGTTTCGCACGCCATATTTCTCGCCGAACAGAGCTTTTGTTAGACTATTAGTAATCATTCGTTAGCGTAAGTTTCAGTGCTTCCAACGTTGTGTTTATTTTTTAAAAAGACCGTTTCTCTGCACTACAGCAGGTTAAAAAAAATTCATTTCACATGCGTGAGCAAGTGGTCTTTGGCCAATTCGTGTGCCGTGGAGTCAGGCGGCAAGGGAAGTCGGCACAATCACCGATCGATTTTCGATCGCTTTTTAAGAAAGTACGATCTTTGCCGTTTATTTAGGGAGTGTTTCTCTACTTTGAAAGAAAAACTGTTGATAAAACATATGAGTCAGCTACAAAAAAACTTCAAATAATTCTTTTTCCATGTATACGGATAAATCAGTCACCATTATGATCACGTTGGTGACATTCAGTAGGCCAAAATCCAGTAAATTTCTTCCAGCAGTCACTCGAAGACATTCACATACTACGAGATTTTCTGAACACGTTAATCTACACGAACATCGATTAGCAATCGCGGCGACCACCGTTGCCGCCTGATTCCGCGGCCCAAAAACTGTCCATAGGCTACTTGCTCACGCAGGCGAATACAACTTTATTTCGATGCTGCACTTTAGAAAAACGGCCCTTTCAGGAAATAAGCTTAGCGCTGGAATCGCTGGAGCTTACGCTATGATCAGTAATAGTCTAAAAAAAGTTCTGTCCGACGGGAATTATGCTCGTGTGAGACACAATTTTATTATGCACTTTACAACGATAAAAAAGTCTTTTTTAAAACCAGCCACGTACAGCTCTAGTCAGAGATTCAAGCTTCCTAGACATTACTAACACTCCTACGAAAATTCCTCTTCAGAAAATGAGGTCGAATATTGATTTGTACGCGCATGACCGGAAAGAACCGCTTTTTTCCAAAAATGTGCTTCACACGATGATGACTGCGCGCTCTTTCTACGCTTGCTGCAACTACATGCTAAAAATGCCTTCATATAAGTTCCTCGAAAGCCTACATCGCAAAATATGCGTTGCCGAGTTACACTCTCACAAAACAGGCTATGAGAAAACCTATTATAAGATGAGAATATGTATGTACATAATATATATTATATATATTCTTTTTCCAAGAATGCAGCTTCCTCTCGAAAATGCAGCTTTTACGCAGCATGGACACTCTCCTTTCAGAAAAACACCTTCAAAGAATTCTTCTTGGTGATGTCACATTTTTATGGCTATGGAATGTAGCAATAATCTGGACTTTAGTTATCTAAACTTTACCTTAATGATTACCAATAAATGGCTGTAATGGTTCAAGCACGGACTAAGTATTCCAGAGGCGATGCATAATCTTCCTCACTATAGCTCATTGAGAGAGCCTTTCAAAGAAGCAAGTTTGGCACTAGAATCATCGCTTCTCAAACTATCGCAGTTCCACTAAAATTCTAGCGAAAAGTCATAAAAAATGCAATAACGGAGCATACAATGCACTGCGTAGGTGGAACGTGATTCTCTTTCCGTTTACAGAGACTTAGACATTTGGATTCTTAGATGGTCCGTCTTCACTAATTGTGCGGACCCCAGCACATACTCCAAACGGTGTATTGCTGGTGTGCATATGGTATTCCTTGGTTTCCTGAAGTGACTAAGGGCGTTTTCGGGTTTTCACGATGTCGTTATGGATAACAGCGATGGATCCTTGGCCGGGCTTCTTACTTGTTTTCGGAGACGATGTTAGGTCGAAATCAAAAGCATAAGTAGGCAAAAAAATGAATCGACCACTCAGGGATGATGTAAAAGCTGAAATCAGGCAGAAAACGTCAGAATAAAATTTAGGATCGCATAGCAAAAAGCTTCACTTCAGTACACGCGCCGTTTAGATGTTCCAAGTCTTCCAATTATTCATTGGAGACCCCTGCCTAAAGTCAGTGCTCAAGTCTACAGAGACTAAGAAACCTTTTTTGGAAACCAAGTCTAAAAATGTCTGGCTGACAAAAGGACCAATTAAAATATGTGCTTATTATACAACACACACCGTCTCCAAAATGACAAGCGAACCCTTGTTTTTTAAAGTTCTATCGCTGAATATATGTTGCAAAACGACTGAGTAAAACAAAATAATCTGACCTAGTTTTCATTATTAATACTGCGAAGGCCATTATTTCAGAACCACAACAAATTTAGTAGCCAATCAGACCTTCGAAGATTTGATGGTTATAGTAAACAGTGTGAACTGATTTATTAATAGTCACAGTTAGTTACGGAGTTGTTATCCTGACATGCCTCCAAAGAAGCCGTTTGACCATGATTTTCGAAGTATTACTCACCCCTTTGAGGCCATGTGTAGCAAAGATACATCAGGCGCCTTTCCGTGATTTCCTCGTCGAACAAAGACTTTCAGTGGACTTGTACTCATTCGCTAGTCAAAGGATTAGCGATTTTAATTCTAGGTTTAATTTTTGAAAACGTGTTTTAGTGAGCTATAGTAACGGATAAGAAATTACGCGCTTTCGTCGAAACGTATACTGTATTTTGCACTCATCTTTCGTTGGCTTTTCCATCAAGCAGAAATTTTTCACCGCCGTTTTAGTAATCATCCGATGACCGAAAGAGTCGTTCCGAAGGTATGTTTAACCTTTAAAAATGCTCTTCTAATTTACGTTTTTTCTTCGCAGTGCATAGTGTATTTCGTGCTCGTGTTTGATTGCCTTTTTCAGCAGACAAGTTTTTTCACCGAAGTTCTAGTAGTCATTCGATAGTTTGAAGAACGGCGCTTCTATGAGTGGACTTTGTTTTTGAAGAAAGCCTCTTATTGTGCTGTAGAAGAAATTATGTCTTATGTTTTCCTTCGGACTCCAAGTGTACTGACAGTGGTACACTGGCCCTTCGTGGTTCCCTAATCGGGCACAGATTTTCACTAAGATTATGTATTATCGTTCAATAGCTGCAACATTTGCGATTCAACTAATAGGTTTGGCTTTTGATAAGGCTTTTTGGTGCACTGTAACAACTAAGAGAATACTCCGATTTTCCTCTAGAGTGTGTAATATGTTTTGCAGTCGTGTTTGCTTGGCTTTCCTGCCAGACAGAGTGTTTTAATCAGTGTTTCAATAATTTTTCGATAGCTTTCGTTTCGAGTGTTTTCTTAAGACCACAACTCAAAATTCAATATGCTTTGCAATCATTTTTGAGCCACGCATGTCAGTGGTCTGTCAAACAGGACTGACTTATAGGGCCCGATACGTGTTTCCATCTTGCGATCTCGTCAGTCGGGCAGTTACCCCTTCTCGTCCTTTGCTAATCTATGTGAGTGCTCCAGTCCCTACACTAAGAGTTAGCGACGACGAACGCTTTACACTCTATGTCGTGAAAAACTCACCAAACACAGAGTGTTGTACACTCGATTGCTCGTGGCTAGTATATTCAATATATCATAACTTTCGTTTTGAGTGTTTTTTTTTGAGACCACAGCTCAAAATCCATATGCCTTGCAATCATTTTTGAGCCACGCAAGTCAGTGGTCTGTCAAACAGTGCTGACTTATAGAGCCCGATACACGTGGTTCGATCTTGCGATCTCACTTGATTGCGATGAGCGAAAGTTATGACATATTGAATATACTAGCCACGAGCAATCGAGTGTACAACACTCTGTTTTGATGAGTTTTTCACTGGACATAGAGTGTAGAGCGTTCGTCGTTGCTAACTCTTAGTGTGGGGACTGGAGCACCCACAGAGATTAGCAAATGACGAGAAAGGGTTACTGCCCGACTGACGAAATCGCAAGATCGAAACACGTGTATCGGGCTCTATAAGTCAGCCCTGTTTGACAGACCAGTGACATGCATGGCTCAAAAATGATTGCAAGGCAAATTTTTCGATAGCTTGAAAAATGCCTACACTAATACTAGGCCTGATTTTGACGAAATTTTTTCGATGCGCTGTAGCAACGGCGAGATTGAATTTACGTTTTATCTTCGACATTTATGAAATGCTCGACTGGAGCCTGTGTTTGGCTTTTCATAGAGATTAAATACTACGTAAGTAATGACTTGATTGAAAAAGCCTTGCGACTTTGAATCTCAGTCTGAATTTTGAAAAGCTCTTCTTGAGCGCTGTAAGAGCGAAAAAAAGATCACGTTTTACACTTAAAGTAATCAACTGTTGGCTGAAAACCAAGGCATGTTTGCTTTCTATGAAAATGATAAAGCTTTTGGCGTTGAACAATCCCTAAGGGATGCGCCACGCATTCGTCTTCGATTTTTAAGCTCGTTTGAGGTGTTTTAATGCATATCTGGCCTTTACAATGACTCACGGTGGCCACCCGCTGAACCGAGTTAGTGCTGCTTATCCTCACAGACAAGTCTGAGATCAGTCTGGTATCAATCAACCGGCTCCGGAGGCATGGATGGTTTGGTGAGCCATGAGCGCGAGATCGAGCCATTGACCTCGAGTGCGACGCAGAGCATTTCTGACCACTGCGCCACACGTGCTCTTGTTTGCTTTCTATGAGAAATGAAAATAAGAAGCCAATATCCGCAACACGACAAAATAAAGTTTTCTGCAACCGCGCTCAGTTCAGAATTTTTTGAAACAGAGGAAAAATTTCCAAGTAAGTGATCGAAATTGAGCTCTTTCTGGACGGCAGTTGAAACCGCTGCACGCAGCGCCATTAGAGGGAGCGTGATTTTCGTTGTTTATTGGAAATTTCAATTTGTCTCAAGAATCCTTTTGGATTTATTTCGGTACTCTGATATAACACGATCGTTTTTAAACTCTTATTCGCTTTTTAAGCGTATGTATGCGCATACGATGACATACTCTTGTATTCGAAGAAAACTCTGGAGTGAAACGCAATTTCCTCTCTGCTCCTACAGCTTCCTCTAAGAAAACATTTGGGGCGGAAATTCAACTGTAGAAATATCATGATTTATGGTCAAGTGGCTGCTAAACTTTCATTGGAAGCTGTCCACAAATCGTAGTCGAGCGAGTAAAGAGAGCCGAGCTTGGAATATAATTTTGATTTCATTATTACAGCGCTCTAGAAAACTTTGTTCCAAAAACCAATTAAACTACCCCCTATTTGCCGAATTTGATATTTGAGCTATCGAATGATTACTGGAAGTCTAAAGAAAAGCTAGCTCCAGCGGAAAAGGCTTCGTACCGGAAGCGTTTTCTACGTTCAGTCATCGGGAAGGTCGGGACCAGCGAGTGGGGCGTTCGAAACATTGTCAAAAATAAGCTGACTCTGCGCGGCTGAACAAAAAAAAATGAGAGAAAAACGGCTTTCAAATGCTCACCGAATAATTCGTTTGATATCCGGTGCTCCTTTGTACTAGATGCTTTTTACGGATGAGGGGGTCAGCTATCAGCCCCAAGTTTTACGAAGCAAATTGAAGCCTCGGAGTACGCAACACTTTGCCGCCAACGGATTTACGGTCCAGCAGGACTGAGGTTTTGCGCATTCGGCTCGCTCACTGATCGCCATCTGTCCAGAGCTATTCCCAGTCTATTGGGGCAAACACATTTGGCCGTCGAACTTGCTGTGTCTCAACGCAATGGATTATCCGTGTGGTCAAGACTGGAGGAGGAAGTCTCGACCACTCGCTACATTAACGTGGACGCGCTCAAAACGGCTTTGACACGGGGAGAAGTTATGGTGGAAACGTCCGCGACCATCGTTGGAAATTTGCATAAATTACTTTGTAAACAAAGACCAAAAGAAGTAAATTTGAGGTTATGTTATAAACTTTTTTTGGTTATTGTTTTAATTGTTGATCTGCCTAATGTAAGTACTTCTCAATTAAATAAATTCATCTGTTTATGAAATATTTTTTTACTTTGAAATATCTTAGAGTACTGATAGAACATTTCGCGCCTTATGAATAAATGAAAGAATAAATAAATAAATGTGCGATAAATTGATGGTTGATTTATCTACTTATTTCAAAATGGAGTTAACAAGCGAACAAATTAGGCTGTTGATGATGCACGAATGGCTGTTGGGTTGAAATGCAACGGTGGCAAGTGAACGCATCAAGGTGGCTTGGTGCGAAGACGCACTTGGCAAAAGTACGGTGTACAGGTGGTTTGAAATTTTGGCGAAGGTGAAGAAAGTTTGGAGGATCAGCCGCGTACAGGTCGTCCAAAAAAAGTTGATCGTCGAGCTGTGCTTGAAGCGAATGAAGAAAATCCCTCTTTGACAGCTCGGTCATTCTCTTCTTTAACAGCAAGAAATCGGAATTTTATGCTCGCGCAATCGCTCTCTTGCCGGAGAAGTGACAGGAAGTGCTAGAAGTTGAAGGGGAGTACTTTGACTGTTAGTTTTGTCTTGCTTTGGGTGTAATAAGTGCATAAATAAATGTTTTACAAGCATTTTCTCAAGACTTTTTCGCCAACCTATTGAATTGACATGTGTCGAGAATAGTTTTTGATGAGGAATTCTGATAAGAAGTCTGTGTTTAACAGGGTGGAATGAAAAATAGCGAGGGCATTTCACATCACTAAACAGGCGTGACCCGACTGCGGGTCACGTATTCGTCAATATGTTAGAGCCTGGAAAACGTCTTTGTTCAGCTGACATGAGGTTGTTAACATGGCTTCTTGAGATTTCGTACAGGCCATTTTGCATTTCACGGAGCCGTTTTCATTTTATAAGGTTTGACACGTTTGCGTATGGTACCATCTCCTAGTCTTGCTCACATATAGATGCGTTGCAACGTAGAAAGAGTTGTAACAAAGCAGATGCCGGCCGTCGACAGTGCACAGGTTAGAGCACGCGCCTTTGGATAGGAGAAATTGTGTGTCCGAGTCTCACCTGATACAAGAAGTTTTCTACATTACTGTATATCATTGGATATTTCTTAAAGTTCCAGACATTGGCTATAACATCCATTATAGAGGGGCTTCTGCTGGAACCTTGCAAATTATGCGAAATCTTGGATCTCGACACTATAATTGAAATCATTGTCCCTCAACCTTTATCATGAAACTCTTGGGTGATTCTTACCGTCACAGTCACGCTGCTGGTGTGTCCAAACATTTTTTGAGTTTTTGGCCACGCATGTCATGTGGTCTGTTAAAAAAGGGCTGACATATAGAGCCACATACACGTGTTTCGACCTTGCAGTCTCGTCAGTCGGGCAGTTACCCTTTCACGTCTTTTGCTAATCTCTGTGGGTACTCCAGTACTCACACTAAGAGTCAGTGGCGACAAACGTTTTACACTCTCTGTCCTTATCACCGAACACAGAGGTCATTGCAAAGCCAACGCGATAGATTTACAACCAAAACGTCTCCATACTATAACGATATTGTTATCAGGTGAGCACGTGTGGCGCAGTAGTTAAAGGTGCTGTACGACACATATGATCGACCAGTCATTGGTCAATGCTTCGATATCCGCGCTAAAGGCTGACCAAGTCTTATATTCCTTCGGGATTGGTGAATTGATATTAGATTTGTTTGCGAGGATAGCAGAACTGACTTGATTCAGCGAGAGGCCACCGCGAGTCATTGTAAAGGCCAGATATGCACACATTTACCTAAAACGATGTTAAAAATTGAAGGCGAATGGTTTGAAGCATCCTTGAAGGACTGATCAACGCCGAGAGCTATATCTTTTATATTTTATTGATATCGAGGTAAGTAGAAGAGTACGGCAAGGTGTTATTGACTAGGTAAATTTATTCAATGAGATATCATCTAGAACTTCATGCAAACTTTGGTATAACATGTGAGTGAAAATGCAAAGCCAATGGTCGACAGTTACACTGTCTTTGTCTTGCTGCTAACATCGCTCCTATATCATTATGCATTAGCCAGGCGAAGCGAGTGTTGACCGATTTCGACAATGCCTGCGGAAAGACATTTCTGCGACTAAATCTCACGAAAACGATATTTTCGAAGAGTGGATTGATTCTGAATGCCCCATTCACGCTCAACGAAATGAATTTCCTGGTGCTCTAGTCACGCCTTTCTAGGGTCGCGAAGTCAACATGATGAACTGCCCAGCTTCAGAGTTGAGCAGGAGAAAACGAACGGCTTGTGGAGCGTTTAAGAGCATTGAAGATGTAGTGAAGAGGGCGAAGGAAATTCGACTACGTGCCTACCTTCTCGACTCATTGGTCATCTCTGCCTCAACGTATGCATTAGAAACCTGGTCGTACGTGAGCAGAATGAAAGATGGCTTGGCATTATACAACGCTCAGTTGAAAGGTTGAAGTGAGGAGCATTTCGTATTTTACAAATGAGAGAAAGGACCTGAAGTTTTGACCTACGTCTACGATTGAAGACCGAAGAGGACTTTCTACACACCAAGCTATCGAAGATGAGATGGGCTGGACACGTAATACGTCTCAACGACAACCGATGGATAGAGCCGTTCCAGACTGGATTCCTCAAGACGTAAGACACAGCACAGGAAGACCGCCGATATAATAGCCCATTTCCTTTATGGAAAGTTCAGAACAAAGATTTGACACACAATGAATTCATGCAGCGAGGAAAGCCCATTGAGCAGCCCACGTAAACGATAAGACAGTACGGAAGTTTTTTGGCTCACGCTGGAGTCAATCGACGATCAGTGGGACAACAGGTGACGATAGCGATGTGTTCGTTCTAAAATTGCAGACTGAATGGGATTTGTTAGTTTATTCGGTAAAGCGTCAGACACGTGGTCGACAGGTAGAGGTTGGGATTCCATACGGATTGAAAGTTTCGCCATTTCACTCGCAATTATTTACGTATTAATAGCGCCATTAGGTTATGTTATGTTGAATTCGCTCAGAAATCATGTTGTGGGTCTCGTTAGCTCAGTTGGTAGAGCGTTAGACTTTTAATCTAACGGTCAGCGGTTCGAGTCCCCTAAGGGGCTGAGTATTTTGCTTTGCCACCTAAAACTTCAAAGCAGTTCATTCTGTATCAGTCGAGTCACATGGCTGCCTTTGTTGGATGTGAAACTGGAAGGTGGTGCGTGCCTTGTTAGATCAGTCGGTAGAGCGTTGGGCTTTTATCTAGCATTTGGAAGGCTTCTTAGACAGCTTTCTTCCCATCCGACGCAAAAGTTCTTGCACCACACTTTACATCATTGAGCATATGTATTCAGTGTTTCTTTCATGATTCTGCTTTTGTCAGTTGATGTTTCTTTCTTTATTCTGCTTCTGCCATGTAATCTATTATATAGTTGACGATTGAACGGCATCTATAAACGTCTCTCTTTTACGACTTTATTTATTTCTTTATTTATTTCGGCGCACAAAAGTTATTTCATGGAGTGTATATTATCAATCGCTAACTCAAGATGTAGAGATACGATATGGGTCGCCGGCGTAACTATGTCTCCCTAATAATTTCTCAGCTGATGGTTTACAAAAAAATTTCGTTTTGGATGAGATCATTTCGTAGGCGAATGACCGTCGCTGTTAAAGAAAGTGTGCAGCGTAGAAAGTGCAACTAATAAAAATGCGCGGCATGAAAATGAGTAGGAATGTCGGAAAACTTCTTGCGAGCCCAGTAGTTTTACTTGGTTTTACCTTATTACATCTCTGACACGGGGAGCGCATGTGGCGCAGTAGTTAGAGGTGCTCTGCGTGGCGCACGAGGTCAGTGGTTCGATCTACCGCATGGCTCACCAAGCCATCCACCCCTCCGAGATTGGTTAATTGGTATCAGAATGGTTTCAGACATGTCTAGGAGGATAAGCAGCACTGACTTGGACAGGTGGAGGCCACCGCGAGTCATTGTAAAGGCCAGATATGCATTCAATTGCCTCAAACGAATTTAAAAATTGAAGAGGATTGCATGGCGCATCCGTCAGGGATTGATCAACGCCGAGAGCTTTATCCTTGTCGTCCTTTTTTACACTTTGATCTTTCGTTTCTAAGAACACGCATGTAATTGGAGAGGAGAAAGTCTTAAGAAACATCTACAGATCTCTACTTCAACCACCTCACTCTGAAGCAATGTCTAGTCATCTCATGTCTTTTTGGTGTGGCTTCTGCTATTGTCACTAAATTCTTCATCGCTCCATGGTTGAAACGTACCATCCTTGGTGAGTTTTTTCCTTTTTCTCTCGCTGGACCATCATATTTTCTCTAGGTTAATAATTGACATCTAATTCAGCTCGTAGTGGTGTCGAATCGAACAATTTGAACGAGTTAAGGGTTGCCAATGGACAAAGTATGTGTTAAGTCATTGCTGCTAATTCCATTGTTTCCTATTCAGTAAGTCATTTTAGCAAATGCTCTTCTCGGAATCGAGAATGAGGCTTCTTCAAAGGAAAGGGAAACGAGGTCGGCCAGTTCATCCGGACGCGGTTAGTAAACAAATATGGCCATTATATAGCAAACCTCCCAACGGAGTTTTGCTATCTTTTCGGGAATTACGTGATAATTTAGGCAGCGCAAATGATCTACGAACTTAGAGAGCAAGTGGCATCGCAGAGGCTCGAGGACCTTAGACAGAAATGGTCCAAGTGACAAGGGCGGCACCCAGCTGCCACCAACCTCAACAGTCAGTTCGATCGCGGGTCATCATCCGTACGGTCGTCTGACATCACCCGGACCACCTCACCTCAGTACATTGTCGATCCATTATTGCTCTCTCTACACAACCTCGTTGTCTTGTAACTAATTACTTTCATAAGGTTGCATTCATACAACAGTAAATTCAATGGATTTGTGAGCGGAACATAGTACTTCCGTGTCGGAGCAAACTCTTTTTAGCTATGCTCGACCCATCACCGCGCTTTAGGGATTCTGCCCATATCTAATCATTAGCGACCCCACTGCTAACACAATATACTCACCCACTGGATCCCGCCTTCGGTGTTCTACTTGGGGGCGAACATAGCAATCCCAAATGGGCTCCGCCGCTTAGTCATGCTTCGACAATTACGAAACATCGTCAATTACAGTAACATTGTCACTTGTCATAACAATGTCAAATGCAATAACATGATCATATGCAATAACATGATCACTTACGATAACATCTTCAATTACAATAACATCGTCAATTACAATAACATTGTCACTTGTCATAACACTGTCCTCGATACTCCTCATCAGTCGGTCACCCATATCGACTTACGCATATGTTCGCATAACGATATGTCGTGATCAAATATATATATTATTATTATATTATCATTTTAGTAATGCATGTATATTATAGGTTGTTTTGGTATAATCCATATAAAGGATTTAAACTCTTCTCTCTCGTCCGTTGCGAGACACAAATCGGCAGCGGATCACAACAGCAAAACCACTGAACCTTCACCACACATTACCTCTTATCTTAATCTCAGTGGTTTTTAATAGCAGTCTGATTTTGAATGATATTATAACGTTTGAAGAAATGCTTACTTTTAGCTTTGAATGCCATTGCACCTTCATCTTCTATTGCTTCATTTTTTCGCTCTTCAAAGCCAGAAGATCCCCAAACAGCTCTTCTTTTCTCACTTCTACAAGTCATGACGGCTTGTTTTGGGGGCTTTGCTCATGGTGGAAATGATGTTAGGTCGGCAATTTACTGATTTTGAATATTTTTCTTCTATTCTTCTCCGATATCCGAGAACAAATGAAGAAACGACCTCTTTTGTTGCACAGTGACTTTACATTAAATTTTTAGTTTTAGTTCGAAATTCTAAATCTCTAGCTTTCATATGATCTTCGTGCTTTCAGCAAAGTGATAGTAGGAGCAAGCATTGGATGTGAGGCATAATTCAGTTTTGAGCATTACGGCGTTATAAAAGGGTTCTTTCAAAAAGGAGAACGTATCGCAGTATCCAGAGATTTAAGCTTTCGAATGATTGAAAAAACTCTCACGAAAAGTTTAGCGAAGGGGGTGGTTTCTTCATTTGTTACTGGATAACGGAAAATAACTTTATCCTGATCGAAATGTCATCGTGAGAGGTTGAGGTTATACCAACCTTTGGCACAAAAGGTTTTTTTTTGTTACAACTAAAAGTTGAGCACGGCATCCAAATACAAACAGAGCATCCGTCACTCAGGAGAGAGGGGGGGGGGGGGGGGGGAGATAAGAAGACTGTAACAATGTTAACCGTATTAGTGGAAGTGCTGTAAATTTCAGCAATGCTATCGCTCCACTCGTCTCCTTGTACGTCATTTACAAAGAAGGGTCTACTTTCCAGACATTGCATACACCTTGGTAGTTTTTGGAACATCCACTTAGATTACTTTTGTTAGTGTTATTTACATCATTAAATCACAGTTATGTAATTTGTCAGGTACATTCTACTTTATGGAGCCGTCGGCATGTGTGTAGGGCTTTGAGTGTTGGGTCATCGTGTCATCTACACTGTCGGTGAAAACCTTACCAAAATCACGCCTCCGAGGTAATGATTATCGTAAATAAATTTACAGGTTTACATTCTGGTGCCTATAAGTATGTATAACATCTTTTGATTTGGAAGACAGGGTGTTGAACATTGCTTCAAAGCAAATAAATGAGGGTCCAAAACGTAGTGGTTGACGTCGAATTTCATGTACTTGTAGCTAGAATAAGCTCCATATTTGAACCGAAAGCTCAAAATCGGACACCAAGGCTATTTGATAGAATCGAATATAAGCATACATTGTGCACTTCAATACAGATATGGAAGTTACCTTTTCAGGATTTGGTATCACAAAGGAGGTCCATTACTGCATTAAACTGACTAGCTCACTAATCAAGCCACCCACTTTTCCAATATGGAAAGTAAACTCGTTTTTGGTGTTTGTGGAGAAGGGCAGTATAAGCTTTCGGAGTCTTGATTTAGCGAAAGTATCTAGGGTGAAAGGAGTAGGGAAAAGGGGCATTTGGTTCGACTGTTTCCTTCCGCTTTCCTCAAATATAGTTAGAAAATGATGAGTTCTTGGCTTTTCATGCGGATCTAGTGGGCTTCTAAGAAAGCCGCGTCTACGTTAGCCACTTTATTGTTGGAGTACCAATACTTACGAATAGTTATCAAGTTTTACCTGTAAGCCGCAGTAGATGGTAAAGACTGTGTGGGCAACAACTCGACGAGTGCCATCCATATGAGCGCTTCTACATGAGCAGTTAGCTGGATATGAAAATACCTTGTCAGTAATAACAAAAAGGCATCGATTTTATCACATTGTAATTGAATGGACTGTCTGTTCCACATCGGTGTTACCATGAAATCCTGTATACGAATCTGGGACGAAACGAGAGTTAGCTCCTAATAAATGTAGGATGGATAGAAAGTTGGTACCGTTTTGATTTCAAATATGATTTTCGCAATAAAATTGCATAATTTTGGTGTCGTTCGACTGTGCGTTTTCTTGCGAGCATTTTATATACTATTTACCTATACTTGCTCCAAAATGGAGCTATCTTGGGAGCAAATTCGCTTACTACTCATCCACGAATGGTTTGTAGGGGAAAATGCTAGTGAAGCAGCGCGTAGGATTAATGGAGTTCAGAGCAATGATGCAACTGGAGAAAGGGAGGATAGGAAACGGTACGCGAAGTTTGAAGCTGAACGAACAGTCACGCGAACTAGGTGCGCTGGGGCCGTCTACAAGAAGTTATCGCCAAGCTGTCCTTGAGATGGGCGCTTTGCTAGGATTTTCCACTATGCGCCATTCATGCATGAGTAGCACGCGAACTTGTTCGCAAGACAGCTCCATTTTCAAGCAAGTATAAACAAGTTGTATACCAAGATGTTCGAAAGAAAATGCGCATATAAATCATACCAAATTCATGTAGTTTCATTGCAAAAATTATTAAAAAGCCAAAATGGCACGAATTTTTCACACAACCTATTAATAGGAAGATGTAAGGTTTATTCAAGGTCTCATCGGCGTTCTAGGTATGATAAAAATGCAAGTGCTCATTGGATTCAAGTTGAGAGCTATGTAAAAATGTTTTGATGAAGTTTTCCGTTTGGGAAGAATTTCAGTGAAAAACTGTCAGTAGAAACAGCGATCTATTTAACTTTGTAAATCAGATCCATGCGCTTTGTATCCTCTCCTATCTTTCCAGGTATAAAATGTGGTCGCTTTGGTTACAGGATATCTGGATCATCAGTAAAGAACTAAGAATATTACTAGAAAGTTTAGTTCTTGAGTAATACGAGTATCGTGGTGGCAATAACTCGTCTCATTTGGCAATTCATTTGCGTCATTTCAATGCTGTACTTGCATAAGTAGCTAGTCCTGATAATCATTTTTGAGCCATGCATGTAGTTCGTTATAGGGTAACTTATAGAACCCGATATACGTGTTTCGGCCTTAACAGTCTTATCAATCGGGCGGTACTCTGCGTCTTCAGCCAATCCTCTCGAGGGAGCCCAACATTTACCAAGAGTAAACGACGACGAACATCCAACGCGATCCATTAAGTTAAATCATCACTGAATAGAAAGTGTTGTACGTTGATTGCTCTTGTATGGTATCGTCAAATATATCATACCTTTCGCTGCGAGGGTTTTCTTAAAACCACGCTCAACTTTCAATATGCCTCATAATCGTTTTTGTAGCAGCCAAGAGCAATCGAATGTACAACACTTTCCATTCAGTGATAATTTCATTTGATGGATCGTGTAAAATGTTCGTCGTCGCCTAATCTTAGTGAAGGGTCAGGTTCCTCCGAGGCGAATGGTTAGAGACGAAGGGTACCTCCTGATTGATGAGATTGTCAAGGTCGAAAGACGTGTATTGGGCTCCATAAGTTGCCCTTAAATCACATGAATGGCTCAAAAATGACTATGACGCATATTGGAAGTTGTGTGTGGTCTTAAGAAACACTCGAAGCGAAGAGTATGATATATAGCTATTTTCTAGAACAGCCAACATAGTGTCCATTGATGTGGCGAGACCATTTACGTATGGTCAAATTATCCAAACTTACCCTTTGTGTAGACCTTTTTTTGCAGTAAAAGTCACTCGACGCGTATAATTCCAGTTCAATGTTCTTTCTGAAAGGTTCTCTGCTCTCTAGTGGTGTACTCACTTCTTTACAACTTCAAGATAATCAGAAATTGCTCCAGTTAACTTTGTAGCCTATTCAGTGAAACGTGCTTTTATAGTGGTTTTGCTATCGAATTCGGTGCTGCCGTAACTGTCTTGTTGGCATCTAAGCTCGGTCTCCCTATCTCTTCTACTCAGTGCAAGGTGAGGTTTTTTTTAACAACCAAAAAAAATGTCGCTAATCATTCGACACATTTGAGCTAGTTTTGTCAATCTAACAAGCAACAACCTAATGAACCACATTTTTCATCTCTTAGGTTGGTTCCGTTGTAGCAGTAGGACTGATACAGGCGAATCAAACCGTTCGGTGGCACACATTTCGGAACATTTCACTAAGCTGGATTGTCACATTGCCTGTAGCCGGTGAGATCTAATCATAGGTAAAATATAAAAAAAAAACAATTTGGTGGACAATGCCAACGGTTATTCTATTCTATATATTCGGTCATTTTATCAAAATGTCGCATGTTTAGCTAGCTCATTTCACAGTTTTCACTTCACATTTGCACCTGTGCACTATTTTTTTTCAGGTCTGCTTTCCGCCAGTGTCATGACTTTGTTTCGTATCTTTGTTTTGTAGTTCACGTTTTATCCTCTACTAACAGTATATCATCGTTCCAGCTGGCTTTTTGATCCGGCGAATCATTGAATTTATACAACCGACCAGTGCCTCGTTCTGAAAATAAGGCGAGAGTGGTTTCAGTACCCTTCTGACTGTATTCACCTTTTAGTTTCTGATATCTTGAATTCTTTTATCGTTCGCAAAAAACTCGGAGCTTTACTAATGACTTCTGTTTTATCGCTTTGGTCATGTATTGAATCACACCACTGTGTGCTCACTCTCAGCTGGTGTTTGCTTGTATCCTCCCCCAACTATTCAAAAGATTGTGTTTCGTGATATCTATAATACTCAACTGAAAAGTCTATAGATACCATGGGTGCAGCGTCCTCTATACAACTGATTTTTATTCATGTACACCATTGTCAGGTAGATTTCCTTCAACCACAATTATTAGAGGTATCCCTTCATCGCACATCCCCGCACATCTGTTGCTTTTCTCTAGTTTTTTTTTTTCTGGTGACAGGTTCCTAATTTGTTATAATACCGGCCGAAACATTGTTATAAAATTGTTGTGGTCGTTCAAATTTTATCTACAGAGTCCCAATTCTTCCTCATAATCAGGAAGATTGTAGAAGATTTGAAATTTTCTAGTTTGTACTCGTTCACGGGTGTATTATTTCAAGGTTTTAAGAGTGTGTAAATAAAATATGCTTTTTAATAAGCATAGTTCGTGTGTGCTCAAGCTCTAGATATAGGTTTGAATAAAGATGAGAGTCTTGTACGATGTGTTACTGAGATTGATGAGTTTCCGAATCCGTGGCAAAGGCATGACGCACCCATTTCTTGATGTCTTGGCTACACCGAGTTTGCCATTCTATTACTCTGTTCCCTTGCATTTTTTTTCCAAGTTTCCCAGATCCTAGGTTTTCGATGTTTTTCTGTGTTTGCTCCCATGTTCTCGAATATTTTGTTTGAGTGTCCTTACCTTTATGTGTGATGAAAGAATATTCGTTCATCATCTAATCGGGTGTTACTAGCTACGCGTGTACTATTATACGACAGCTGAAGTGTTCTACTGTACCTCTCTCATGTTGCTATGTCCGCTGATTCCACTCCATCGTCTGAAATTTCTTCCTTTTATAGTCATTGAGGAACCCGATCAATGGATCAGTCAAGTTAGAAGATCCTGCCAAAAAAGTTTTACTGCAGTGAAAGACCGGGACAATCGTGCGCATTAAAATCGGATATTCACTGTGAAACGCTTAATGGCGTACGTGTTGCTGTGGATCATTGCTGTTAATGTAAGTGCGAGCTGAATCAGTAACGAGTACCTGCTTCCTTACGAGTTACGCGGCTCCTGATTGTTGTGAAATCTTCGTTATGGAATAATCCACGCGGGTCCCCGTGATTTACAGCAAAATGCCAAGTTTCAAACTGTTCAAAAAGCTAACTAAACTGTTCATGTATACACACAACAGTCGTACAATCAGCAAACCTGCATTACATCGAAAGTGACTTTCCTTAATGATAGCATAAAGTGTCATGCGATAGATTAATGAGGGTACGAAGTGTAGTCAAAATATTGTTCATGAAAATAGTTGGTTGAGAGCTGGTTGATATGAGAAGAGAAGATTATGTAGACAGTGCGACCTTAAAACCAAACTAATGACATTGATTATGCTTGGATGGGCTGGTGGAAAAAAGTCAGAAAATCGCGCTACGGGTGACGCTAATACTCTGTACTTATCTGTGAGCATGGATTTAGAGTAAGGGCGTTGTCTAATGTCAAATAATGCGAGATTGAATGATGCATGATCTGAATATGTGCTGAAGAAGATTTACAATCGATATAAAAGCAATGGTAAAACGGATGGTAGAGAACAGTTCACAGGAAATGTTCTTCATCAGACTCATTTAAGACTTGGATAAAATCTCGTTAACGATAAGGATATCTATGTAGTAGTTGCTTGCAAGATTTGTCTCCTCGAATTAGTACTTGGTACGGGATAGTCTCCAACATAAACCACTATGCTCGACTTTTCAGCAATCTGCCCCGCTGGACCTTTTTTCAAGGTTATCACAGAACAGTATCTCAAGCTAGGGTAATCAAACCGTTCAGTGAAAAATATAGAACAAAAATGACGATATTGCCAACTATGCCAACATCGAAACTATGCCAACTATGCCTATGCAAGCGTCTACATTGTACCAGAGTCAAAAGTGAGGATAAGATTTCATGCATGACACTGCGAAATAAGAGAGCATCTTCACAAGAGTATGAGGTTAGCATGCTGGAACAGAACGTGATAATAGTAGTTCAAGAGGTTAGCCCATCAGAAGGCTTGTGTTAGGGTGTATACCTTGACTTATGGTGACAGTACGATAAGGTTAACATGCTAGAGGTACAGCCAGCTTGCGACAACATTGTGGTGAAACTAGCTAGTAATAGTGCATGTGAACTCATGATAACATTGACTTGTAGAACCGTACAAATATGGCTGAGAACTTCAGAAGTGTACGACTGTACGATGAAATAAACGCCTGAGAGGTGCATGTGTTCATGTATGAGGTCTCCAACTAAGTTTCCGAACTTGATCCAGATCAATAAAATTTTCCTCAACAAAAATAAATTTCTCTTCTACATATTTTGCACAGAATTTTGTGCACACCGTTTGGTATTTTTTTTGGCACACACTTGTCCCAACAATGGAGCCGTCACGGAAGTCATTCGCGAACTTAATGCTTCACGAGTTTCAATTGAGACACAATTTTTCGAAATACATTTGACAATATCAATCGTGCAAAAGGCCGCTAAGTTTGTGGGTGGAGCTGCGGCGTATGAACGGTTTACAAACATTTGTAATGGAGATACTGATTTGGCCGCCAATCAACTAAGATCCGGAGACCGCGTGAAATTGATCGAGTCCAGTGTTCAAGGAAACAATGAAGAAGCTAAGCGATTTAGGCTGGGAGCACTTAGATCACCCACCGTATTCCGCCCCGACGTCTGTCTCCGCC